>JAQQZY010000019.1:17004650-17015968 GCA_030068375.1 Ostorhinchus rueppellii | reverse complement strand
CATCCTGTACTCAGAACAATTCTGTGCGTAAAAGTTACAGGACATTAATTCTTCATAGTCGTTGGTACAGAGCAGATTAAGCCCTGTATCAGCCCCTGAAACAACAAAAAAAAAACAACACATACATTTACAATAGATAAATAGATAGTTACATAGATTTTCAAGTTCATATATCATCATTACACACCTCTGAGAGTGACTGCCATCAGAAAATTTCCACACATAAACAGGATCAAGTATATTCTGTCACCAAAGCATTTGAAACCAAACAGAACAGCAGGCATTTTCTTTTTAAAGCTGTGAACTGGAATAAGTCTTGAAACCATCAATCCTTTTTAGGTCCGTCCTGAAACAACTCGCTCTGTTAATGCTGTTAATCTTCACAAACACCAGTAGTTTTCTTTGGAGCAACCTACTTACACTATTTTGTTTGCCTCATACTCCTCCTGAAATGCAAAGCACTTAATTGGAAATGTTGTGTCAGACATTCTGTGGAATGACTTCCTATTCTTTGTGTGTGTGCGTGCGTGTGTGTGTGTGTGTGTGTGTGTGTGTGTGTGTGTGTGTGTGCATGTTTGAGAGTTTTTATAGTGAGGAGCGGGTGAATAGTGGGAAGGGGAAGCATTTTAGACGTCAGGAATAATTGTTTAGCATCCGTTCTTTATTGTACTGAATGCAGTATGGATGCAGAGGAATTGAACATACCTTTTTTTCATAACATTTTTAAGAGTAATTCATATGTCACTGGTACTCTATCCTCTGTTGACTGTCAAAATTGTTGAAACACATTGAAAATACCTCTTTCCTCATAGAAATCCCACTTTTATTACCCGACCCTACGACAGGGAGTGTTGTTTTTCTTTCTTTCTTTGTTTCTTTGTTTGATTGTTGACACTTCTGCAGCAAAACCTCTACAGATTTCCAGTGAGCCAGAATAGACTTCCTTACATTTTAGGAAAAGTAGGTCAAAGTTCAGGTTTTTTATGAATTTTTAAAATGTCCTTTTTCCCATTTATGTATAATGGATGAAATTTCACATTTCTGTAATAAACATCAATTTTGTTTCAATTTAATGTCAAAATAAGCTACAATATGTGTGAGGGGTGGGGTTTGTTGTGCCTGGCACCACTTGTCACAATAATGTTTGCAAGGTCACTTATGGTGTAAGATGTAAGTCTCCTTAATGTAAAAATGTAAAACATACCATTTTACAGGTACGAGTTATATTGAATTAAGATATATGGTCAAGGTAAGCATTGAGGAAATTATTGTAAACTTTACAACATAAAGATGTGTGTGTCCCAAGTATTTATTATGTTGTATGGATGTAAATATGCCTATAACAGTTTATTGTGGACTCTTAGTTTCCTTATGGGAGCAAAATACAGGTCATGCATTGTATAATTTGAGGTTTAAGACTTACTGTGTTTTAAGGTAAAAGTTTGTTTGGGGTTTAGGGTACAGCTTAGATATTCAGGATAAGCATTTTATTATTTACATAAGACAAGGACAACGTTTTGTGTGGCTTTTTAACCTGCTCAGTTTCTTGCTCAGGCTATGTTTTAGGAGGAGTACGTGTACTTCAGTATAGTTTCAGGTTTTAAACTGTACTGAAAGGTAAAGTAGTAAAAATGATAGCCGACAAACAATACTGGTTATACAGGATCTATGTACTGTATTGTTTGTGTTTTTGTCTGTTTATGATTTGCATTGTTAATGTTAATGTTAAAGGTGGAGTATGCAGGAAATCTATCTAAAGTAATCATAAAATGGTCCAGACATGAAGGAAACATGTTCACGTCAAATACTTATCTCACTGACAACCGTTGTGCTGCCAGAATATTCTCATTCAAAAAGCAAACTTGCAGCCCCCAACTTCTGTTTATGTTGTCATGTGGTGTTTTGGTCTGTTGCCCCACCCTCCGGCTCTCACCCAATCAGAAGTCAGTAGTGTTTGGGCATCCAGGTTGCCAGCTCCGCTTAATTGTTGGTCACTGAGCTGCTGCTACGTGTCTGAAAATATGCACAACATTGTCAGACCTAAAAGGCCTCATTACGAGTCTGAAATACAAAGTCTGAAACAGAACAAGGATCTGTATCGGAGATGCATTTGAGAAATGGAGACGGCTGAAAACAGAGAGGAAGCTGAAGACTGACGTAGCTCATTTTCTCCTGGACAGGTAAGATTCCGCTAAGTTTGGCTAACCTATTTGGACTTAATGTAGACATGGACAAAATATTCTCTACAGTCGAAGGAAGTTATACAAGTTCGTACATAGTAACGTTAAGTTCGCACAAAGTGCAGATAGGTGTACCTAATCACCGGAACGGACTTAAAACTTACCGGAACGGACCGAAACGTACCGGAACGGACCGAAACGGACTTAGCCAGATACACATTAAAACTCTTAGCCTACTCTTGTACTCACCTGTATGTATATCCAATAATTCCACCTCCAAACCATTCCATAAAATATGAAAAGTTGTTCAAAACGTGACCTTGGTTTGCTAGTAGCCTTTTTGGTAGCAGGTTTTGGAGTAACCGGGAATCCCTCTTCTTTGTCGTGGTGTCATACATATACAGGTGACTTCTACAAGAGTTTTTAATGTATATCTGTCGAAATCTGGGTCCGTTCCGGTAAGTTTCGATCCGTTCCGGTGATTAGGTACACCCCGCAGATATGTTGCTCATCGAATTGTTTGATAAATTAAAACTGTGCTAACATTCCTAAGATTAGCATTGCATTATCAGAGCCTGTTTCTCCGGCATTATGCTAAGACGCTGTGGAGAACAATTCCAACATTAGCATGGCAATGTGAAACATAACTGAAACAGTACATGATCAAATTATCCGTCATTCATTCAATCCGAATAGCCTACATTTTAGCAGGCTAATGAAAACAAGTCATATTTAGACTGGAATGAGCCATTACAGTACTACTTGTCTGTACAATTATATGTGTCCAATCGCCACAAGTTTTTCCTCTTTTTTTGCTATACATAATTAATTCGCAAAACATCTTGCATGAAGCATAAACAAAATTAACAGATGATCAACTTACAGTGTAGGACTCATCACTAGTCATTGGAGTCTCCTTGCAGCAGCCTCGACGTTCGGCAAACTATCTGGCAACTTCTGGTCTGGGGGGAAGGGGGCGGAATGCACCACTCTACAGTAATTTGAATGGAATTGCAGTCCTAGTTTGGGCCATAAAGTGCATACTGCACCTTTAATATTAATGTAATTCATTCATTCATGTTGTATTTGATAGTTTACTGATTTACACAAGGGTTTTATATTGTATTGTACTGTTTGTTTATATATTTATGATTATTTATGTTGTTAATGTTAATATCATCCAGTCATTCATGTCGTATTTGATAAATCACTAATCTACAGAAGGGTTTTATATTGTATTCTACTATTGCTTGTTTATGTATCTATTTTCTTTATTTTTTGCATTATGTCATATTAATGGTAATGTAAACTTAATGAAGTTATTATATAAACATATTTTGTCGTATTTAATGGCTTACTCACTTCCAGAAGTGCGGTTGGACTATAACAGCAGGAAGTTAGATGTTTGTCTGTTCATGCAGTCATCTGGGCTTTTATTGTGAAAGTCTTGGACAGGATGCGTCATGTACCGGGTGTCAGTCCGTTTGTCGGTCTGTTTGTCTGTCCGCTTCTGCTTCGTACAAATGAATAAAATGTCTAACGTCGGTTTTGACAAGTCACCGCGTCCAACAAAGGTCTGGATTGCGCTGAAACGGCTTGACAAAAACGGTTCGTAAGTTTTTCCATTTGAGGATCCACGAGAGACGGTTTATAGCCACTGCTAGACACTTAGCGTCCGTATCCATGGCAACGAGGCTTTTTTAATACACTGATTGTTGCAAATACTGACGTTAATCCATTAAACCAGCCTGTTTGTGTTTATAAGTGCAAGCTGTAGCCTACTTATTTCCCTTTAGCCCTTGTGCTGTGTAGATGTAGAGCTGATAGAAGAGACACAGAACAGCTGGCTTTGACTGCTGAGTGCTGAGCTGGACCCCTGCTACATATTTTGGGAATATTATTCTCCAAAAACAGTGATTACTTGTCTCGTTTTGGTTGTTGTGCGGTTGCAACTTTGTGATTCAGAATACCAAGGCTGTAATAATATAATAATTAAGGATGATGATCAAGGTGTATGCAGGTTATAATATGGGGTTTTTCATAACAGATAATCAATTAGCCTATTTATTAAGCAACTGTTTTAGTTTGTGAACACCTCAGTTCATTATAAGTCTCCGTAAAGCTCATTGAATTACTATGCTATTGGTACATGAAATATATTTTTTAAATGAACCACAAGTCAACAGTTTAAAATTTGCCTAAACTCACTTTTATTAGTCTTTGGTTCATTTATTTGTGTATTTAGACCCTAATACTTCAAAAAGTTTGGATTTGAACCATCCAGGTGCTGCAAAACTCTCTTTATATGGGTTTTGGCAAAAATTGAGCGGATTTCGACAACCTGTTTTAATTCCTTCTTAATTATTTTTTTACTTCTGTAACTATTTACATCATGGCAATTTACATATAAGGTCAAGACTTCCAACAAATATTTCTCTGAGTACAACATTATTGTTTGTCAGCAGCAACAGTTGTAGTAAAAACTGAAAATATGCCCAAAGTTTGAGCTGATTACCTCAAATGTTCTGCTGTTGGTTGAACAGGACAGAGCAGCCCAGCCAACAACCTGGAGGGGGTGAGGCATGAAGTAGATTATGTGCATTTAAAGGGCCAGTGCTCAAAACCACCTTTCTGGTTTCATTACTCAGAAATCGGGTTGAATTAATGAAGAATTTGGACCCAAGCATAGCATTTACAGTTTTATGTAGACCACAGGGACATATTTTAAAGTGCATAATTCCATTTAAAACAACAACAACAAAATGTCACTTCTTTAAATGCGCAGATGAAGTTCTAGTTGTGGCTGATGCATAGCATAGATCTTCAGGAAGGACTGAAGTTGTCATAAATAAAGCATGTAGTGTCTCATGTTGACTCTATTGCAGATGACAGAGTGGTGGCTCTTCGAGAAATGTTCGTTCCTACAGTGGCTGAGGTCACCACAGTCATGCAGGTATAGCAGTTCTGCTTTTAATATTGAGTAAACACTTACAACAGTCATCTAGAACTTACAACCACACTGACTCAACTGAGGGTAAACTATGGGATAAAACGTCAGTGAGATGAATAAACTCTCAGTAGCACCAGAATAAGAATGATCTGATACTAGTATACAGCAGATATGAAAGAAAGATAATTAAACACTGTGCAGACCATTTATAAAACATGTTTGTTTTATTTTGTTTTTTGCTTTCTGGTGAGTACAATATACACATTATAAATAACTGCTGAAGATCAAAAGTATGTCCTCTCTTTTTATTTATATTCTGTTCTTTTATTTTGGATGTTGTATGCTTTTCAGATAATCTCCACCACCTTTAGACTGAATTCCCCCAATCTCATATTGAAGGTATTCTCATTCTTATAATGCAGGTGCATTTAATAAAAACTAATCTGAAAATGGAATCAGTCCATGCAAAGTATTAGTTTTTCTGTGTATATTATTTGTTTCCAGATAAGGAATCACCGTGGCTTTCTGATTCCGTTAAATGGTTCCATTCCTGCTAACAGTAAACACATGTCAGTTACATCTAAGTCAATTTAATTTATTTATGTCTGTACTAAGTCATTTAATGAGAACAGGTTCATTTCCATCACAGGCCTTATGTCCTTGAAGTGGCCAAGATGTTCCAACATGGTAAGTGTATGATCAGCGTCTGTCCTCACTGTCTTCTGTAACATTATAAGAGACTTAGCGCTGGAGTCACACTGTTAGTCTATCTTAGTGTAACAAAGGGAATAGTGTGTAACATTAATTTCATCCTGCAGTATATGTGTTCTTTTACTGTCTGTAATGCAATGGAATTTTGATTCCCAGTCCACCCTAAGCCCAGGACCATCCCCATGACTGTGATCAACAAGAGCATGAAGACCAGGCTGCAAACTATTGACAGGAGGGTATGGCACAGGATATAGATAATACAATAACTATCAGTGAGTTGATCCGATGGTGATGCGATGAAAAAAAAACTCTGCATTAACTCACACAAGTGCTAGGTCACGATTTATCATTTTTAAAGAACCAAAACATACTGTCTGGGTCAAATCTAACACATTTTGACATTTGACAGGACTGATAAAACCCTAAATATGATCTAAATATATATAAATCTATTCAATGTATTCTTTTATTTATTTCAACTTTATTTAACCAGGTAAGTTAGTTGAGAACTGATTCTCATTTACAATTATGGACCTGGCCAAGAGGCAGCACATAAAGAGAATAAGTAGCAGCACAGGTTGCATGTACAAACGACCAGTGTTGGGCAAGTTACTTTAAATGACTAACTTAGTTACAGTTACTCGTTACTTCTTTCAAAAGTAACTCAGTTACTTTAAGTTACTTATTTCTTTCAAGGTAACTAGTTACTAGGGAAAGTAACTTTATTGTTATTATTATTATTATTATTATTATATTTTTTTTTTTTTTTTTTTTTTTTTACTCTAAATTCTCTCATTAAGGTGTTGGCTCCCTAACTGGATATCCAGGGAGGCTGCCAGTCCTCTGGCTTGCTTGCATGTAAGACTTATCCTACTTAAGTGCAATGCACCACCTAACGACCTGAACATGCAATGGCAGTGTAGCAGTGGCAGTGTTCGAACCTCCACAGAGATTACAGGTTACCACAATATTCCTCTTCCCTTTTACCAACAGAAAGGAAAAAATAATGTGCACATTTCCATGAGAGAAATCCCATGCCTGGACTTTCATCAGTTGCCGCCATGGTTGTTTTCATTCATTCCCTTCCACGTCGCTGCATCACATGGACGTACACATACAATAACAGTTAGTGGATGGAAACAGTGCAGCACATTAATTAATACACAAGTGCTAGATCACTGTCAACATGTTTGACTGACTTTTGACATTTGGCAGGACTGATAAAACCCAAAATGCATTTTATGTCTTTTTTGCATAATTTTGGGTCGTGAGAAAAACAACCTTTGAACTTTTGAAAAAAATCACTTTTGTACATGTTTTTCCATGTATATACTATAGCCCAGGTTATTCAAATGTTGCTCTAGTTGTTTTGGTCTTCAAATGATCTCCCTTGCAAGTTCAGTTTGAAAATGCACACTGGTCGAAGTCTGTGCTTTAAGTCTGTATGCATTTTAATGTATGTCTGGATCTTGTCTGTCTTTTTTCACAGTCTTTCATCTTTTACTACAGATTCAGAGAATGGAAGACCTTCTGCCCCAGATCAAACTCAGGCACAATGAAAAACTTAGTCAGGTATTTTAACTTTTTAACTATTTGCAAAAACAAGACAACCATGGCAGTTAGGCACAGGCCTTTCTTACAGCAAATGTTGATCTTAAAATCAGAAGTTTTATTGTGATGTACTAGTATAAATGGTATCCTATTACAGTGTGCATCCTTGGATCCTTCAGACTATGTTGTCTTTTTCTTGTTTCAGGAGATTGAATGTCTCAACCAAAAGCTGAATTTTCTTCATAAGCGAATGCAGGTCAGACATGTTATGCTATGAATCATTATTTATTTTAATGTAGTAGATAGCTGATGAAATATATTTGATTATGAATCTGACACTGAAACTAAGGAAGGGATAGGACTAGATAAGCCTTTGCTTCTTTCTGTCCCTTCTCAACCTGTGTTTATGAGTTTATTCAGGTTACATTTATTGTATTTCTTTACTTTTTCTGTGATTGACCATTGAAATGGCTGCGTATGTAATTTACTTCTTGCTTGTATTTATTTTTCTATTATTAATAATATGTATTTTTTTTTACTTCAAAGTTCAAGACAAATAAACTAAAGTAAGGAAATACAAAGCTTCTGCTTACATAAATGCATCTAAGGATCTATCCACTGTATATCTATATGCGGTTTTCCTGCTTTGTGAATTTTAGTTCAGTGTTGAATCTATCTTGTCCTCTGTTTCAGGTGGCAGATTCTCACAGCTGGAAGGGTGTGTTGACCAGAGCCCCTCTGTGGTAAAACTAGTACTCACCAAGTACTCACATGTGCCTGTAAACAGATGATCTATATTTATCTAAGACGATCTTTTTCTGCTTAGAAGTGTTTTGATATTTTTGTTTCTTTAGTACACACAGGATTTCTATCATGTCTTTGGTAGACATCCTACAATTTAGACTATCTGCTGCTGATGAGATGCACAAATGCTGCTGTAATATGTAATGTAACCTTTTAGAGTGTGTGCCATGAAACAATGTCATTCAAAATAAAAACTTTACTTCGTTCTTGCTCCTGCTGCTGCACATGTACCATCACTTTAACTGTAGGCCTACTGTTGCTGCCTATGGTGAGTTTTGTACATATTGTGAATTTTTATTTTTTTTTAACTTTGCACATTGTTTGGTAGTTTTTACTCTATCCTATTCACCTCTTATATACTCTATTTTATGTTATCCATTCATGTTTGATGATACAAAACCGGCTCCTGGGTAACTATATTCTATCATTGATCAAATGACAATAAAACTTAGTCTGAGTCTGAAAATCCTTCCCTGGGCAGAGGCGGTGTTATAAGACACTATTTATTAAAAACCTACACCATTTTACTCAGCATCCGCAAACATTTTTCAACAAACAGCCCTCCACACTGGACTCACCTGAGTGCAAACAAGCCCCTCTGAAGGACTTGGACAATGACTCATACCCCATCCATGACCCTAAAACCCAGGGCCACCCCCTCTACCACCCAAACATGTAAGGTCATTAACATTTGGAAAAACAACAGTTGGTAGCTTGGTTTGAGGTGCCCGCCTGGAACAATGAACTGATAAAAAGTGAGTGATTATCAGTGTCAAATACAGAAATTCACTGGACAGGGTTAGAAGTTCAGTGTGCTTTGGGATCGACAAGGAATAAAAGGGTGACCTGAAATGTACTGTTTAAAATAGAGGGCTAAACTTTTTCTAGGGCAAATCACACAGAGGAATATATATATAAATGCCCTTGTCTGAGACTGATTTATTCATCCAAGTATTCCTTCAGTATTCCTGGTTTGAGTCCAGATTTTGATTAAGTCTTACATGATAAGATGCGAACATTGATATGAATGATACCAAAGGCCTGCATAGAGCCTGATACTTCACCAGCAGCAGCAGCAGCAGCAGCAGCACATAAGCAGCCCAACACAACCACATACAATTACATCAATACTTAAGGGTTATTATGGCTGAAAACAATGTTTGGATTTGCTTGCAATAACAAAGATTTATATGTAGACGGGCTGTTCATTTCACGTATGTGATTTAAACCCATTTTTCAAATAATTAGTAGGTACAATAATGTTTCCGCCCGGTTTCGAACCGGGGACCTTTCGCGTGTGAGGCGAACGTGATAACCACTACACTACGGAAACTGACAACCTCCACACGCAGGGCTAGTGAAATCATAGAATGCCTATGAATGACATCGTTATGTCACATTCCTATTCCTTTCAATAGTTTTACAACTATCACATGGCTTTCACAGGTTGAAGGGGGACTTCATGTGACAAACGGCCCGGTACAGAAGGCAGATGACACATGTACCGCATGCTGCATCACCCGGAAGTCACTCTATTGACCCGGAACATTGCTCGTGCTTCAAAATAAAATCCAATTTGTTTACAAGAAGCGGTCACTACATTGGTCTAACACGATCATGTGACGGTCGCTTCACCCCTCTAGGGGGAAAGTCATATTACGTCTAGACCGGGCAAGTAATACCGAATTAAAACAACGATCACAAAAAACTGCAGGAATTTCAGACGAAAACTTTTAGTTTCAATGAAGTTTTAATTTTTTAATGAAGTCAACATTGCGTCGTTGCAGAGGGTCAGAGCGAGATGAAACGAAAACCGGGTTCACCTGACGGTCTCCCCCTGCTAGTGTACCAACTACACAACAATTCATTGGTGTATTTCTGTTTTGAAACAAAACCAGACAAAAAATCCCATACAAATAATTGTTGAAATCACCCAATGTTATATGGGAATCAATGTAATTGCTGGCCGTCTTGTCCTCCAGAGCCTTTGTGCTCTATGTGGCATTAGAAACAGCCTAATTGTAACACTAAATGCCAGTGGGTGATTTCACTGATTTTATTAACACAGAAGATGGTTGTTTTTCTTTTTCTTCTCTACTTTTTAGCATTTAAAGCCAGTAAGTGTGTCTGACTTTGACATGTTATTATTATTATTATTATTATTGATTGTATTACACCAAAAGCTTGTTCTTTTTCTCTCTCTTTCTCTGTTGGTCTTTAGTCTGGGGCTGCAACTGTGTTAAATATTTATTTATTTATTTTAAATCTTAGGGAACTTTATGTATGCAGTACAAGGGTAATGCTACACAACATGAAAATGGTCTGGCCCACAGGCCACAGCCTCCCTGACGATTTGACAGTTAAATCCTTTTGTCATTTCTGTTATGGTTCCTAGCAAACATTGAACCTTTTAATCAAACCGTACTCTGGATGTTTGCTCACTGCCTGCAGTGTTGCCATGACTCATTTTCCCTAAGCTTTCCAGAGCTAACTTCTGTGTGTTTCTGTCAGGTGCACCACCATGGATGTTTCATCATGTTTCATTGCTGCTTTGAGAGAGATAGGGGTGCCAGAAGAGAACCTCGAGAAAATGACCCAGTGTTTTTCAGTGTTTTCAGTATGAATGTTGTTGCAAATGTATTTATTAACCTCTACTTAATCTGCAAGTAGCCTTAAAAAAAAGCCTATAATACTTATTTAATAGAAATTGAGAGAAATTTTAGTGTCAAATCAAGAATTGAATAATTTGTGAAATTGTATATACCACAAGAACATTTTCCAGTAAGTTCTGGACATAGATAGATATGATTGTGTTGTAAAGCCGTATAAGTATTTCAGCTTGAATATCAATTAGCTGCCTTTGTGTTAACTTAAAACAAGAATGATGGGTGTTGTTTCTCTGCTTTGGCAGGTAGACCAAGATGTGGTGAAGATGATGGATGAGGAAAACCTGTCAAAATATCTTCCTCATTTCAGAGACCGCGTGTTAGCGAAAAATTGGATGGGTTCATTCTCAACAGAACCAGAGAACAGCACTGACAAAAAAAAAAAAGAAAACTTTTAGAACGCATACGAGCAAAAATGAAACTTCCGAGCTCAGGCAAAGCAATGCCAAGCTCATC
>JAQQZY010000019.1:16966610-16992079 GCA_030068375.1 Ostorhinchus rueppellii | reverse complement strand
GTCAACAAGGACTATTTAGTTATTCCCATTGGTCATTTTCTGTAGGAATAACAATGAAACTGTTCATTTGGAACAAGTTTAGGATAAACTATGAAGTTATTTATGTTTTCGGTGGAAGAACACATTTGTTAAACACTGTAACTCAGAACCCAAACTGCTGATCTCACATTTCTCACATTAATGTTATAAATGTGTCAGAGGACGATGTTGTCCAAGACCAGGACCAAACTGGACCATTCCACCCAAACCCAGAGCTCCCACCTGTCTGTGGCCGACACCCCCTTTAACTCCACCCTGGACACCCATCAGAATGACACAACTGACTTCCTGCACACTCCATCTGCATTTGACCTTTATGGGTCATTTGTTTCCTGCTACTTGTGTTTTACTCGCACAGTAACTGTACCACAGAGTAACTTCCCCTGAGCTTCATAGAGTAATCAGATTAATCATTGTTATGATGCTGATGCTGACGGGAACATTTTTATCACGTCCACCTTTGAACTTGAATAGTGACCTAATACAAAAAGTGTAAAATAATACCTAAAACCTAAAAGATCATCTTCTATTACATGGAGTGAAAACTGCAGGATGTGCTGACCTGGACACTGGGAGGTTCCTCCGGGTTCCTCCAGGTTCCTCCAGGTTCCTCCAGGTTCCTTCAGTTCAGTGTAAACGTGGTTTTTGTCTGTTTGATCGTCAGGGTGGGAAAGAGCACGGCGTTCCCATTCTGATCTCCGAGATCCATCCCAGTCAGCCTGCAGACAGATGTGGAGGTCTGCACGTTGGAGATGCCATCCTGGCTGTCAACAGTATCAACCTCCGAGACTCCAAACACAAAGAGGCCGTTACTATTCTGTCTCAGCAGGTAAGGAAGCACGTGGACACGTTACATACACACTTCTGTTTATAACGGAGGAGCAGCAGGAGGAAGAGGAGGAGCAGGAGGAGGAGGAGCAGGAGGAGGAGCAGGAGAAAGAAAATACAAAAGTGAACAAGACGAACCACAGATTTAAAGCCAACATTCCAGAACATCAGAAGCAACAGAACATGATGTCCAAGTCCCACTGTATGTCTGAGAAGAAGAAGAACTCGTTCTGTCCAACCACACATGTACAGAAGGATAGAGTCCATAAAAAGAACAGACCAGAGGAGCTGGACTTCCTTCAGATCCTTGTGTTTCCGTTCTGGGTTCAGCTGTTCCTTATTGGTTTCGAACTGTTTCATATATTCCTTTAAACGGACTGATGTCCTTCTTGTCCTGGACTCTGTTGGACTGTTCTTTAGTGTCACCTGGGATTGAACTGGTCCTCTGACAGTTCTGAACAGTTTAAACCCGTTTCCATCAGACTTTATCCTCCTCTGAAAACAGCGTCTGGATTTCATTCAGATACTTGGTGTTCTTGCAGTAAATATTAGTTTTTGTTTTTAAACAGAATCACATCTGGAAACTTTAGAGTTTGTCATTTTAGAAACAGTTCCTTCGTACGCTCTGTGTCCTGGCTTATTTATCACTTTAATGAGCTTTGTTGTGCTTTAGGATCCAATCCAACTTTATTTATAAAGCCCTTTAAAACCACCCCAGTGCACCAAAGTACTGAACAGAACCCGAGAAACTATACAAATGAATAAAAGCATCCAAAAATGAAACTCAAATAAATGAAACAAGTTAAAATATGAAACAGAACAAAATGTCAACAGTGCACGAGTTGAAAGCTCAAAGAGAACAGGAGGGTTTAAGAAGAGGTTCAGGAACACGCCGGAGGTGGGAGGGTTTAACTCCAGATGCTTTTTGTTCCTGATCCCAAACCCCAGCCGTTCCCGTTGTTCCAGTTGTTTTCTCCTTATTTCCACTCAGCAAAGTCAGCAGTGTCAATTCAACACCGTCAGACTTCAACTCAACACTTTTACAGTGTCTATATTGGTCCACACCACAGTGTCAAAAGTACACTTTTGAAAGTGTTAAGTGTTTAACACTATGACAGAGTAGACCCAACTCTCAATAGTCAAAGTTTAACACTAATCAATACCAGCTCAGTGTTGAAATTCCACAACACTAGTGTGTAGAGTCAAATATTAACACTGTCAGTGTTTTAGAGTACACTTCTACTGAAACAGTGTAGAACTGCAGGGGTCTCCAAGGTGGGGGTCATGAAGGGTGTAAGTTCACTCTATGGGTGTCACTCACCCTAGAACATGCTTTTACTTTGAAAGAGCAAAGCCCTCCCACTTATAATCCAGTTGTAACTCCACAGTGTCACTCAGGTTTGACTAATGGAGTCACATGAATAAAATAAACATAACAAGGACAATAAAAGTAGTAAAACAGACACGTGAACCTAAATAAACATGAACACAACCCCCCCCGGACCCCTGCACAGAAAATACAACACAATGAGTCACATGTCCACTACCCACAATGCACTGCAGCAGACTGGCACTAATCATCCCTGTAGAGTTGAATTTAACACTGCATCTGTGCAGAACTTTACACTGACTTTAACTCAACTGTTAGAGCTGCTTTCCTCTGGACAATGGAGAGGAAAAGGCTGTGGGCGTGGCTACAGATGTCCACACCTACTTTGCAGTGTTCTGGGCATTAAGCTACGATCAGCTGTTTGGACGTTCAGTGTTTTTGAATGTTCCTCTTGATCTTCTTCCTGGTCTGAATCTTCTTCTGGGTCTGGATCTTCTGGGTCTTCCATCTGTACCAGACTAATGAACTGAAAACCCTTTGATAAACCATGGTCACTAAATCTAATCAATTTAGATTGATTATTATGGGCTGTATTTCTCAGTGGAAACTTTAATTATCAGAATGAAGTCATTTTTTTCTCCAACAGTGGACCGCTGATCGTCAGTGCTGGTGGTTCTTGTGCGTCTTTAGTTCAGTTAGCTTTATCGTCACATGCTCGACATACAGCTCACATGAAATGACAGTCCTCTCTGACCCACGGTGTAATGACACAAAACGAAAGAAAAACCCCACTATCAACAAAAACTAATAAACAAGTAGAGCTACAGTAAACTAAACTAGACCAGACTAGAAAACTAAACTGGACTAATAAATAAATAAATGAATAAATAGGCCTACAGCAGGTAAATTTAACACTCTTCTGTTAAAAAAAAAAATTAGTACCATAAAGTAAGTACAACAGTAAACAATTTAGACTAAGTAAAAACAGTCAATACATCAATAACTAGAAAAGCGCTCAGACCTCCGCCAAGGCAGTGTTTGATCTTCACCAAAATCTAATCGATTGGTCCTTGTATCATTCCCAAGCTATCCTGAAAATTTCATCGAAATCCATCCATAACTTTTTGAGTTATTTTGTACACAGACAAACAGATAAACGCTGGTAAAAACATAACCTCCTTGGCGGAGGTAATGATTTTATGCTTCCAACTCTGTGAAAACCTTAACATTGAACAGTTTGGGGAAGAACGTTTATGTTTTGTAGTAATGTGGCAGTGGTTGAATACAGACAATATATGGTCAATACTTCTATCCATTAAGGGGTTTTGTTTCGGTAACTCCAAAAGGCCTGAATCGATTTCCAATTGTAGAAAAAAAAAATTGGGACTTGCGTTTGTTTTCTTCTTTCTTTTCTAGATGGTATTTTGGTTGCATTTTGGACCGGGGGGTTTGATTCGAATTTGCAACAATCTGTGTCAAGGGGTTAAACCAAGGAAGTAAGTTTTTTTCCCTGATTTCATAATTTTATCATAATCTCTAAACTAAAAACATGATGAGTTTAATATTTGTTGATCCACCTGAAGGCTTGGCAGTGCTGATCACTTATCTCTCCTTTTGTGACTAATGAACTGAATCCTGTAAACACTTTTTATTTTAGGCTTGATTTGGTTTATTTATATATTTATATATACTTCTGGCTCTTGCTGGCTGTGTTTATTATTAACTGTCAATTTATTGTATTTGGCATTTTGAAGTAGCTATAAATATGTATTATTGATGTGTTGCAGTCCCAGAACGTGATATGCTGCCAGTGTTTGTAGCTGTAAACCAAGGGGGGTCCTGTCTTTCTTGCATGCATTTAGTACAACGTGTGAGCAATGTCACAAACCAGCCTGTGAACATTCACAGCTACTCTATGTCAAGCACACTGTACACATTTATGTTTGTAATTACCGAACAGTATGTACTACAAATAGAAAGGTTATTGCTGCTTTGTAAAATAATGTAATGTAAGGAGAGTAAAATTTAATGTTATATAATTTGTTATCTTGTTGAATATTCATTTGTATCAGTTCTTGATTACACACATACATACGATGCACTCTTTTTTTAAGCAGGTTACTTATTTGATAGTGTGTGCCAGTTAGTATTTCCATTGCGTCTCTGCCAAGGAAAATTTCCTACTACCCTATGAGAAGAAAGAGGTGTGGCTGTAACATTTGGCTGCCACAGAGATCAGGAAGTGTGACATGCACATGGTTTGAAGGGTGGAGAAATGACTTGGTATGGAGTTGTCAACAAAACGTCAGCTGAGGGGCAGGTGCTAGTCACACAAATTGAGAAGCGGTCCTTTATAGAGTTAAAGCAGATAGATATGTTTACACACAGTACATGCAGGTCTTTGGAGTTTATGTGTATGAATGTATGCGTGTGTCATTGCAGTGCAACAGAATCTGACGGCATGCAAACAGGATGTGTAACCTCAATGAATGCTTGTATATCTGACGTGGTTTGATGCATTTACGGCTGTAATGTACAGTGGGGTAAAAAAAAAAAAGTATTTAGTCAGCCACTGATTTTGCAAATTCTCCTACTTAGAAAGATCAGAGAGGTCTGTAATTTTCATCAGAGGTACACTTCATCTATGAGAGACAAAATGAGAAAAAAAAATCCAGGAAATTAAATTGTATGTTGCATTGTATGTAAAAGAAAAAAAAAAGGAAATCACATTGTAGGATCTATAAAGAATTCATTTGTAAATTATGGTGGAAAATAAGTATTTGGTCACCTACAAACAAGCAAGATTTGTGGCTCTCACAGACCTGTAACTTCTTCTTCAGAAGCTCTTCTGTCCTCCACTCGTTACCTGTATTAATGGCACCTGTTGGAACTCGTTATCTGTATAAAAGACACCTGTCCTCAGACTCCAACCTCAACCATGGCCAAGACCAAAGAGCTGTTAAAGGACAACAGGAAGAAAATTGTAGACTTGCACCAGGCTGGGAAGAGTGAATCTACAATAGGCTAGCAGGGTGGTGTGAAAACATCAACTGTGGGAGCAATTATAAGAAAATGGATGACATAGAAGACTATCGATAATGTCCCTCGATCTGGAGCCCCATGCAAGATCTCATCCTATGGGGTCAAAAGGATCATGGGAACAGTGAGCAAAAGTCCCAGAACTACACAGCCTCAACCGCAAAGAAAATTTTTGGAGGGAGTTGAAAGTCTGTGTTGCCTAGAAACAGCCCCAAACATCACTGCTGTAGAGATCTGCATGGAGGAATGGGCCTAAACACCAGCTCTAGTGTGTGCAAACCTGCTGAAGACTTACAGGAAATGTTTGGTTAGGTTATGTTACAAAGTACTGAGTTGAACTTTTGTTATTGACCACTTACTTATTTTCCACAATAATTTACAAATAAATTCTTTAAAAATCAACAATGTGATTTCCTGGATGTTTGTTTTTTCTCTCATTTTGTCACATAGTTGAAGTGTACCTCTGAAAATGACAGACTTCTGTCCTTTAAGTAGGAGAACTTGCAAAGTCAGTGGCTGACTAAATAGTTGTTTGCTCCACTGTATGTGCAGAAGTCCATCCTTAAATTACAGTTCAGAGTAAATATTGAATAGTGTTGTTCAACACTGAAGGACTTTTCTGCAGTGTTATTTAGCAGCTTATTCTGGTTTCCATCATCTAGGAAAATAAGATCAAACTTTAAGATGATTATTTTGATGACTGTGATAGTTGTTATTCTTATACAGGATACGTTCATTCATAAATCCATCTTGGCGTGTGTAACTTCCCTACTATCATCTTCCTTCAGTGAGTAAGGACTCTGGTTCTAGTGGCTACAGCTCTGTGGTCTTCCGTAAGCTTGGCTCCGTCCCTCTCCATAATAGGCAATGGAGATTCTGACGTAAGACCCCAGTGCCTTCCTATAAGCACCTGTCCCTCCACGTCACACTGTGCTCCCAATATGAAAAGCGTGTGATAGTTTTCCAAGTGAGACAGTGTGCGTACACAGGAGTCTGAGCCTATATAGTCTACATGGGACTTCTTTTCTTCATTCAACCACGAGCAGGACTCACAGGACTTGGACATAAGAAAGTTTCAGCATAGCATGGAGGTAAGAGACTACTCCTCTTTCCTAAATAATAGAACATCTTATACTGTACTGTGGCTGTGTATCTTTTTTATTAACCCATAAAGGCCCCGTGCTACTTTTGTAGCAATTCCAAAATAGTTTTTTTTTTTTTTTTGTATTTAAGTGATTTATGACCTTTTTGCTCAAATATTATGCTCTGTGTTTTGCATTTTTGAGTATTTTCCTGTATTTTATTTACTGATCATGTAAATGTTCATAAAAGCTCATATTAAGGTTGAAGGTTATTGTATCAAAAACACAGATCTGAAGAAAGGGTGACTTTTTCAGTCAAATATATCATTAACTGAATATAAACAAAGTGTGTCCATCCACTGTCATTGATCCAACTCCATGGATTTTACTGGTGAATCAATGTTTTAGAAGATGGCAGTGTTTCCATGGTAACTACAGCAATGGGTCATGTTTTACACTATATTTTACACCAATTATTGACTTGTATTGATAGGATTAGTGGATCAGTAGATGCTGTTGGTCACCAGTGGATATTTGGGTCTTTCTAGGTCAAGCAGGCAGACAAATTCATGTCATTATTCTTTTATTCTCATTCTGTAGTTTGGTATGTTAATAATATAATAATAATAATAATAATAATAATAATAATAATAATAATAATAATAATAATAATAATAATAATATTCACTCTTGTAAATCAGTTTGTCTGCATATTTAAGAAGCATAGTAGAGAATACTTTTTCCTTTACACTCCAAGTGGTAGATAAATGAAGTTGTAGGTAAAGCTACAAGCTATTAAACAAGATTCATTGTCTAAAACCTGTGATAACTGAAGCTCAGCTTTGTCAGCAGCTTTGTCACTGATCTCTACAGCTGGAGCCTCATATTAGCGCCCATGCTGCCTCGATGTTGGCGGGTCTGAACCTCCAAAGAGGACAACTTCAGTTCTGTGACTGTTTCATCAGACAGAGACAAAGCCCAAGTCAATTCTACCCTGCACACAGGTCAGCAACAAAAACTGATTATTACTTGGCACATACTACACATATGTTTGGAGTGTGATTTCACTACGGTAAAGGCATAATCTGAGGGTTTAAATTTGATTAAGAAAATATTGCTTTATTTTTGTGGGTTTTATGTAATGATAATGATTTTCTGCATTCTCATATATGTAATTCATCTTTGCTCTCCTAGGTGTGTCCTTGCAGCATCCAGTCCCGTGTTGGCTTCCATCTTATCCTCTAATGGTACCCTGGTGGAACTGCAGGACCCGTGCCTGTCTGACACTGTACTGGCACATCTTTTCGACTACATTTACACAGGGACTTTGCCAAACATACATGGCCAGCAACAATATTACAGCTTACTCACTGCTGCTCACTATCTCCAGATGGATGAACTACAGGAGGCTCTAAGGGCTTGGCAACAGACTGAAGCAAATGGAGATAATTCAAAGAACACTTTTGCTGGACCTGAAACTCTGCAATATAAAGATACAGCTAATCTCACCTCTGGAAAGTTTCCTCAATTATTACCCAGTATGAATGTCTTTAGACAACCAGTGAAGAGTTCACTTCACAGGGTGAGCACTTTAGAGAAAGAAGATGGTCATTTCTCAGAGAGTGTAGAAATGTGCTATGATGCTCAAACACTCTCAGTACAAACAGGTTACTGTACTAAAGATGGCGAGAAAAGTACGAGAAGCAGCAGTATGAATGATGACACCAGTCCTCGTAGCAAAGATGCAAGCACTTCAGCCAACGTAAATGCCATTTGTAGTATACCTGAAAGTACTGCCAATAATCCTGACATACAAGTAAATAATCCAGTGCCTCAGAATTTGATGGAAAATATCTCAAGCATTGCTGAGGGCCAAGGCATGCCCAGAGTGGGCAAACATGGGAAAAATGATCCGTTTCATTCCATGGGTATAGTAAAACTACACACTTGGCAGAGGAGTAAAGAAGATCTATTTAGGACAGTGAAGGATGAAAGGAGATCAGATTCACTATGTGGTGTTGCTGTGCAGGAGGACGAGAACAGCATAGTTGAGAAGACTCGGTGCCTGAATTTAACACTAAAAGTTGAAGCAGAGGACAAGAAAGTTAATGCAGAAGTCCAAAAACTTCAGTCTCCCCTTCCTCCTCTATTTTCATCCCCAGTTTCTCTCTCAACATCCTGGAACGATGCTTCTCCCACTCAGTCCACCATCTCATCCTGCTCTACATCACCCCCTCCACGCTTCGGGACAGTGCCTGTTATCTGCCATAGCAGCAGAGCAGCAGTGATACAGGTAGCACAGGTGTCTACAAGGCCTCCCTACCCTCCAGTATCACAGACCTCAACCTGCGCAAACAGAGCCCCTGTTTTACAGTCTATGAGCACAGACAATAACAGCATTGTTGAAGGTATTGTCCCTCAGCACAGAATCTGCCACGAGGAACAAAATCAGGATTACAGGGGCAACAGAGACCACTCTTACAAAAGAAATTTGGAAGACAAGGACAGCTTAGGCCAGTGTGTCCTACAGGACTTATGTTACAAATCCAATACAGATCAATCGGATACACTTAAACTGGATTACAACAGCAGTACTACAGATCACTGCATCATACAGAGTGATAAACAGACGAGCAATGGCTTGTCCCACATCATATGGGAGACCATGGGTGAAAACTGTGGCCAGAGTGTGAATAGGACAAAACATGTAATGGATGAGTCCCTGCGACAGAGTAATGAGCGACTCCAGTATGGAACTGGTCATCCCAGCCCATCCCATTTCCCAGCTAAACCTCAGAGACTAGAATACAATGAATGTAAAGATATTTCATTGACGACTGCTTCAAGAGAGTCCATTCATTCACAAGTTAAGAGTCCTGTTCCTGTTCCAGTTACTGCACAAGAATCTTACAAAGGACAAGAATTTAACTGTGAAATGATGTGTTTCAACAATGAAGTGAAAGAGGAGCACAGCAACTCATGCCAGAAAGAACACAGCCAGTGTGTTTGTAGATCAAAAGCTGATCTGTTCCAAAAGGGTGATGTATATCTGCCTGTCTCCACAACACAAGACTCTGGATTGGATAATGTCAGCAGTGGTGCCTTTGAGCAACGCACTTCTCTGGAACCTAAAAATATGTCAACCAGTGAGACTTCAGAGCCACACACAAGTTTTTCAATTCCAGCAGAGAGCACCATGTCGAACCCTGTGTTTGATTTTGCGGGGCAGTTGTATCAAGGACAGCTTCGCTATCACTGTGTCAGCCAGGAGGACACACACATATCACCTGGACAATCTGATCCTGACCACCCTGATCATCCAGACCTGTCCAGTGATGAAAAAGAGGCTGGTGCATATGCCAGTTCTCTGAGACAACACTCCACCACAATGAATGAAGACGTTCTGCTGCTGGATATTAGCACCAAACCTACTGAGTTGTTTGTATCGTACAAACACAAGTCCAGGGAAGGAGACAAAGTTGTTGCATTTGGTGAAACAGACATATTTGAGGCTATGATTTGGAATAATCATGGAGATGTGCGGAATACAACTTATTCAGCAAATGATACAAACGTTACAGCTCGGGCTGATTTTGAATCTGGCAGTTTTGTTAAGGATGAGAGTAAAGCCTGGATTCAGGAAACAAGTGCTGAACACAGAAAACCTGTTGGAACATCCCAACATAGGTCAGGAGGGGAGATGATACACAAAGCCGAGTCTTGGGTTTTGGGAGAGGCATCCAAAGGGAGTGGGAAACAGACCAATACATGCTGCACGTCTGCTAGTGCTCCAGGCTCCGTGCAAACCACCATGCCATCTACCTTGTCTGTTTACATACCACCTACCCTTTCAACAGCCATGCCAACAAATACATCAGCCCATCTGTCAACTCCTGAGCACCACCTTTTTCAGTGCTCTCTGTGTGACCGCTGCTTCAGTCAGCGGGGCTCTCTGAATAGACATGTGCGGAGCCATCTTGGTGTACGGCCTTTCCCCTGTCCCCAGTGCCCTATGACCTTTTCACGTCAGTACCGTGTCACAGAACACATGCGTGTTCATCAGCGCTGTGCCATTGGCAGTCACTTTCAAAAGCCCCCTGTGTAAGATTGAAAGGCTGGGCTTTAGGTCATTTTTTGTCCTGTCACTGAAGATTGATGATATAATATTTCCGACAGCTTTGTATTTTCCAGCTTGTAACTAATAGCTGTCAGATTCCAGTGAGATTAACACCGCCAAGCTGCAAGGAATGAAGAAAAAACAGAGAAAAATGTAAAGACATAAGTGATACTGCGTCATACTGACGAGGATTATGGCCATTGGAGAAAAAAAAAAATCAAGGTCCATTAGTTTTTATGTATTATTATTCTGACGGAAAAAAGTCATAATTCTGCCATTTTTCTGAGAATCCTGATTTTTATTTTTTTTCCTCCTGACATTCAGGGAGTGTCAATTTTGCTTCATGGTGTAAAGGACCACATCAGGCTGACATAATGATGGATTTAAGTGACTTTTTACACATCCGAGGGGTTCCAGAAGAAGCCATTTCACTATTAGATGCGCAAAAGGAAGGGAAACGGATATCAGTGGCTTTTTCTTCAGATTTTCATACAAGTTTCAAAATAGAACACATGATAAAAATAAATATATATTGAACCTCAAGTTTTTATTTTTTTCCCAGTGGCTCTAATCTTCTGTAGCATCCACATATGCATGTAATATTTTTAGTTTGTTTTTTTTTACCTGAATGTGTATTTTGACAAAGTAGGTGCATTTAATAGCCAGAACATAGTAATTTATCATTAAAATGTCAAGCAATGGTTTAATTTAAAAACACAAATACAAGTTTTATTGCAGATTGAAAAATACTTTTAACATAATCTAAAATTGCTAACTTTCAACCTGTTGGAAATCCAGAGGGTTCAGAGTGTCTGCAATATTTGTTGTTTGATGAAAGGTTACTTTTATGTTGCTACTAGGCTGATGCTAGCTGTAGTGGGTATGTAGACTCAACCCACTAAAATGTCCATGTCTTTGCCCTTTGAAACAGTACTGCTGAATTTGGGTTTTTCGGTTGTTTCTGAGTCATAAATATTTACATAAATGCCATTAGTACTAGATAGAGCGCTTCTCTTCTTGAAATTAGATTGCATTTTGTAACTGTAGGAGAAAATGCAGTTAAGCTACGTGTACCCCAGTTTGACTTGATCATTATAATGGTTTGGTATATTAGAATGTCTTTGTTTTTTTTTTTACCAACACCAACCATTAATGTTCAAACACAAATTAAAAAAATAATATGTGCCTTAACCCATAGAGACCCAAAGAGTCACCAGTGACACAAACCATCTACTGTTGTAACTGTTTAATACCGGCAGATCCACTAATCCTATCAATATATGTAAACAATTGCTGTAAAATTCTGTTCATCCTCTTTTCATGATCATCAGTCATGACCTATTTGGACATTCAGAGGCTCTGTAGTAAACATGGAAGCACCATCATCTTCTACAACATTGATTACCGAGTAAAAGTCTTGGAGTTGGATCAGTGACAGTGGATGGACACACTTGTTTTTACATTCAGTTAGCAATATCTTTGCTGAAAAAGTAACTTTTTCTTCATTTTTCTCTGTTTTGATAAAATTAGCTTTGAATTTACTCTGAGTTTTTATGAATATCTCCATAATCTGTGATTTAAATATAAGAAAAGACATGATTTACATCAAAAAATGCAAAATACAAAGGATAATGTAATTTTAGGCATTAGTGATAACTCAGTTAAGAAAGGGAGAAACAGAGACAAATTCATTTGGGAACTACCACAAAAGTAGGGTTAATAGTGTTCCCTGCAGTAGACTAATGCTTACGTATGTGTTTTTCCACATTATGCTTTTCATTTATGGTTTACATTTTTGGTTAAATTATCAGAATAAATTTCTCCTCCTTTGTGTGGTCTTTCTTAAATCATATCAGCTTATTGTCCATAGATTTGAAGTATAGTATTACAAAAAAAAGAACCATAAATGAGGTCTAATCATTCTTAAATAAAGACTTGTCAGACATAGATAGTACTTTTAAACATTAATAACTATGCAGACTGTCTACAACACACAAGAACCCAATTATTGTTTAAACTAATCTACTATGTTTATTATCAGGAAAGTGAGTTAAACAAATTATACATATTCAAATAAAACATGTCGAAGACAAAAAATGTAGACTTTCACAGCAAGATTCCTCCCCAAGGCCAAAGAGCAAAAGGACTTCACAGTCACTGGCAAATATGGAAATAATGCCTTTGCTTTACTTAATACACAAAAGTCTGTGTTTAGATGACACTCAAATAACTGATTAATTGCAATAATAATGATTCCTAAAGGACTCCACATGGAAATGTTGGAGATGTATTTTGTTTACACTGTGTTTAAATAAAAACTTTGTTTCATTTTATTGACATAACATGTTTTATTTTTAACATGATTGTTTTTTATATTGGGTATTAATACAGCTCTAAATGTACATAAAAGATTAATAAATATTCACTCTAATAAAGCTTTATATTTTACAAATGTTAGTACAGATTAATAAAGTACCGTAAAGTTCATGGCTGAACAAGTGTTGATAACAATACATAGAAACTATACTTATGTCATATACAATGTATATGGGAGGTGGTAAAAATGTGGAATCTCACATCTTGTGCAGAGTGAAAGTATCATGCTCTCTTTTTAATGGCTCCAGAAAATATTCTGTTGTTCACATTATTCAGCTGGTGTTTCATTCGGAGCAGCAGTCATTATTACAATGGCCTGTAGAGATAAGAAAGGAGAATTTGAAAAGGTGACTTCATCTAAGAATAAGTCAAGCTGCTTCTTTTCTGTGATAAATTTAGCAAAAAAACTGTCAACTGCATTTTTAATAAACAACTTAAATAAGGCCTGAGCTGTGTGTGTCTGTGTGGATCAGAGGTGGCAAACGTAAATATTCTCTTTATTTAAACAGTGAAGTACAGTTACTTGGGTAAAACAAAGCAGACATTTGAAGGACATAGTTATTGGATGTTTCTGGGCAAAGTTACCTGAACCTCATCTTAATATAATGTGAAGGCTGCTAAACCCTTCTATCTTCACATATAATATCAGGGACTGAACTCATAATATTACAAAGTCTCTTCCGTACAATCCAGTTTGCCATTTTTTAAAAATATGTTTTGTCTTGTTGCCTCATTTACATTGTTTTCTTATTGTGTTTGTTGTATGTGATTTGCATTTGGGGGGTTATCTACTTGAATATGGTCTTGATGTTAGCTAAAAACAATTCAACACTTAATACTAGAAGGTAATATTACAGATCTTTGTGCTAAATGAATGTAGGAAATACAACTAAGACAAGGCATAAAACATAGATACAGCAAGATGACAACTCTACTTAAATGCAGTAACACTAATGCAGTTTTTGTACTTCCCACCCCTGGTACTGTATGTAATACCAAAGAATGAAAATTTTTCATCTTCTTACCTGGCTGTTTGAGGAACGTAGGGCAGCACCAGCCAACACTGACATTACAATGAAAATTATCCCTCCAATAATACATTGGGCTACAAAGATCCCTTCCAAACAGAATCTCATTTGCTGAAAAAACACAAAATAAACACAGTATTTTACAACATTTTTGTCCACAAACTATGAGGAATGTATTTGCAACTAATTTAATTTTGTATAAATGTATAATTTTAATAAGAATAAAAACCCACAGAGAAATTAAGAAAAACCTTACATTAAATAAAAAACAATCTCTTAACTTGACACTCAGCATCACTAAAATACTCCCTCCTGTAAGAGAGTGGTAACAGGGATTCCAAAAGAGGGTAAAAAATAAAGTGCACTGTGACCAGTCTATACTGAACGTCAAAAGAATTGAATTTGCTACTTGGTCTAATAATTGAAGCAAAAACATGATTCAAAAAGGATGACAAACGTCGGACAATATCAGCCAAACTCGGCAAAAAAATGAAGATAAATAAATAGAGAATAACCTCATAATGCGTTGACCATGTCATGACCTCAACCTCTGTGATATTGTCTTCTAACATCTCATAGTGTGGGTGGTAGCTGTTATCTACAAAGTCAGGAGTGATGTGTAAGAGAGTCCAACATGTCCCAAGTACAGCCACAATACTCAGCGCCAAGGATACAGTGACCTACATGTAGCCAATAAACAAAGACAGAAATACAAGAAACTCTTAAGACAAACAGACACATACAATCACTAGTATTACTTCATGCCATTCATGGACAATGAGAGAGTTAGCAGACTGAATTATTCAATGAATTCATCTGTAAACATGATGCATTACAATGAATTTACAGTTAAATTTCTGACTTTTTCTGCATTTTATGGTTGACTCATATTTTTCTGTTTGTCAGTTTTTTTTAATCTGCAAAGCTTTCTTTGTATCATTATTCTGACATTACTGTTTCAACTTATGACAATAGTACTTACTGTTTTCTTGGTTGGGTTGTGCTCTGTCAGAATATACAAAATCCCACATATGATGAACTACAAATGGAGAAAAGGTCTTAAGTTATTAATCCTGAAAACTGAAACACCATAGTAACATTTGGGACTGCATTAGTACGTTCTACCAACCAGGGTGCCCTCTGTGAAACCAGGGGGGATGGTCGTCCATAGAAAGTGATTCATTCTGTCTTCCATGATTGCAATGGTAAAAGTGAAGAACGCTGAGCCCATGACCAAAACAATGATCTGAGGAGAAATAACAAAAGTAAAAGTACTCATGTAAATGCAAATGTAAATACATGATACATATTTGATAACTCATATAGTAAGTATGTGAGTGCCTCACGCCGATGATCTTGGGTTGCCCATTGATGAAGCGGTGTAAAGGTTTGCTTCCCCCCGCTGTGGTGCTTTGAAAACCAGGTGATAAGCAGAGTTCAGCAGACATCTTTGGAAGAAGAAAGAGAAAGCTAACTGGGTCCTGAAATAATTATTATTATTCTCACAGACAAGTAATCTGGTGGACAGCAGTGGTGCAGTGGACAGCACTGTCTCTTCACAACAAGAAGGTCCTGGGTTCGATTCCAACACCAGAGACCTTTCAGTGTGGAGTTTGTATGCTCTCCCCATGTTTGTGTGGCTTCCTCCCACCATCCAAAGTCATGCACTAATAGGCTAACTGGTTAAGATCAACAAAGTCCCCATAGGTGAATGTGATTGGTTGTTCGCCTCTATATGTCATCTCAGCAATGAACTGGCAAAACATCCACAGTCTTCACCCATAGGTAGATGGCATAGGCTCCAACAGCCCCTTGACCCTCTCCAGGATAAAGTGGCTTATAAAATGATTAACGATTAATCTGATAAATGCTTTTCTGATTGGTCAATACAACCTGAAAACCCTCAAAAATATAATCAGTTTACTGTCAGAGAAAAGTATCTCCACTGTCACTAGATTCCACAGCACTGTCTCCACTCTATCCATTCAATGTTTGGAGCTTTTACTTGATAAATGAAACAAATCATTATCAAAACAGTTTTTATTATTTCTTGATTAAGCAGCTTGGCAGTTGCAACTCTATACACTGAAGAAAGCAGTCATTTCCATTTTGATGCTGAATTAAATTTAGAGCCAGGTTGAAGCTGAGACCATCGCATGATAATGTCTTTTGTTTGTATCGTTGAAAAAGAAAATATACGCAGACCTTTATGGGACCTTTTGCGAAATGTCAATTTTTATGTATAATTGAGTGTGACAAGCTTACAGACAGTTGGCCTGTTTCTGGAATTCCTGCCTTTTTAGAGAGATAAGAAGCTCATTATTCACTTTACAGAGATAACATTTGGTTTCTGCGGCTATATTGGAAAAAATTTTGTGAATGTATTGAACCTGTCATTTTAAGTCATAAGTAAAACATTAGCAGTCCGTCAACGTTAAGCTTTCCTTCCATACCTTTCACCTAAGGCTGATGGGATATGTAGTTTTCTTTTAGAAAGGAAAAAAAAAATTAAAACCGTCAGTTTCACAGTAACGAAGTCAAACTAAAGACAGTCTATCTAATATATTATCAAGCGGCACAGAAAAAAACGACATATATACATTAGGCGAAATACCAATGGAAAGTACACAAAACGCTAAATTACAGATGCTAACATTAGCTTAAAACGAGCTGCAAGATGAAACGGACAAGTTTTTCTCTAACATGCAGAGCAAATTATGACACTGGCTAAAAGAAAAACCGAGCTGTTTTAACCATAGCTTTGACTAAAAAAATTAAAACTTGCCCCCAAATGCGACAAATGTTTAAAACAATTTAGCATCAAATAACTGCTGTTAGTTTATCTTTTTTTGAATCTGACGTTGTAGCGTTAAACACCTTTAAGCATCAATTCAAGAAAATCGTTAGAAATGAGACATTAGAGAAAGTAGACCTTGTTAGGTTCAGTGGTCTTGTCGGAGTGGTCGGTTCTTCTTCTGGCTCACATCACTTTACACTTTTCACATCTGGAGCAACGTAACAATGACGAGTGATCACTGAGAGGTCAGTGAACGCATCAGGGCTTCTCTACATGGGCCTGTTTTCAATAATACCCCCCACCCACTACCATTCCAACAACCCCTCCTTGACGTGTTGTATAACCTTCAAAACACACTCAGAGGCACAGAGATATAGTGTCTATCATCCTCATCATGGATTCTTCTGATGATTAAATTGCAGACTCAAGTGTGTACATTTGCAGAAAAATGCATGCTATTACCCTCCACATCCCATGTTCATGTACTTCAATGTTTATCTTATTAAAACAAAACAAAATATGCACACAAAGTAACAGCTTTTTACATTACAGAAGCTGCAACTATGAAATTCACTGTAATTGTAATGCATAAAACCTTTGAAACCCCACATTTTGGGTTGAAGTTACTGATTGGAGATAAAATAAGGAGATTTAGTGCAGAACTTTAGCAAATAATCTACTTTTTATCTACTTTAGTAAATCCTGACAAGCGGTATTTTACCTAAATTAGTCCAGCCTGGCAGAGAGCATGAAGAACCAGCAAAACCCACAATTCTTTCATGTAATAGCTCCTACAAGGGAATCAAATTTCTTTCTTTTTTTTTTCCCTGCAGAAGAATCACATGGGGTTCAAAAAGGGAAGCGCTACGTCGGAGGAGAAGGAGGCGGGAATGTGATGAAATAGTTGGGGTAAGAAAAAAAAACAGAGGAAGGAGGATTTCCTGTTTGTCTAAAATGAATACAGCTGTGCTTTTGTGATACTCCATACTACTGGATGAGGAGGTTTGTAAAGGAGCGGAAATGGTAATAAATGCATGAAATACTAAAACGGTACAAGAAAAGGTTGGAGGGGTAAAAGATGAGCAGATGTAGAAGGGATGTTTACTGATAACTGAGCTGGACTTGATGTAAAAGAGGAAAAATATATGAAGGGGAATATATGAATATAAAGAAAGACATCCAGTTGTTGGAATCAACAAAGTGCAACAAAGAGTTTCAATCACCTTTATGTTTATTGAAAAATGCGTTTCCTGTACAGATTTACTACATTGTTAACTCATTTCATTAACAAACTGCTTGGCTACTGCTAGAAACCAAAACATAACTTTTGCAAATGGCAAACTCAATCAACATCCATGTCAACACAGACTGACAGACTGGAGAACTAGTCAAACCTATAAATCTTTCACAGAAAGAATGGAGCAATAATCATCTAAAAGACAATTTACTCTTAAAACTAGTGAAATGCATTGCAATCATCCTGAATAGAGTTTCTCTCTAATGTTGACGTCTATTGGCAAGAAGTAACATTTCTGAATTATTTCTGCATAACTTAACAATGTGTGATGTTAGAGCTGCAACATTCACACCAGCTGTAACAGTTGTCAATGATAATTATGGGAACTTAACCTCATATCAGAATCAGAAAGAAATCAGAATTTTTTCCTCTTTTTTTTTTTTTTAAAAAAAGCAGTTTTCTTCCTTTCCTTACAAAGATCAGGTGATAAACATTTTTTCATTTCATTCAGTATTATTACATCTATGCAAATATGCATCAGCATGCTTCCTATTTCTTTTTTTTCTAAACAAATTTATCAGAATTCCAAAATGCATTTATGTCAACAGTTTTAGTTTTACACGAATGTCAATTCCTGATTTTTTTAATAGACAGTGTCAACAGCACAGTATGAGACACATCTATCCAATGCACACATCTAACAGTATAACAGACTCAGTCAATCACATGGCTTCTTAACAGTATTGTGGGAATTAAGCTCCACTCTTAATTTCATAAAAACACATCAACACAAAATTACAAAAAAACAGTGTAAGAGTGGCTCCTGTTGAAAGATCCATACTACTGCTGCTCGTCGCTGGGCAGAAGTACAGAGCACAACAGAACATAGTGAAAAGTTAAGGTCATTCAGTTGCATTTTTACATTTACAGATGATTTAAATCCAGGAGCAGCATCACCTTATGTTAATTTATTTCTCTGCTTTACTTCTTCTTGTAGCTGTTATCTAATGAGTGTTAAAGCATTCAAAGCTCCTTTAAACTCTTAAAACTGACACAAGAGATCAGAATTTTTGATTTATCAACTACTTCCTGTTTTATTTAATGTATTTTCCATTTTCAGCTATGCTATAGTTTGCACATGTAACTACCTGTTTTCTTTTCTGTGATAAACAGAGGCATTGAATACAATAATCGGCATGAATATGACTACATTTTCATCAAAAGGTAATATATACATCATTTGGCTTCCCTAAAATACTGCATGTTGATCTATTATTGGGGAAATAATGGCCACATTGTGGAAGTGTCACCTCTTTGTGTAGCAGGTGGCAGATGATTTGAAAAGAGACTGTAATAATTCATCTGTTAAGTGCATCTGAATGAATGTGCCAATAATAAAGTCTCAATAATAAAAGCTTAGCAAAGCTTTTTAAAGGTAAGTTCACTTCATATGGTTACAACAATTCAACTATTTACAGTGGTTTGCCCCATTTTTAAGTTATATAGTACAAAGAACAGACAGGCTGCCATTTCCATCACACAACAGTAGATGCTATTTGATCAATCAGTGAAAAAAGACACTTCATAACAAAGAGAAAAAAAATAGATTAGTGAGCACAAAAAAATACCCTTTAACCTGAACATCTGCATTCAGTTCTCCACTAATACTGCCAGAGAGAAAGGCATATTGATCCATGCAGAGAACTATCACTGAAAAACAAATAAGACTGAAAATATATGACTGTTGTATGGTTTTAGTGTAAAATTGCATTGATAGGCATTAGTTATTAAAATAACTGTGAGTAATTTACAGACTACATTCTGGCATATCAGTGGAGTTAATCTGTTTAATTTATGTGCATGTATAAAAACAGACAGAATGAACACAGACCGAAGTTATTTGCATTGGTGTGCATTTTTCTGGAATATAGTCACTACAAAATGTGCCAGAGCCACATCTTTCACAGTAAAAAGGTCAAAGAACCACAAACAGTAAGATGAACCTGCAAAGGAGCTTGGCACAGATGATAAGTTGATAAACTATCTGTGCATTTTTTGCATGCTCTGGATGGGTTTACTTTAAGTGTGCTGAATAAAATGTACTTGAGAAAAGTGTTAGGTTCTAAGTCAAGTTACTTATAAACAAACTGGACAAAAAAACAAATGGAAATACATTATTCAAGAACAGACTGATGTGGGATTTGAAAATTATAGTATATGTCATACATATACTTTTGTAATAGTTGTGTATAGAGTTTAATTTGAGTATTATCGTTAGCTAAATCCTCAGAAGGAATTTGAAAATGGAGATCTAATATATTTTTGTGCTTAAAATTTAATCTAATTATTCTTAAAAAATGTGATAAATGAAAATGTAAAAGCCATATTGGTGCATAGAGCATGGCCTGTGTGAGAGAAGTAAATAAAAATGTTTCAGAGATCTAATAATTTACTGTGTGTATTGTGCTGCACACAGGATACCTCTGAACCACTGACTTATATGTGTTTGGGTGTATGTGTTTTGTAAGTGTGAATCAGTGCAATGCAGATGTACATGACGTGAGTATTTTACCCTGTGTTGAGCCCTGCTCATGTTTTTATGCAAAAAAATCCCCAGGAGATCGAGTTTTTCTCTGTATTTTTTAATGTTGATGAAACCAGTCGGTACTATTTTGAGGTATCCTACAGTGGTTCATGATTTTTTTTTTAATCTTTATATTTTATACCACCATATGTTTATTATGGCTTCCAGACCCTAAGGATTATGTGTGAGCTTCTAGGATTCCTTGTCTTCCTGATGTTCATCGATCATGAGGTTATTTTTTAGTACATGAGATATTGGAAACACATTCATCTTTTGTGGATTAGTAGTCTGTTATTTATCATTTTAGAAGAGCTACACTGCTCCATTAATATGTTGTGTGAAGCTTCGTGGCTGTTTGCACACAATCCCTACATCCATTTTGATCCTTAAATCAATTGACTAAATGCAGCACCATCACCTCTAGCAGCCAGGTTCAATATGACTCACAAAACCACTGACCACGGCTTTATGAGTGACTGAATTACAGACAAAAGCTGGTGTACAGCAGCCTCAGATATTATCCTGATGTTTTTGTCTTAACTTCTCTCCATGGTCTGCACATTTTCTTCATCCTGGCCGGTGCCATCAGGAAGTTGTTTGCTCCAGTAGTTGCATTGGTCAAAGTTATGAGCGCAAGAAAAGCCTGCAGCATCGCCTCTGTCTAGAACTGGGAAGACGTGGTCCACCACCTCACATAGACGGCCATAGCTGAGAGGGAGCCAACCAGATATTGACAAGTTTTAATACACAAAACCTTAAATCAGACACACTTAATATGATTACAAGATATAAGATCAAAATAAACAATATATCTTACGAGGAGATGTTGGTTTTGGCGTGCTCCTGTATCAGCTCCCCCTTAGGATTAACAGTGAAAATCCTGTTCAGAGGAACACCCACCTCCTTGTACGAATACACATCCTGAAAGACCATGTGTAAAATCAGTCTTGTTTATACACTATTCAGTTCATTTAGCCCCAAAAGACCTAAAGCATCTGTGGCTAAAAATTTCAATACTTTTTTCACCACATACCTCAGCTTTTAAAATTCAGGTAAAAAGTGCTGTTTCTTAGCTTTTCAGTGGTCTCACAGTGGTCTTATCTGGACATTTATAGTAGCTATAGGGAATGTATTTGGGCAGTGGCATTGTGCAGACTTCTTTCATTTGAGGCTGCAATTTGCTTGGGTGTTGATGTTGACAAAGATTCATTTAAAAGTCTAAAACACGGATGGTATGTCCAAGCAGGCTATTTATAGGCAACACATAAAAAAACATTATATTTATTTATTTTTTTTTATGATGAATTCATTCTTTTTTCAGACAAAGCATTTGTAAAATTGAGACTCAAAATGAATCAAATGAAATTGTGGTTCTCCTGATTTGGAACAATACTATACATTATATACTACATACTTTTATACTAATACATTATAAAAACTAAATAACATAGAAAAGGTCAAGCACCACAAAAACTGTTCCGGGTCTCTCAGGGTTAATACTATACCAATACAATCCAAATCTGTGTTAAGGTGCTAGTTCACAGTCTGTCTGTCTGTCTATTTTAAAGTAATGTTAAGTTATATATTTTAGTACCATGTTATTAGACAATGTTTAATGTTGCATTGTAACTTGTTAACACAGACAGACACATAAAGAATGGTCTTTGATGCAGTTATTCAAGTGTGTGTACTCTAATTTTTAATGTCCAAGTACGTAAGTGCATGTTTGTGTGCACATGTGCAGTAATCTCACCGTGGCTCTGTTGCCAAAAGCAGCATAGAAGGGTTCAGTGTTTGGGTAGAAAAGGTTCTTGATGTCTGACAGACACTCAATCTTGAACTTCTCTGGTTTCTTCTCTATCACCTCTCTGCAAAAAACATAATTATGAACACATTTTTAATATTTATTTATGAAACACTGATAATTATTATGCTCTTATTGAACATTTTTTACTTGACTTTTCACGGCTTCATGACTATATGAATTTATACTACTTTAATGTGGTACTAGTAACCTGTGCAAGGCTGAAAAAAGGCTGCTGGGGCTGAGCAGCACTGGGCCCATTGGCAGCATGGTTCCCCTCTCATTGACCCAGTGCAGATAACCTCGAGTCATATCAGCCATCCCGATGGCTCTCGCTGAGCAGTACATGAATTTATAACCATTCCTGTCACAGAGAAAAAAAGAGTGTTTACACTTTGCCACATACAAGTCATTAAATCTGAGGATTAAGTGGTTGGAAAAATGAATGAAATGAATGATATGTATGTCATTTAGCCAGCACTCACTGGCTAACTTTGTGGTAGAGACGTGCAATTCCCTGGTGGGTCCAGTCTTTACCCAGTGTAGGAAGGATATGACCCAAGGTGTCAGACCTACACCACAAAAAAAACACAACAAAAGACAGGAAACATCACACAGTTGGTCACTGACAGAGGTAATGCTGGGAATTTTCAATACATATCAGAGTGAAGCCTGACACCTACTGGTGAAACCTCAAACTGGTGTCTGTGTAGTTAATGTTGTTAGTGGAACAGTCAAACTCCAGTGTTTGCTGTTTTTACCTGGTAATGGTTCCATCTATATCAGAGATGACTATCTTGTCATCCCAGCTCCACAGATAGATGGTACCATGGCAACGACATGTGCCTTGATACTGTGTTGTCACACTAAACACCACATCATTAGGACCCTCCTTGAGCTGCAGACTGGCCTGGAAAAGACACATGTACACACTGAAGCTTTCCCTTTAAAACTGCTTAAAATTAAGCAGTTAATCAATCAAGTTTAGCAATGTAGTGGATCCATTAAAGGCATTTTTTTCAAGTGGGAAGAGGAGTGTAATACTATAAAAAAAAATTCTATATTAATGCTGTAACTTTACAAGAAAAACTCTGAGTTATACTTTGAAAATATAGTGGTAAATTGACAAATTTACAAGAAATGAACTTTTCCACATACAATTACAACTTAAATACTGACATTTTTTAAGCTTTTGCATGAAATACTTCCCTTCCTCCTGCTTGAAAGGTTTGTTTTTTTTTTTACCTTTGGTGTTCTTAAAACACCATTGTTTAACAGAAATAGAAATTTTGTCGTCCATGTGTTTTTATTTTTTGTGACCTTGTAAAATCATTCAACTCCTGGTTGCATTATCTTAATAAATCATAATGTTTGCAGCAGGTTACTACACAGCTTGATAGTTGCCTTAAACATATCCCTACAGAGGCCAGTTAAACTCTGGGAATAAGTACCAGCTGCTCTGAGGTGAGCCGAAGAGTCTTCTTATAACAGACAGTGGCAGGAGAGATGTGAGACTCTGACGGGCAGGACTCTGACACCTGATTAGACAATCTGTGGTCTTCGTCACTTGAGGAAGACTCATCTTTCATTCTGAAAAATCAAATATTAAGTAAAGTAACTTAATGAAATGATGATATTGTTATAAACATGACATTGGGACAGTAATCACCTGTTCACTGAGGACATGGTGAGTGAACTCTCTCCTCTGTCTCCAGCTTCTGTCACAGAATCCTAAACAGTAAAAAGGTCAAAGTGCAAAACTCTCACATCCTTTTCCTGCAGGTCATTAATCTTTAAACAAGGGGAATATCCTAAACGTGTCTATCTGCAAACTTACTGATTTGGAATCACTGTTTCTGCCTCTCCATGAGAACCACCAGCGTCCTCCTTTCTTTGGCATCTTTTCCTTCATAATGTTCTCCACTGAAGCCTGAGAACAACCATGCACATACAACTCAAAACTGACTGAAAATGTAACTTAAATCTCACAGGAAAATGAAAACCAAAAGCAAAAACACAGATGAACCTAAAAACCAAAGCACATGAATTTAACAATTTAAAATGCATTGGAAAAATAACAAGCACCACATTACAAAGCACTCGGAACTTCTAGCAAATAAGGAAAACTAGAAAAACAGAGAGCGAAGCATGCAACTGAAAAAATTTAAGGGATAAACTTCTGAAGAATGTGACTGGGTGGTAGAGAGGAGAATGCAGAGGGAGGCAATAAGACACAAAGAGAAAGAGCTGAGAAACAGGCAGATAGACAGTGGGACAGTTAGGACAAAACACCCAAGCAAAGCCAAAAAAACATACAGGCTGGGAAGGGCTGGAGCCAAACAGACCAGGGAAGCAGTATGAGAAGAGTCCAAAAGCAGAAAACACATAACTCAAACACCAACACTTAGGTCATACAAACATGGGATGGATGGTGGGCGGAAATAAATAAACCAATGTACATAAATAAAAGGGAAAAATAAGAGGGGATAAAGACAACACATTATTAAAGTGTTAGAAAAACAATTTTAAAGCAATATTTCACCGTGGCAGTGTTGATGTTTGCCATGTGTGTTCACAAACAGCAGTTTTCAGCTAATGCCATGTTACCCTGAGTTTTTATAAAAACATCGTCATAATTTAGTTTAAATATCACTTAAGGTAAAAGCAGTTACTCCAACAGATTTAACAAATGTGAACACACATGGTCTGCTAGCAGTGGGTCAAATATTCAATAAAAAATGAGGGACTATAAAGGACTTAAACTCAAGCTTTAAGCAGCATTAAACTCAAGCGAAACATCAGATTGAGAAAAATTAACAGGAAAATGCTGGGAGTGCACAGGCAAAAGTGACGGGGGGATTTACAGACCACTACAAGACATCAAACAACCACCTAAAATAACTTCATAATTAAATAACTAAAAATGAAATCTAAAATAGTATTCTTAGCAAAGGTTTTTAACAGTTTATAGCATAACATAGTTAACACATTGGAAAAGTCAGAAATAGACAGTGTTTTTCTGAACAAATAAAAGTATTTACTTTAATGAATAAATATTTATAACACCTAACACATTGAACATGCACAACGCAGTTTAGACGATCAGCACCAAATGTTCACAAAAGATCTAGATCAGGGGTGTCAGACTCATTTTCACCGGGGGCCACATCAGCATAATGGTTGCCTTCAAAGGGCCAGATGTAACTGT
>JAQQZY010000019.1:16943844-16955571 GCA_030068375.1 Ostorhinchus rueppellii | reverse complement strand
ACCCCGCCTTCGCCCTTAAGTAGCTGGGATAGGCTCCATGCGACCCCTGTGACCCTAGTGAGGATAAAGCGGGTTCATAAGATGAATGAATGAATGTATCCTGCTGTTGTGCCCTTCTCTGCTTTGTCTGTCAAAGCAACTCTTAAACTCAGCTTTTATAGGTGCTATATAAATAAAAGTTATTATTCATTCATTCATTTTCTATACCTGCTTTATCCTCACTAGGGTCACGGGGGTCGCATGGAAAGTTATTATTATTATTATTATTACTATTATTATTATTACTACTGTTGTTGTTGTGTGTGTTGCATGTGTTATGCAAATGAGTAGTTTTGTGTCTTTATCCTTTAAAATCATGTCAGCCTCATTTTTTTAATTTACCCTCCAGTCCATTTACACATAACACATGTCAGCTACAGCCAGTTTGTAGTCTGTGTACAACTGACTGTACAGAGGATGAATTTGGTAGAGCTATAAATAGCCATCTGGTTTTCCACTCAGTACAGAGGGAGTTATGTTAAGGAAGACTATTTGACACATGACCCAAAGACAGACAGTGCCATGGTCATAGTCAAACAGAGTTTCCAAATAACTTTCCTTATTTGTTGAATTCTTCACATTAATCATTCCAGATATAAATCACTGTGATTTTCTGGTTTAGAGAGGAACATTTGAGCCTGCTGACTGTGGGAGAAAGGCTTTTTCAATGTCACAGTGAGCCATAAAAACAGAATCAGACCGTTGTAATTCTTCAGATTAAGTCGTTTCATATTATGACATATTCCTTTTAATACTTTAATCGGAAAACTCTCAGCTTTTATCACCAGTCAGCCTCGTTTACTGCAGATATTTATCCACTTTTCTATCTCTGTATCTTTGTCTCCCTCCCTTTCGTTCATCTCTTACCTACCTTAACCTCTAAAACACCCTTTTCCATTCCATATGTAGACGATGACAATAAAACACGATCTTATTTTTTATCTGTATTTCAGCTGAAAACAGTTGGAGCCCTGCACCAATGCTTGCAAACATAATCTTATAAACTGTAATGAAATTCTCTAAACCTGGGCCGTTGTCTGTGTTGCAGTGCAGTGATATACGTCTGCAAATCTTGATCAGTGTGTGCATCTCTCAGATCATACAATGACTCACATGGAAGATGCTTTTATTTCAAGTGTCCCGTGGTACTGCAAATGCACATTTTTGTGAGTTTGTACAACCCTTTGGTGCTATTTACAGTTTGACATGCAAACAGCACAAGAGGTTACCATGCACATGAATAAAAGAGAAGATGAGAAGAGCTGGCTATAATAGAAAAAAACATCAAAGCACAATGCCATTAGAAAACAACACCCTACATTTGAGATTAGTTTTACTGAGGCACTGCATCAGGGGACAACATAGTGCATAATGTAATTCTGATATTCAGACATGCTCAAATTGAAATTCAAATGCTTAAAATGAAGTCAGCCAGTGCCTCTGTTCTCTGTAAACAAGCTTGACTGACCAGTTTTCTCTTTTTTCCACTGGTCCTGCTGGTTTATTTCCAGGAAACACTCATGCTGACCAACAGGGCACCACAAAACATCTGTGGCTCTTGTTCCTTTTTGTCGTTTTGCTTTCATTAAACATTGTGGAACCTCAGATCAGCAGATTTCTTACTGATTTCTTTACAATTCGATATAAACAGATGGTATTGTCTATCTCTCATCAGCTGCATGGGAGGATTTATTTCTACATTCTTTCTTTCTGTCTTTCTTTCTGAAGGGCATTTCATACTAACAATAGCATTGTGGTAAAATATGTGCTTCTCCTAATTCTTTTCAAGTCAGAGCAGTAATGTCCAACATATTGGAGTAGATAAAATATGCCTGACCTCTTGGAGAACGTCTGTGGAGGAAAACTAGATGTAAGCCTGACCATTAGAGCATGAACACCATGCATATATACATACCTGGCTATGTTATTTTAAAATGAAAGATGGTTGAACTACAGTAACAGAGTACAGGAAGGCAAAAATGAAAAGTGCAGTACTTCCAGTGACCATATGCCTGTGCTTGTGTCATTCTGCGTGTCCTTCAAATCACTTCTTTGACTTGTTGTTCTCTTGTTTTAAAGGCAAAGTACTGTGTGTTAGTTGGAACTCACCAGTGTGTTTTCAGTCTCTTTGACAAAGAAAGCCTCTCCATTTTCTCCCAGTTTCATGTGCAAACTCACTGGCTCTCCATTGATCTCTATATCAACCTGCAGGACAGAAGAAAATATGTAAAATTCAACATTAGCATCTATGAAAGTCCACTGTAAGTTTTTCAAAGCAGTAATTTTGTAGCGTGACCTTTTATTCTCATTTCTTGTGTTTTATTCTGTTATTTATTCATTTTCCTGTACAGCACCTTGGTTCACTGTGGTTGTTTTAAAACGCTTTACAAATAAAGTTGGATTGGATTGGATTTTTTACAATGCTTCTTTCCTTGTACATCCAGTGTTTAAAGCTGTAGTTGTAATGATATTCATCAAATATAGACACACAATGTTTTGTTTAATGAAATATGTTGCCGTGTTTTACAGTCTATTATGATCATGTGTCATTCTCTTATTGGATCATTTTACCTTTGTGCCACTGCTCTTTTCAAAAGTACCTGAACACAAAAATGCATTCAACACAAGAAATACAAGCAAGAAACAGAGGCACAGCACAGAGGGAGGGAGGTTATCTCACCACTTTCTCACGGGACCGTAGCACACCCATCTTGCCAAAGCGGACGTGGAAAGGGGAGCACTGCAGAGAGCCATCGGGCTGCCGGACCACAATGACATCTATACATCCAGACAGGGTTGCAGGGTTGAGCCCCCGGTACAGCTCCTTGACCTGCACGAACACCTGGCCCGCCAACTGACCCACATAGTTCATGGTCTGAAACTGAAGACAGACCACCAGAGAGAGAGAGAGAGAGAAAGACAAACAGTTTTATTTACTTGTGTCTACAAAATCGTGATTAAGCACATGAGGAAGACAAATGACATTTAATACACTTAATAGCCGTCAACTCTATTAGCTGTGGCCAAACTCCTGACAGATGAGATACTCCCTGCAACCACAGAACTGCCCTCTCATTCTGACACATTAAAATTGATCCTCTGATTCCAATTACATAAATGCAGGCCGACCTAAAATAAAGAGCGTTATAGTCTGGTCTCTGTCTTTGTGTTATGCTTGTGGGTGGGATCGATGTAGGGACTGGGAGGCAAACACTTTTCTTTGTTTCTTCTGTGAAAAACAAAATAATGATATAATCAAATGCCTTTTTCTTCCGTGTAATACAAGTACAGTTCATCAGGGATAAGATTAGTCATGTGGTGCTTGGCCAGACTCTCTGATCCACATCCTCTAATGCTGGCTGTCTAGAATGCCAAACATGGCACTGAAGGGGGACACGGACAGGGAAATGCATTCACCAGGCTCAGAGATGGGAAGAAGTTGATAGAAGAGAAAAGTGAGAGAGAGTGACAGAGGCAAAAAGGAGAAGGTTTTTGTGTTGTTTATGGCTTTAGAGATGTGCTGTTATGCTGCCTTTAACGGAAACACAAAAAGGCTGCTAAAGCCTGTCCTCTGTGTTGGATTACATAACTGACCAACTCAACAACACTGATGAATTAGCAGGAGTGACCAAAGATAACCCGAGTCATCCACAAATCTAATCCCCAGTGTTGCCAAACTTACATGACTGATTATTTAACAACCAGAATGTCCCTGGGGTTTTTTGAGCTTCAAGCAAAAGTATAAACATCTACGTACAACATCCCTGCACATATAAAAAGATGAAAGATGAGAAGATACAACAGAGAGAAAAGGATTTAAGATGATTACAAAAGAATCATTTTGGTTTATAAAAGCCAACAAAGCACACAGGTGTTCGCGATGACATTAACCATGGCTCTGTTCCATTTGGTAGTGTTTGCCAAGGCTCGAAAACCGATACACACAAAGAGGATGCGAGTGTTTTTTGATGACACCAATTATACTTGTGTCTTTTCCGCCCTGACTAATCCAAATGTCTGCTCTGACAAAGGTGTGTAGTTAGAAAAAAAAAAAAAAAGATGAGATCTGTCAGAGGGAACACACTGTTTTTTCCTGCACTTTTAGTCTGAAATGTGCCTGACATTGTGAAAATGAAAACACACAATCTCAGACATGCACACACACAAACACACACACACTCATGTCACTTTCTTGTCTATATATCTCCACCTGCCACCTGCCTGCTTGTGCTGACTCAGATGCTGGCACCTGATTTACCACAAACATGAGCATATTGTGTCTCCATGCGTTAAGGGGACATTATCATATAAACCAGAACATATATAAACATGTCTATTACCTTCATATTAACTTTAAAACACGATGTAATCCTCAGGTTTAGTCATTTCTGTTGTGGGAAGTCCCCAAAGTGAATGCATAAACAGATTTATGTCCTAATAATATATTAAAAAAGCATTGTGGCACATCACAGACCGCAGATGCACAGGCGTGTTGAAGCCTGCCCCAGGCGCAGATGGTTGTAATGTTTTGGCAAACTATGTAGGAACATTTAAAAAACAGTCATCAATTACTGAGCGTCACAGTTTGGCGCTCTTCTGCTGTGATGACGAAGCAGATGCACAAAACAGGCCTGCTGTCACTGCAGCTCCAAAACACACAAGAGTTTTGTGTCAAAGCTACATGTGATCTATATTTGATTTGCTAAAAACAATAGTGTTGAACAAAGCTTCCATTTGGTTATTTCATTCCCATCAGATCTTTACAGGGGCTATGGAAGTGTTGGAGTTTATCTCTAATTTTCTATGACCAAACACTCCATGACCTGCAGCAGATGAAGCTGTGTGTACACTAAACAAGTTGTGAAGTGTCACCTTCTGAGGTGTTAAGTATCTGAACACAACAGAAGTCACTGAAACCATAGGTGTTGTTCTGTATTTACTAAAGTGACATTCTAATCTCTTTGTGTGACCTGTTGTTCAAGGACTCAGATGTGAACTGTTAAACAATAATGATATAATATTTGACTCCTTTGTGTGAGTGTCAGGAACAGAAACATGTATAGTCAGACATTCCTCAGACCTGATATCACTGACAATATAGACCACGTGGAAACACATATGACCACTCACACACACACACACACACACACACACACACACACACACACACACACACAAAGCCTTGTCAGCCCTCCCAGGACATCTCTTTTACAGCCAACCACAATTCTGCATTATGTAATAACCAATCACAAGACAACTATTGGGCCATTCAATGCACTTGTTGTATACTGTTTACCAAAATTCCAAGCAGAAAGAAAACCGGGGACTTTGTTAGAGTGTCATCTATTTCTGTGACATGTGGTAAGAAGACACTGTCTGCGCGCGTACTTTCCACAAACTGTAACAAAAAACCCACCCAGGCTCTTTATTAAGGCTGATTCAAGGTATGACATCAGTGGGAGTACTCTTAGGATACTCCAGCAGATCAGTGAGACCACTGTGTCCAAACAGAAGCAGACTGGAGCCAGGCTTAGGGATTTAAAGATGCTGATGGGATGCAGGATTATCCAATTTAATCAATTATATGTGACTGGGACATCAGTTGGATACTTCAGGACTATTGATGGTTACCACTAAATGTCAAAGATCAGGCAGAAATCATTGCCTTCACAGACTACATATATAAACATTCTGAATTATACATGAACTTATCGAGTAAATAGGCAGCACAAATGGAAGGAAATGTCATTTTTGCTTGAGACAGCATTAATGTAAACCCCGAAATCCAGACTCACAATAGAGCTAATTGATCCTTTATAAATATGATGTCCATGATGGTGGTGTCATGTATGGCCTACATGTAAACATCTGCACAAGGGGTGAGGCTCTGCAGCCTGCACCTCCATTCAAACACACACACACATCACAGACGTACGCACCACAGACCTGGACACACACACACACACCAAGACAGTAAATACTAACCAAATACGCATTCATTCCTACCCCTGCACACAGATCAACACTCCGACTTACATTATTTATTAACGTCGCTTTCTCCGGTTTGTTTTTCCGCCATCCAAATATCCCACACACGTCCTTTACGCTTCACTGTTTTGCTCTGTTACGCGTCGGTCCTCAGGTCCAACATGGTCGGTAACGGACGGACCCGAACGCGTTCCTGATATGTGATCTTTGATTCTCCGCTCCAGGCTCCGACGCTATTTAAACCGCCGTTAAAATATTCCTCCCCCCGCCACCGGGACTGAGACTGAGCCCGACCCGGTAGGCTGATCCCCGAGTGACGTCACACCAGCCCCGTAAAGAAAACGTTGAATAGAATAGAATAGAATAGAATAGAATAGAATAGAATAGAATAGAATAGAATAGAATAGAATAGAATAGAATAGGGCTGATATGTTCTACTATGCAGGTGCAAAAGTGGGCATGGTGATCTAAAGTGGGCAAAATAGTGCAAGTGAATGTGGAAAATATTGTGGAAATCACTGAAAGGTATTGTGTCAGAGATAAAAATGATGTACAAAAAAGTGCATAGACTTTAGTGACTCTTGAACACAAACATGAGCTTCATCTTCCATGTACACATGTACTGTATGAAATACCCTGACATCAATATTTGACTTTTATTTTTAGACTGAGTAATTCATGATGGATGACAAGGTTCTATCCCAGTCATTTTGAATTCTCTTTTTTTTATCCATGCATTTTCCCAGTTTTACAGTGTATGTCATGCACAATAAGACACAAATCAACCACCTGTAATGTCTCTCTGTAGATGTGGCTGCACAACTGTTCTCAAACAAAAATAGAAACAGAAGCGTAAACAGCATATGAAACCACAGCTACAGGAGAGGAATCTTCTATTGTACATGTGTTTCTTATTCAAAAGGAATACAAGACTTGCATGAGCGGGGAATGAAAGAAACAAAAATAGCATTGACATTCAGCCTGCACGAAGGCATCTGCAGTTGAGCAATGAACTCACTGTATCTCAGTTGTCAAAATGTATATTTAACCACCTGATCTGTCCCTTTGAGACCAGACCAAGACCGGCATATCAGTTATTCATATCCTGAAAGGCTGTTTTGCTCTATGATAGACCTGTAACTCCTACAGGTGGTACAATATATGTTAAAATGTTTATATATCAACATAAGTGTATTGTAGCCTATTTGTGAAATTCTGAGGCTGCAGAGGATGTTAAAAAATATGCAAAGACTGCAACATGATTGGAGCAATGATTCATCACAAAGCCTAAACGCAGAGCCGGCCCAAGGCATAAGCGAGCTAAGCGCCTGCTTAGGGCCCCACTAGGGGGGCCCCCAAGAGCAACTAAGAGAAAAAATGTAGTTTTTGCATGCATGAGCGATGATTTATATATGATCAAAATTATACTATTGTACAAAAACACACATCTCTATTTTTATGTGGTGCTGTTGATGTAGGCCTAGTCATTCTTACTGTCCCTCAACTGCACTGTAATGTGTGCCTCCTGCCGTGTAGTGCGCACAGCACATCCAACTCGTGAGTACTTCCAATTGAAACAATGCCACAAAAAAGGATGTACCTTTCTGGGACTGAAAAAAGAAAGAGGAAGAGGGAAAAAAAATGCATATAAAACAAAAAAAGAAATGAAAAAAGAAATAGAGGGCCCCAAAATCCAATTTTGCTTAGGGCCCAATGGAGGCTCGGGCCGGCCTAGACATAATGGAGGGGAACTTCACACACTGTATAATAGTGTCTCCTATTTTGCAATATTATGGTTTTCAATTCCAACCCCTCTGTGTTCATGACATTTAAGTACATGTATATGATATAAACTATGTGGTACAGTCTGACTTATGCTCTTAAATAGCATGACGTCTGCACACTGAACAAGAAACTGTACTGTAAGGGTAAACAAAGACACATGATGTACATGTACTGTTTGTGCCTGTGTTAAAGAAAGACACAGACAGTCAAACAGACTGCAGCAGATAAGAGTAGGAACTGAAGATCTATCAGATAACCAAGAGCAAAACAGCAAATGGCATCAGTCCTAGGCAAAGGCCAGGCAGGCCTAGATTTGCTCAATGAAATATGCATATGTGCATACATGTACTAGTTGGATGCAGCATGGAAAGAATGCACCTAATGAGCTGAGCCTTGCATGAAGGGTTCTGTTTGTTTTATTTTGGAGATCTGGATTCAATCATGAACAAGCATGTTGTGGCTATGGCTATTCATGGTTATATCTACAAGTGTTCAAGTATTCTTGATACATATATATATATATATATATATCAAGAATACTTGAACTTGATCATATTGGATGTTTTAACACCATTAATAGCCATACATTTTGGATTTGGGTAATTATTTTGCTATCTATATGTTCCTGTGATATTTATATTATATACCTGGCTGAAAATAGAAGAAAGTAATAAATATAGAAGCTGTGATGCAAGATGAAAGATACATAATATCCCCTGTGTGTTGTTTATACGTAATGGGAGTTTAGTCATTACTGGTTTTAAAAATAATCTCACATGACTCTGTCTAATTTCTGTACCCAGACTGTAGTAAGGTTATATAAGGTGCTACTCTAGTTTACAGAGTTTATCCTGAACACCCAGTTCCTACCTCAGAGTGACAAACAAAAACTTTCATCCCCACAGAGTCTGTCTTGGCTGGGTCTCATGGTTTTTGTTGTTGCTCAATGATTCCAAGAAACAACCCCCTGAGCTGCGCACACAGCTCACTGCAGCCTCTCGTTGTTATTCTGGACCTTTTTTACAGAGGATGTGGCTAGAGCACAGAAACGCATACAGAACACAATATCTTTCTCCACAATGCCGATTGTAGAAGTGTAGATAAACTAGAATATCTGTGAAATTGAAAGCCAGGAGTAAAAAGTAACAGTTTGTTCATTTTTTGTGTGCGCATGTGCATTGACGTAAACCCTGTTGCAACATGTGGAGGCAGTTCATTACATTGGTTCAATTTCTGCTGCCAATCAGGGCAAACGCTTACAATGCACTGCATAACTTTGAACCATGTGACTATATTCAAGTCAGTGTGGACACATACACACACACTATCAGCACCATGCAGCCGGAGGGAACAAGGAAGCACGTGTTGGGTTTTCTAAGAACTGTGTCATTCATCAGGGAGCAACAAGTAGCCAACTAGCGGGAGAGGGAGGGAGAAAGGGAGACGGAGAATACCATAGGAGGGTGGACTGCAGAGAGTATCAACAAGTTTATCTGTGTGGTTGTACAGATTTGTGACCTGTCAGAAAGTCTTGTGCAATCATGATGGAGGAGAGGAACTGTTTTTTTACTCCGGTGTATAGAGTTATTGTTGGACAAATACACTTACTAAATGATTTTTCAGGAAAGTTTTCGATTACTTCACTTTCCTGCTTCTACAGTACAGGTTTGTTGGCTTAATAAAGTTATAATTACCATACATATTAAGCTACAATTTGGATTTATTGGAAGCATTTACAGCAGTAAAAACAAATATTTAAAGGGAGAAAAAAGCAGCTCCTATAAACCAATGTGTTATTTAGTTTGACCTTAACTTAACATGTCTTTAACATATGTGTTCAGACCATATGACAGTTACTGCATTCATTTTCTGTTGTTTTACACCAGGTTTCATTCAACACATATCAGATGTTTATAATTCTAATTTGTGCTGTTTCTTGTCTTGAGGTCAGGGGTGACTTTAACCTTTAGAGCTCATGTAGTTGTGTGGCTTTTGAGGCTTTTAAGATGTAACATGTACGCTTATTTCAATCCAAAAACAACAAAACTAAAGGTGACCTGTGATATCTGTACAGTATGATCTTATTTTATGGTAATCCAATTATTAGAAGGTTTGGATTTACTATTGTCTCCATTATAGACACCATTGGAGTCACAAAAAGACCAATAGTGCGATTCCTGAATGCACTGTATATAAATTACTGCCTCCTTTTATAGAGGATACATGCATTAAAGCCGCAGACATCTGAGTGATTCCTACTGCTGCCCCTTCTTATGGTTTGTCACACTGACTGCACAGCTTTAATGTATGTAAGGTGTCTTGTATTTCAACAGTGGAATGTTGAAACTGACAGCTCTGAAGCAAGAAGTGAGAACGAGGAATTTCATTGATCACAGCACGTGTGTGGCCATGTGCGTTGTTTGTACATAGGAAAACTAAGCCGGGCTATATGTTAATTGTTTGTGTTGATATTTTCTCATGACGTTTACCGATCTATTTCCTGGACCACCTTCTGTCAGACATGTGAGAAAGGGGGAGGGAGGGAGAAGGTGGTTTAATGAGAAGGGGGTAGCCTGATCTCTCCCAGGAACTCCGAGGTCAAGCATGCATTCATTTCATTGCCACGGAGACAGGGGTGTTGAAGGAGGATGGGCTGCATGAGCCAATCAGATTGTTGCTTTAGCTACACATCACAGCTGAACTGTTGAACCCGCCCCCAAAGTGGAGTCCTACCAGACACATTGTACAGGTTTAGAAAAATCTGATTACTTTAGTTTTCAGGGCTGTACTTCCCTGACCAAAGCTCTGTTAATGCCCCCACTCCCACTTAATCTACACAGAATGTCAATAACAAGTCACATTTCTGTTTATTACTGATTCATAGATAGTAGATAGTAGATGCCATAAGAAAACTAACTGTCTTTTATTACCAACAGATCACCTATTGTTGAACTCTGTGAGGCAGAATATGCTCAGGAAATTACCACTAGCTGCCAGACTGTGATAGCTGTAACAAATCCTCTTATATAATATGGAATAGCTGTTGGAGTTAAAGGTTTATTACCATCATAAAGTAGTCATCTTTTTTTCTCTATCTCATATAGACATTGTGCTATTTTTAGTAGTGCATAACAAGCTGTCATAATTTTACTTTCCCCCCCTGTGGGCTCATATGTTCAGACAGAAGCTGTGAACCATAAGTGCACAAACACATTACATTGTTAGAAAAGATCCTAGAGCAAACTAACATTAAATATGTTTAACATTTAAACACGTATAATTATTTTAATGACTTCCAAATACATTTTCTCTACATTCACACATTTCTAAATATGTATTTTACTGATCATGGACATGTTCATAAAACCTATGGGTAAAAAAACCCAAAAAACTTACTCTTATTCACAATAATAATAAAAACAGAAAACTAAGGAAAAAGTTATCACTGAATATAAATTATGATATAATTTACTGAGCATAAAACCTCATGTCTACAACCCTTGTCATTTGTCAAAATACAAGGGTTTTAATGATGAATCAATGTTGTAGAAGATGATGGTGTTTCCATGCTTCTAAGAGCTTCCAAAAAAACCCCACATCTGATGCCACTGAAAAGCTGAAATACTGTTTTTTACATGTGCTATTTTAATATGTTAATAGGATTAATGGCTCCAAACATGTTTTTGTTCATAGTCACGGGAGGCTATTTACGTTTTTGAGTGTTAACGTGCTTGAGTATATTTACACTAACAAGCGTCGATGTAAGAAATTCTTATTTTCAGAACTGAAACATAGATTCAGTATTTGACAGCACAAAAGACCTAACATAGGGTCACAATTGAAGAACTCAAATAAAAGCTTTAAACAATATGAGAACATATATGTGGGGCAGCCATGGCACAGGTGGTAGAGTGG
>JAQQZY010000019.1:16891383-16902988 GCA_030068375.1 Ostorhinchus rueppellii | reverse complement strand
ACCAGAACTGAGTAAAACTGGACAAAGAAAGAAATTATACTGAAACTAAATAAATAAATAGGACCTGTTAAATGAGAAATATGAGAGCAGAAAACATGAACAAAACCTCATACAGTAAATAACAGCACAAATAATACAAATAATCCCAGTATCAAGTCCACACAACAGCAGCTGTTGACGTGAATCTGCTGTGACAGAGTGAAGCAAAGAAGACACAGACACCGAGGTGAACACAGACATGCCACCGCAACCAGAACCCCTCCAAGATCCAGGGGCCCCTGGTATTTTTAATTCCTGCAGTCACATGCATCTGTTTGTTTGTTTGTTTCATAGTCAACAGAATTACATCAGTGCACTCATGCACCTATAGGGCTGAAATTCTATGAAAGTATAAAGCATGGATCCAGGATGAATTCAAATAGCTTTTGAAGCAGATTGACAGGAAAATGAGAAAAACAACAGTAAACATCAAAAGGAATACTAATATGAAACAGCTGAGGGGTATAGCATCTAGTTGACCTAACCCAACAGGAAATAGAAGGTAGTGAAGGCTTGTTTTTGTTGTCAATTTTTCTGACTTTGGAGGTAGAGTGGGAAGAATTATAAGTCTGTGAGGGCCCTGTTGAGGTATGGGTCATCCTAGTCTGAAGTAGTGCCATGTAGTGACTTGGAAATTCATAAACCCTCATAAACAAATGAACAAATGTAGAAAAAAATGAAGTAGTTTTGAATTTGGTAGTTAGGTAAGTTGGAACAGACCAACCAAGTATGGAACAATAACAGAATTATGTTCCTGCAAAGACTTAATATATTTCATCATCTACAGTGCATAACATAATTAAAAGATTAAAAGAATCTAGAGAAATCTCTGTACACAGTAGACAAGATAGAAAATCCGAATTGGATACATATGATATTGTAGCCCATCAGGTGGCACTGCATTAAAAACAAGGAAATAAGTGAATGGGATCAGGAACGCTTCCAGTGTCATCTACATACTGTATACAGGTTCGTGCTCTATCATGTGAAGAAGAAGCCAAATATGATCAGAATCTAGAGATGCCCACATCTTCTCTGGGCCAAAGCTCATTTCAAACCAGTGCTAAATCTCATTCTGCATCTATTTAATCTCCGCCTTCATGGTAGAAGTGTCTGGATGCTGAACTGGCCTGCCTGCAGTCCAGAAGTTTCACCTGTTGAGTACATGAAGTGCACCATGAAACAAAAACTATGACAAAGAAGACCTGGGGCTTTTGAGCAGCTACATTTCTCCCATTCAATTCCATCATCTGGTCTGGTCAGCTTCCAGATGTTGTTAAAAGAGGAGAGGATGCTGCACAGTCATAAACATGGCCTTGTCCCATACATTTTGCTGCCATGAATTACCTCAATTTTTGTCTTAATATGGTCTTATCTTAAACATTTCATATGCTTCCTATGTTCCATTGTGATCTAAGGGAGTCGCCCCCCAAAATCATCAAATAAGTGGGAAATGACTCTGATGTGACCCCTGTGCAAAGTGTTTGTGTGGGCACACCTCCCAACCATTAATCGACTCTAAGTGATTAGATGCATTGAGAGGGGAAATTGACTTTGCATGTCTGTCTGTAATGGCCTCAGCATGTAATCTTCTACCACACAGTCTGAGTGACAGGGAACATCGTGACAGACCTCTATAGGTTCCTTCTAAATATGGACTCTGGTCTGAAGTACTGTATGTCAAAAGGGACAAAGACCTGCTGACCTCACATGAGCTGACAAGTACTTTGAATAATCCCGTTGACCCTGCAGTTGGAATAATTTTGTTTCCAGACACATTTCTGTTTTTATTTCTATTTATACTCATCAGTAGATATCTTTGACCAGGTGCAATGATCACATACTCAGTCCTAGTTACAATTTATGTATCAAGAATTTTACTGAATGTAGTATTTTACACTAGAACAATCCATTAATAAACCAGTCCCTCAAATTAACTCTTTAAAGTTGTTAGATTGTAGATAGATTGGTTTGTAGTTTTTAATCAATGGTGTATTTTGTAAATACAGTGTATTTTTCATTTTCTATTCTATTCTATTCTATTCTATTCTATTCTATTCTATTCTATTCTATTCTATTCTGTTCTGTTCTGTTCTGTTCTATTCTATTCTATTCTATTCTATTCTATTCTATTCTTTCTTTCTTTCTTTCTTTCTTTCTTTCTTTCTTTCTTTCTTTCTTTCCTTAGTCGTTACAGTCTTTAGCTGTTAAATTTGCCTTATTTTAAAGAAGACATCATTTAATTTATAAATATAAAGGTCCTGCATTTGGGTTCTGATTATATCTGTCACATTAAGACATCAATTAAAATAAAATGCACTTGTTTCTGTTCATTTTTATTCCCCTCACATATTGTATTTCACTGTATTTCAGCAACAGACCCTCTGAACCTTTGAGATCTTAAGCAGCTGTCATTGTGGAACAGTAACACTGGAGGTATTAGCAGCAGGTTTAGTTTTCTGTGTGTGAAAGACAAAAAAAATACTGCGATTAACCACGTGTGTCGGAGAAAGACAAGGAGATAAAGTGAGTGAGTGGGTGATGATGAGGCTTAAAGACGCAGGCGGTCGTGTCTACACAAACACAGGTTTAATGACAGGTTTATCAGCAGGTAAACAGTGTATGTGGGTAGTGACAGAAACAGTTAATATATAGATGTAACTTTTTTAAATGAGCCGGACCTGTCAAATCAGTGACCGCTCTACTAATGTACTGGTTAGCTTTCAATAGTAGCACAAAGAGCGCAATGTGTTTTGAGTAGGCATGGAACAAGTTGTCAGTCAAAGGCACTTTTTTGACAGATAAAGTGGTCTGCAATCTGCCTCCAGGCAAAAGACAAAGTAACATTTAATTACCTGTCAAACTCCCTCATCAACTAACAAAGACATCTCTGTGAATATGTTCTAATTAATATTTGATTTCTTTTCCTTAATATGCTGGTCCTGTGTCCTGTGAGGAGCTATTGTCCTTGTGAATTATCTGGATCAAATATAAAGCAGCGGTTTATCAGTGTAAAGTTAAAAACATGAAATACCTCAAATCAGAACAGAAATGCGATAACACAACGATTTAATTCTTACTTTAAAACTAATCTGAAAGAAACAGTCAAAAAACATGGAGTTAATTTGCATATTGATTAAACTGCACTGCACTTTATATGTAAACATGTTTATTGTCATCATTCGACTTTTTGAAAAAAAAAAAATATATATATGTTACTTAATACTGTGCAGCTCAGCTTTTAAAAATAACTCCAAAAAACGCATGTACACTGCTTCAATCACCCGCGCGTGAATAATCCGGCTTTAAGACGTTCTTCGGGCTGGGAGTAATTTATTTCATATTTCCCATTCTTGATGGGAAAAGGGCAGTAATGGAGAAAAAAAAATAATGGAGGAAACGCTGATAACACTGTGTGGGAATTACTGAGGACTAAGAGCAGGATGTGGACTGGAATTTACAGTAGATGCTCATGGTGTTTAGAGACAGTTTAACTAAGCAAACTTGAGAAAATGTGGAAAAAACAGTCTCAGCCTGTGGAGTGGATTCGTGAAGGCTGCTCATTATCGACCTGATGAGTTTTTGGTGTGAATGACAGATGTGCCAGGTATTAATTATGATATTTTTTTAGGTTGTAGATGCCATGAAATGGAAACAAACTGTGTGAGATGAATGAAGATGGAGCAGATCCTGTTGCTACTCCTCAGTTTTTGCTCTAATATACTTAAGCAGATTTGATTGATTATGTTAGTTAGAAGATGGAAACAACCAGGGAACGTATTCTTGAAGGTGAAGCAGATCAGATACAGTAGCATTTTTTCCAAACCTGGTGGCAAATCACATCAGACGTAGACGTGAGTTCCTTTTAATCTGAAAGACGATCTTTATTCATCATCTTCTGGACTGTAAGACCTCCATCAGCAGTGCCTCAGAGCAGCACCAGACAGTAATGACTTAATTAACTGGTTTATTTAATGGTTAATCAGTTCATTAAAAGCAGAGTAATTGGGTTTTAAAAGCTCTCGAGAGAACCTGGAAGGCGAAAGAAAAAGACCATAGGAATGATCGGTTGTTGAGAGGTGCAATTTGTTTCCAGACAGGTGATATGAGGCGAGAAGTTTATTAAAAAGACAGAAAAACAAAGACAGAGACAGGATTTTGGCTGAAGGCTGAAGGACAACAGATAGGTTTTACTCATTAAGGATGAAAACACTAATAATCTGTGTTCAACAGAAAAGAAGCACATTAATGATCAGTTATTAACCTTTATTAGTGCTACATAAGGACACATCTGGGTATGTGACTTGGTGATAAAGTCTGGAACAGACACAATATGATGTGAAGACTCCTTCATGCATTACCTGTAGTGACAGCAATTACATTTGGGAGTCACATGGAAGAGTGAAAAGCGTTTTGGACAAATGAATGCACTTGAGCTGTTTGTCTAAATCCGGTCCCATCTGGCGAACTCAGCCCGCCTTCAGACGTCCTTCAGTGTTCCTGCCTAAAATGAGTTACTGGGGCCTTTGTCCTTCATTAAACAAAACCTTTTTTTCCTCAAGATAAATAAATGAACAGGTTTTTAAGGTGTGTACATGTTAATGAATTTGGATTTCTTTTGCTTCATAGGTAGTTACAGATCCGAATAAACTGTTCTGCAATTAAACTGTTATCAATTTTTAATTACTTTGCATAACATCCAAATTTCTGGCACGTTCTAAAATAGCATTTGACGATAAATTAGTTGTACTTTCTACTCCATCGGTTTAATAGATAATGACAGTGCAGTGATGTGTCGGTGTGTGTATGAGTGTGTCCATGTACTGTATCTGGGGAATCCACAGTACATTTGTGTCATAATGTGTATTCATGTGTGTAAAAATGCCAGAATGTCATGTGTGTGGAGCATTTACTTGGATTTGAGCGAGTTGCCGAGTGTGTATGTGTAACACCAACAACAACAAACAGTGAGTCAAATTGTCGCCAGAGGCTTTAATCGAGGCATCAATTAAAGGAGTTAACGAGTTTGTTAAATGAGATGAAAACTCTAGTTGTGTTTCTGACGTCAGAGTCTCCAGTCTGGGCTGTTCGGACCAGAATAAGGTCAAAACCATTTTATGTTCATACCCACATTCTTAAAGTCTTTCTCTGTCATATTTTAATTGTGTCCCTTTTCTTGTTGTCAGAGGTCAACATCCTTAGCAACGCAGTGTACATAGCGTGTTTACGTGAAGTATGACGTGGCATATTAAAGCCATTCTTGGAAGAACTTAATGTGACTTTTAACATCTAGGGGCAAACAGTAAACACCCCAATAACATAAAGCACTTAAAAGACTGCTCCATACTGTGATTGCAGGAATAATGAAGGACATTGTGACCTCTGATTAATGGTGGACAAGTACTCACTTAAGAGCTTATGGGAATCAGCCACTTGCACCTAAACTACTTATATACATCATATTTAGACATATGTTTGTAACACACTGCCAAAGAAATCATTACTTTCTGTCTTAACCCATAAAGAGTGCCATTTTTGTGGCACTTCCTAAATGAATTTGTCTATTTCTACCTTTCTTAACTGATTTATCTCTCTCTTTTTTTTCTTTTCTTTTTTTTTTAGAATATTATCCTCTGTATTTTGCTTTTTTTTTTTTTTTTGGTGTAAATCACATATTTTCCCTATATTTAATCCACATATCATGTAAATGTTCATGAAAACTTCAAGTGTTTTTTTTTTTTTGTTTTAATTATTATAATTTGTTTTTTGATTTAAGTTTTTCTATGTCTGTTCTGTGAATGTTCATACTATAAAAGAACAGAGAGCTACTGTTTATTAATACAAGTCTATGGTACTTGCAATGATGCAAATGTTAATTTTTTTTTTTTTTTTTTTTGCTGTCTGTGAAAAAAGACGAATTAATTTTTTTAAAAAAAGAAAACTTAGAGTAAATTCAAAACAGAATCAGAACTGGAGTTGGCAACTTGGCAACCTTGAGCAACACACTGAACCCTAAATTGCTCCCAGTAGGGTCTGGCAGTGCATGACAGCAGCTGCCTACTAGTATGGGTGAGTGTGAGGCTTTGGACACCATGAAGGTGTAGAAAATGTGCCATATAAGTGTAGTCCATTTGCCATTTGATGATATCAAAAGAGAGAAAAATGCAGGAAAAGTTACTTTTTCATCAAATATGTTGCTAAATGAATGTAAAACAAGTGTGTCCATCCACTGTCATTGATCCAAATCCCTGGGTTTTACTGGTGAATCAATGCTGTAGAAGATGACGGTGTTTCCATGGTAACTATGGAACCTCTGAACATCCAAGTTGGTTATATCTGATGACCATGAAAAGATGACAAACTGTATTTTACACTGGTTGTTTACATGTATTGATAGGATTAGTGGATTAACGGGTATTAAACAGTTAATATCTGTTGGTGGTTTGTGGGCCTTTATTGGTTAATTACTTTCTCTATGGATTAACAAAGCTAGAAGTGCTAATTAATAACTATTTATGCACTTAAAAAATGTCATCATTTGTCTGCATGATATGAGGAAAACGTACAATGTGCAAAAACATTGTTCAATATTGTGATGTCAGTATGAAACATGAATTTGCAAGTAGGCTGTACAGTTTGTGTGTCCCAAATTCTGAATTATAAATAAAATCTGCAGTTTTTGCTTGATGTCTGTATCATATACATTCAAATCAAGATCATTATCATCATTGTTTAGGTTTTATGCAAAATAAACAGCACCTATTTTTGTGAGATACATATTAAATCTTAAAGGCCCACAAGTCTTTTTATCACAACTTCCAAATTATTGTTTTGTCTTCCCAAAAGGATTTATCGCAATTTCTTAAAATATCATCTTCTGCATTTTGTATTTTTCAGTGAAACTGAGGTATTTTCCTGTATTTGATTTACTGATCATATTCATAAGAGTCCATTTTAAATTCAACAGTTATTAGATAAAAAAAAATAGGAAAAAGTGACTCATTCAACTAAATATGTCATTAACTGAACGATGAAACAAGTATCTACAGCCACTGTTGTTGTCAAACTACATGGATTTTACTGATGATAAGAGCCTCTGGACATCCCAAAAGATCATATCCGATGACCATAAAATGATGAGAAACTGCATTTTACCTGAAGTTTTTACATGTATTGATAGGATTAGTGGATAAACAGTTATTAAATATTGTAGATCAGTAGATTCTTTTGGTCGTCAGTAGATTTTTGGGTCTTTATATGTCTGTGGATTTATGCAGCTGCATGTTGAATACACCTTTAACACACGCATTCATCATTGTGATGACTGTTTTGTCATTTCTTTGTTGTGCAGCAGACAGTGGGACCATGAAGACTGCTGTGGCTCTGCTGCTGCTCTGTCTCTGTGATCTTGGACAGAGTGACTGCCAGGCCGACTGCCTGTCCTGCAGCAACATCCTGCCCAAACAGCTCAGTTTCAACACAATGGTGAGGACTTGTGCACACACGCAGACACACACTCTTCAAAGCACATGGGAGCCAGGGGCAGTTTGGCTCCTCTTCATAACAAATGAGTTCCACTGATTGAATTTTTTTTTTTTTTTTTTGGGAGGGGTCTCTGTAATGTTGAGAATATGCTACTTTTACCACGAATCAATTATATGTGATCATCGTGGATCATGTGTAAAATTGTGGATGTATGATTCATGCATGAGGGTGATTCATCACTAATTCACTGTAGTAATGACAGTATGTGTGGTATTCTTGCCTTCATAGCATAGATTTTTATTTTGTTTACTTAACCCAATGAATTTTTCTCTCAAATTAACTTTTCTTAAACAATTTATTTATGATGATATTATCCTCCGTATTTTGCATCTTTTCAATGAAAATCATGTATTTTCCCACACGGAATTTACTAATCATGTTCATGTTCATAAAAGCTCAGATTAAAGTTGATGGTTATTATATCAGAAACAGAGAAAATGACAAAAAAAAGTGACTTTTTCAGCCAGGATATCATTAATTGAATGTTAAAACAAGTGTGTCCATCCACTGTCATTGATCCAACTCCAAGGGTTTTACTGGTGAATCAATGCTGTAGAAGATGACAACATTTCCATGGTAACTACAGAGCCTCTGAACATCCAAATGGGTCGTATCTGATCATCATGAAAAGATGACAAACTGCATTTTACACTGATTATTTACATGTATTGACAGGATTAGTGGCTCAACAGGTATTAAACACTTTCAATCAGTAGATGGTTTAGGACAATGGTGGATGTTTGGGTCTTTATGGGTTAAAAGATTATGTACAAACCTGCTCTAAGACAAAAAAAACTAGAAAAAGAACTGTGATGAAGACCAGAATAGTGGATTGACTTTCATCTCAAAATTCAATTAACATGCAGAATATAGAACATTTATGAAGATTCTGACTTTCTCAGGTTTATAAACAAGAAAATGAGTTATTTTTACTGACAATAAGACTACTGACACAAACATTAATACTGAAATTGAATCACTCTCCGTGCATCTAAAGTCTTAGAATATATACAGCAACAACTGCTTTGCACCTGTCGTCGTCTTTATACTTTATTTAATGGCAATAATGATCAATAAAAGCTAAATTTAGTACTGCATGTGTTATTTTCAATATGAAGAAGTGAAAAAAAGTAATTGGCTGAACATCACTGCCTACTGGAATACCGTTAGTTTTGCATTAATGTATGTCGTCTCATAAGTGATTACTGTGGAAAGAAGAAAAATACAAGAACATTTCCACTTTTTTAATTGGGTGATAATATTTAGGTGGAAACTTTCATCTTGTCCTCACTGGTTCTGACTCAGCATAACATACCCCTTTGACATTTGAGTTTTAATTTGTTGCTGCTAATTGATTCCTGAGGATAGATGTGTTTTCCTTATTCAGTGCTTGGGTCAGTCTTTTTTTTGTCTTTGGTGAATTTCTAACACAAAATAAGACATTTAACTTAGCATGGTTTTTTGAGGAAAAAAAAAGTATAAAAATGTGAGTTTTATTTTCTTCTAAGATTTCTCTATTGATTAGAGGTGAATATGGAGATTGGATGCTAAAACTGTAAGGTTTAGAGCGATTTCTCTGCTTCAGAAACTAAATAAAGATGACCTTTTGTCTTTTTTCCTGTTAGGTTTGTGTCATTGAGTGTGAAGGCAGTGTGTCCCCTGTCTACTCCTGGGACTTCTGTCGTAGGGCGTTATTGTCCCCCATTTCAACCCTCAGCAGCGCCACGCGGAAAAGATCTCAGGAGGAGGTGGAATCCCTGTTTCCTGATGAGGAGGATCAGGTGGAAAGAGGCCTGCTGTTGCCCATGGCTGTGCAGAGGTTGGATCACATGACCCGGGCGCTTGCAGTGGATGATCTGGGTGGCAAAGGCAGCCAGATGAACACAGCCTACAACCCCCCAAACCCCCCGTCTGTTGAGGATGACTATGAAGAAGAGGCGGGGCAAGAAGAGGGCGATGCTGACATGGCAACAAGAGGACAGGGTGATGTAGGGCTGAGTGTCGCCAAGAGGTTTGGCGGCTTCGTCAAAGGGAGGCATGGCTACAGGAAGCTGATGTCACCAGGGAGGTCATACCAGAAGAGGTATGGGGGCTTCATTGGTATTCGGAAGTCAGCCCGCAAGTGGAACAACCAAAAACGTTTTAGTGAATTCCTGAAGCAGTATCTGGGAATGAGCGCTCGGGCCACTGAGTTTAACAGCATGTCAGAGGACCTCACCTCACAGAATGAAGTTTAGCAGAACCCAACTTTAACTGCCATGAAACTATTTCCCGAAGTATTTCCACTGATTTTGTTTTGGTTGGTTTAAATCACCAACATGTCAAACTTTAACTAGTGTCCCAAAATGACCAATTGAATTTACAGCGTATTTACCAGAAGTGTAAATTATATTATATAAGACTCCTATTGGAGCCTTATACATCCTGAGACTTTAATTTTGTTTTTAATGGGTTCAATTACGTTGCAAGTCATCAATAAATAATCCCAACTCTATACAGTCTTTACCAGAGTCACCATTCTAAATTATAGACTAAGTCACAGTCTTTCTGTTTATTATATTATACAGTGTTTTTGTTTTTTTGTTTTAGTTTATAGAACCCTTCTTTAATCCTTACTCTTGAAAGTGTGCAACTTCAATCATTGTCTTTATTATGCCACCATCTTGTGGCAAAAAACATTATTTGGTATGCGTTGAAAGCTGTAGCAGTTTTTTTTGCATGTTGTCAAACTAAAAAAAGGACGTACAAATTATTTGCTGTGTGTATGAGTGAAAACATGAAAAAACATGCTTTTACTAGACAAACATTTACTAGTTTACAGACACTGATTTATCACTGTGCCATAACTCACCAGAGACTGGGCTATGGAAGCAGGTTTACTTAAAAATCCTACAACCATCCGATGCAAATAAACTTAACATCTACACAAGTGAAAATGACTCAATATCCATGTATATTTACAACTCAGCTATGTGCCAAACTGTACAAGTGAACATCATCTCTGCCTGGATTTTATGTTCAGATGCCAGATGTATGTATAAAACAGTAAGTTCTTTTCAAGCTGTAATGGTGTGAAATGTTTTGTTTTTTGTCCATGATAAAAACCTGTAAATAGCTGAATTTAAACATGTCAATAAAAATAGTTTACTATTTCCTTCGTGACTTGTCATGCAGCAACTGATTCTGTGTCTTGAGGTGTTTTGTTCTTATCAGGGTATTTATAGTGATTCAGGAGTGATGCAAGAGTCACTGGTGAACACTGAAGTGAATTCTAGCAGGAACTTTTGTCTGCTGCTTCAAATAAAGTGAAATTTTGCAACAATTTTCCCACTGCTCAGGCTATGCAGTCAGTCATAGACGGTCGGTAGACATCTAGTGCCCCCTGGTGGTAAGTTTTTATAAATGCACCACCACACCACAAATACAATTTATAACAGGCACATATTTCCAACTAATGCCCCAACCTCCAATGCTACCAATGACAGCATTTGAAGTATGTCTGTCACCACGTGTCTGTTATTTTTAGATACAACATGTCGAGCGTGTCTTTGATATCTGATTAGTTATTATGTTGAGGTTGAACAATAAACTAAAGGGAACAGGCCAAGACAACAGTAGCTTGGAGAGAATAAATTAGAATACTTAAGATACAAGACAAGATTCCAATTTTTTTTAACCGCAAAAGGTTCTTGGAGAATACGGTTATTGATTACGCTACCTCACCCAAGCAAGCGGTCGCGAGTTCGATCCCAGCTTCACAGTTCGAGTTGAGTTTCGTTGAACTCAAACTGCAATTGTTCATGTCACTTCCCTTAAAGCGTAATACATGCATTTTATTTATTACATCTGGCAGTTACTCTTTTCTTTTCTTTTAAAAATCATTATTTTCATTACGCCTTGGCCGGACGTTTTAGTTGTATAACGTGTTTCTTCTATCGTCCTCAACGGGGGATTAGCTCAAATGGTAGAGCGCTCGCTTAGCATGCGAGAGGTAGCGGGATCGATGCCCGCATCCTCCAAA
>JAQQZY010000019.1:16877215-16891283 GCA_030068375.1 Ostorhinchus rueppellii | reverse complement strand
TTCTTGGGTTTTTTTTTTTTTTTTTTTTTTTTTTTTTTTTTTTACCAATCACGTTGCTCACCTGTGGTTTACAACGCCCAGAGACAATTTCCTTTTGACCAATTTTCCTCAAAGTGACACTTGGGAATTGAGTGGAATTTGCGCCGTCCATCAGTGCCGTATGGTAAGACTGTGATCCGTTATTGAATGTAAACTTGTAGGGAAAAAAAAATTATGATAAATGCAGAAAAAAAACTGACGATAGAAAGGAAATGAAATAATCTAGGCAGAGAATGAGTTAAGACGTCTGGTAATTTGCCTTTGAACAGACAGAAGAGTGTGGAAAAGTGTTTCTGGGTGCACCCCCTGCAGTTTTTCCACAGATAAAACATCTATCTCCCACACTGGAATCCATCTACTCTGTGTGTTGCCCCCTTCTCTGTTTCTTGCACTTATCTTGAGGCAGAGGTATGTTTTGAGTTCTAAAAGTGCTTTATAACTTAATTAGTACACAAGACAAAGAGAAAGAAGGAAGACAGCCTTTGTTACAGTTACACACTTAAATATACAGGCAAGAAATTATCACTCATTCAACACGAGAAAGAATCATTTCATTAATTTGTTCTTTAATAACACTATCCATTAAGCAATTTAACTGTTAATGTGTTTGATAAAATATAAAGAATACTTTATTTTTTCAGTTTTGTTTTTGTAGGTGAATTGCTGGGAATGGAGTACTTGTGCAGCCAGACTGGCAAAACACTGACACCAGTGCTTCAGAACCCAGAAGAGGAGGACAGGCTGGTGGAGGAGGTCAATGATGAGGACATAGAAGATGAGGGATTTGAAGAAGAGACGACAGGAGACTTCACAGTTCTTGTTCTGTATGATGATGACCTCTGCCGTGATTGGGAGAACAGGCACTCATTTTTGGTGATGAGTCCTCAGGCCTCTCCACTGCAGGCCCCTACATCACTGTCTGATCTGCCGTCCACGTCACGTGATGGAGGACAAAGTCCTGCCGCTGCCCCTTCAGCATTGCCTGACACCTCTGAGTCTGATGTGGCTCAGGTAAGACACTTTAATACCTATTTCAATCCAATTTTGATGTCACTTTATTTCACATATATTACTATTAATCAATTGATTTATTTGGGCGCAGTCATTGGACCAGATGGGATTGCTGGGTGGGACAAAGTCTCAGATTTGCCTGCTTACTTGGTGAGTCTCTGTGAGGCCTCTTACCTCACTGAGCTGCAGGTGACTTAGTTGTGGACAGCTCTCCCTGAGGGTGACAAGGAGCGGGTCAACTATCTGCCTCGTCACCAGCCAACTGCCATCATCAACTGCCATCTAGCTGTTTTAAGGCTCTTAAGTGGTCTCGAGAGTGTCAAGTGCTGCTTGATAGGACATCCTGGAGGGCCAGCTCAGTGGCCCAGCACCAGCCGCTTGGTTGAGGCCATGTGCCTCTGCACAAGATGATCACCAAGAAGGCTGGAGTTTCCACCCCCAGATGGTCTAAGATTCTCAGTGACTACCACCACATCCGGGAACTAGTGATCAACAGTCCATGGGTGATGGTTGAAACAGTGCTCCAGCTCTTTGAGCTCAACTAGCGGACACTCATTCAATGGTAGGTCAGGCAGATTTTGCTTGTATATATTGCATTTTTTGTATATTTTTGTATATATTACATTTTATGTATATATTGTGTGCTTTTATGTGTAGTTTTCTGTCTGTATATAGTTTTCCTGAAGTGTGTGTTCATTCCAATACTTGTTTATTTTACATCTTGTGTTTTCCTGATGTGTGTGCAGTTCAGTACATGTTTATCTTAGATCTTGTGTTATGGTACAATAAATCTGATCATACCAACATTTAAAACTCAGCCTGTTCATCATCAAAAAAGCTCCATATTGTCCCACAGTCTTTGAAGGTACACTTTATTGTTATTATCATTATATTAACAGAAACAGAAATAAACATTACAAGTCATTGGGGGGTATATGATCTTGAAACCAAAGCACTGTTCTACTTAATACACACAAAATAATAAGTATTAATTCAAATACATGAATTTGTTAGGGCATTAGTTTTGGAAGACACATTATTATTATATTTAACCATAAACAAAGTTAAACGTTACAAGTCATTGGAGGGCATATGATCTTAAGTCAAAGCAATGTTCTTAATAGCACATAGAAAATTCTTATTAAATTCAAAGCATCTTGTCTGGCAGATTACAGGTTTGAATCTGCTCATGTCACGTGACTTTTTTTTTTTTTTTAACATAACTCAACATCTTCCATAACACACAGCAACATCGCCTGAATATTGTTGCAGGGAAAATCTCTACATTGCTTCATTATTCCATATTTTCTGCGTGCGTGAGCAAGTGGAAAGATTGGCTCTGTTCCATTCCCAAACACACAAAGTATAAGTCAAGTTAAATATGTAATGAATAGAATATACACTTAAGGTCAAGGTTCAAATCAAACTCAATAAGCCTGTACAGTTAAAGCAGGTTACATCCCTACTGTCAAACTGGGAAAAGAAAAAAAATACAGGGATTTTAACCCTGAAATGTTCATATCTTGACACTTGCAGGCCACAATGAAAATAAAAAGTACAAGTAACATCATTACTAGTTATATTGGAGGAGAAATAAGGAATGAGCAGAAGAAAGTTAAGGAGGAAGTGAAGAAATAAAGAAGAATGGTAGAAAAACCATGAGGGTCAGAGCTGAAGAGGATCGCTGAGAGAGGAACAGACCAGGAAGGAAGTGAAGAAGAGGAAGAAGATGATGTCGGTGTGAGGGATGAACATGAGGAAGATTTGGTTTGTGACAGAGGGACAGAAGCAGATGGACAGAAGGATGGAAGGGAGACAGAGGTTCCACCCTTATTTCAGCTGGACCACACCATATGGTTTTGTTTTCCATATAGATTCCAGTGCAGTGACATAACATGTTTTCACTAAAGGTCTTAGTTATAAGGCTAGATACGCACAGCTTTACATGTAACAAATTTTATCCATAACTATGATAAAACAAAAGATGAAGCAAATTTCTACAAACATTTCAAAAAATACTTTAGAAGTGTTATTGACTCCATCTTTAAAAGGGAAGTGGACACTCTCTCTCTCTCTCCCTCTCTCCCTCTCTCTCTCTCTCTCTCTCTCTCTCTCTCTCTCTCTCTCTCTCTCTCTCTCTCTCTCTCTCTCTCTCTCTCTCTCTGTCCAGTTTGGAATACTTATGTATTTTTGATCAAGGAAGACAGTTGCAAAAAGTTTATAAAACCAATATTTTGGGAAATATTAGTAATTTCAGAATACAATAGCCTTACAATCACACTGTGTTGCCCATGACAGCTGACAGGAAGTGCAGTACAACACTGCATGAGGGGAAATGAAGTTAAAAACAGGAAGGACACATCTACTCAATTCAGTCCCTAGATATCAGTAATATATTAATTGTTGTTTAAATTTTAAAGAATTATTTACTAAGCTTTTTTGTATGTCAGTACTTATAAAATATACACTTGCATCTTTTCCAAAAAGTCAGCTCTCCCAGCATAAAAACTACCACATTGCCTGTGGTAGTTGTGGGTCCCCACAGGTCAACACACTAGTTTATACATATATGGGGATTCCACATACCAAGGATCTTCCCATGCCACCCTGATAAGATCTCCTGCCACCCTTTTGCCACCCCATATAAAATGTTTTAAATCAACTGGTTATATAATAATGTCAAAATATAGATATACAGTGTGCACTGTTGGAGAAACAATGCTTTGGAAATATTTCTCTTGAAATATTCAATAGTATAACTTTATAGTTTGTAACCACAAACAAAAAAAAGAAAGAAAATGAAATATAAATAAATAAATAAAAATTTAAAATAAATAAATAAATAGTTTTGAGGCAGCCTTACAGCAAATAGCATAATATATATTATGTTTGTCATGTTATATAAGATATGACAAACATGTCATATCTTATATAAGAGGATACTGCTGTAGATTAAAGTATAAGAATGAATGTAATACAGGAGGTACAGCAGTACAGCAGAAACGCAGATTGAAGTCACATTTGTGTTCGTGAAATACCAAAGAGGAACCAGTTTACTGCACAATACAGCTACTTGTCACACTTTTGTTTTGCTGAGAACAGTTACTTACATTTTGTTTAAGTAAGGTTCTGGTTAGGAGGCAGTATTTACTCACAATTTCACGTGTTTTTAAGTAAAGGATCTGTATACTTCTTCCATCTCAGTCATTTAAGAACGAGACAGTCAACAACTACGAGTTTTATTTAGATAGTCTTGACCGGAAGTGCAGGTGGTTAATGCTACTACTTTACATGTCACAGTGACAACTGCACCCAAACAAGAGTTTATAAGATCAGCTGGTTCTCTGTTTACAATTTGTTCTTAATTCTAAAACATCTGACTTGAACTGAATCGGTGAGTTGCATACCATTGTACATAATAAAGACAAAGTCAGAGAAAACGTTTCTGGACATGTTTCACATTTAGCTGTTAGGGTAAATAATCCACATTAGCTAGCCTTTCGATAGCTTATGCTATATATAACATTAAGCTAGCTAGCAGTACAAACAGTGCTAACTTTAATTTGGAGACGCTCAATCAACACAGAATATACAACCTCCTCAATGTCAAAGCTCGTGTTCCGGTATAATGTAGTTAGGTTACGTGTTCGTATGTGTGCTAAAGCTAGGTGTGGAGTAGTAATAACAGCGATCCTTTGAAGCTAACACTGAAATATAAGTGACAGTTGAAGGTCTAACTTATTGTTCACCTTGATGGAGGCTCAGACTACGTATTTCTATTCAATACTGAATGCTGTATTTTATGTTAGTCTGCATTAGTTACCTAAAACAACTCATGAATGTTAGCATTAGACACATAACTACTAGTTGTCTGTTAATCATGAAAAACTACATCTGCTGCAGCAGTATGGAAGTAAAACAGTGATTTTCTGCTTGACAAACCATTACAGGAAAGTTCAATATGTTTCTACATTATTACTGTCTGTCTGTCTGCTGATGTTTGTGTTGTTGCAGAAAACACAGCTATGTGCAGCTGTGTGCGGAGCTCCAGGGCTCTGTCCCCTGTCCTGCTCCCCAGGCTGCTGCCTCCACAGCCCGGCTACAGACTGGCTGGCAGGGGTCTCTGGACCTCCCCCCACCTCTTCACTGTCAGTGGAGACTCGCAGCTGCCCCCGCTGCCTGGCCAGGCCCGTGTAGTGATCTGTGGAGGAGGTATTGTGGGCACATCAGTGGCTTACCATCTGGCCAAGTTAGGATGGACTGACATAGTGCTGCTGGAGCAGGGCAGGTGAGATTTGATTTCTATCAGGAAATTTGAGAAAAGTGTTGGAAACATTTTTAGTGCAGCAGGTACAATCTGTGCAAGTAATAAATTAATATGACTTTAACTCATTACTCTTTGACAAATTTAAGTAGTGAAAACACATGGATATTGTTTATAAGACAACCGTGGATATCTGAATACTTGTTTCCTTTCCTGCAGACTTGGTGCAGGTACGACCAGATTGTGTGCTGGCATAGTTAGTGTTGCTAAGCCAATCTCCATTGAGTGTAAAATGGCCAACTACTCCAACACGCTTTACCAGCAGCTGGAGGGGGAAACAGGTGTCAAAACAGGTCAGCCACTTTAACGGGTTTTTATTTAGAGCTCTATTTTCTTCCATTATCATTACTATGCAGGGGTCAAACTATTTTTTGAAGTTTCATAATATGTGTGTTTGTGTATTTTAGGTTATGTAAAGACAGGCTCTTTGTGTCTGGCCCAGAATCAAGATCGCTTTATCTCTTTAAAGCGCCTAGCATCCAGACTAAAGTAAGTCTCTTCTTCACCTAATATGACTACATCCAAATATCATTTTTACTATACATTTATATTACAGAAGACCCTTTTTATTTAGAGTGCCTTTAAAATTATTCACTATATTCTGGCACTGATCATGTAAGACGTTAAATACTGCCAACAGCAATTGCAGTGAATAAATGCTGTAAACTTCCACATTATTCACAATTATATAAAGTCTATTTTGTGTGCAGGGCCTTTAAATTGAAATGTCTTTAGAAATTATCAAATGTAAATTTTTTTTTATGACATTTGTCTTTCTATATTTTCAGAGTAATGGGGATCAGCTGTAACATCATTAAGCCTAAAGATATAGCTAAACTACATCCTCTTGTTAACATTCATGACCTGGTGGGGGCGCTCCATCTACCTGGGGATGCTGTGGTGTCTCCGCCTGATGTTAACCACGCCCTAGCTGTTGGTGCAGCTGGTCAAGGTTAGGGAATAAAACCAACAACTCAAATGAATTTTAGAGCAAGATTTAGCAATGGACATGTCCTGCATTATACTCTTCTTTTTTTTTTTTTTTTTTTTTGTCTATTAAAAATCAGCTTCTTCCTGGAGGATATATGACTCTTCTTTTTTTTTGTCATGTCTGAACATAAAAAACTGAAATTTGCATATATTCATACATTTCTTATTGTCACTGTATTTTATAATTTTTTAAAAAAAAGTTTTGTCTCATCTTCCTTCTCTTTTTGTTCCTTGTTCGGGCTCAGGGGTTCAGATTCTGGAACGGACCACTGTCCAGCAGGTTCTGGTAGAGAAAGGGCATGTGATGGCCGTTGAAACAGACCGTGGCTCCATTGAGTGTGAATATTTTGTCAACTGTGCTGGACAGGTATAGAGGAGTGTATTGTGTGAATGTTTTAAGTCAGTTTTAAGTGTAGTTTTGAGGATTGGTTGGCACAATATACCTGTGTTCAGACCAGCACTTGTATATATATTTTTGCTTTATCTGTTTTTGGTCCAGTGGGCTTATGAGCTGGGCCAGGCAAGTGAAATGAAGGTGTCGGTTCCTCTTCATGGCTGTGAACACTTCTACCTCCTGACCAAACCTCTACAAGAGGCAGTTCCACCCAGCACACCAGGTTTCAACATCAAACAGACACAAAAAATATTTTCCAGTCAATTGTATTGTTTAGCTGTTAAAAGCTTTGCAAGATTTAAATCCCTGGATAAACTGATGAAGTCTAACTGTGTCTGCGTCTTGTCTCCAGTGGTGATTGACATGGACGGCAGAATATATGCGCGGCAGTGGCATGGGGGCTTTCTGTCAGGGGGCTTTGAGAAAAACCCTAAACCCATCTTCACTGAGGGTCGGAACCAGCTGGAGATCCAGAACATGCAGGAGGACTGGGACCACTTTGGTAATGGTTGGAGGAATGGGGGGGATTTGTGATGGAAACTAACTAATATTGTTAATAGTGTAGTGTACCTGTCTCAAACTAGACATGAGGAACATGGTTAAAGTACATTCTGTCTGTAATACTGCCATACTTTGACATAAGTATGTTTTTTTGAACACAGGACTTATGTTTATGCTGGAGTATTTTCATAGTATCTTAACTTCGGTAAAGGATCTGAAAACTTCTACCAGAATGAAGTAACAGGAAGATTATCGTTCCTGTAAAACATTCATAGTTTCTGTTTATTTTCCAAATTCCAGTGAAGTGTTTTCACACACTGTATCTGGATGCTCTGCTGTACATTGCAGTACACTGGAAGAACTCATTTTACAAATTTACATAAATCTTCAACCTTTTTGTAGGATTGTGTATTGGTTTATGGTTGGACAGACCTTCTGTATTTTTAGACTAAGCTTCATGCATTATTTGGAGTGGTTTAAGAACATTGCCACATGGTTATGAGATTCTTGACCTAAATTTAGTTAACCGTAAATGCTTTAGCTCTTGGTTCTACATCAGAAGTTGTTTCACATATGCCAACAATGTCTAGACAGGTTTTTCCCAATTTTCTTACATTACATTTTAGATATTTCTTTGAGTCATATTAAATGTTTTCCTGTTTATTCACGAAGTAATTTATCATTTGTAGCAAGCTTGGAACATTGGTTTGTGCGCAATAATCATTTTCTGTGCTTCAGTCACGGGCTAAAAGTAATTGTCCTACCTACGCTGAAGAAGACTCACTGGGTCAGCACACACTGGGGCACTTCAGAACACATCCACCATACTAATGTAAATGGACACCTGTCTTTTTGGCCTTGCCCTGATGTTATCTGAGATTCCCCACACAGTCACACAGCTTGCTGTCAGGACAGCAGTATAAGCACTAGCAGTTCTACACCATTTTTTTTTCTCGTACAGTTTTATTTTTCACTGGGCTGACATTTATAAAAACCAGGAAAACCTGCTGGACTGTTTATGATTAAACCTAGCATAAACATGTTGTTCATTCTCTGTAACAACTCTCACAGAAAAGGAAAGACAATGAAAACCATCTCAAATGTTCTTTTGGGTTCATGTAATGCAACAACATAAAAAAAACCTGTGAGGTTTTCTGAGTTAACACAACACAGTACAGAATTTGTACATTTATTTTCCTGCTGCCTGTGACCTTCAGAACCCATGCTCACTTCTTTGCTGAGGAGAATGCCAAGTTTGGAGTCAGCTGAGATCCATCAGCTGGTCAACTGTCCAGAGTCCTTCACCCCTGATATGCGCTGTCTGATGGGAGAAACGCCGGGTGTTTCTGGCTACTATGTGCTGGCAGGAATGAACTCCTCTGGCCTGGCCTTTGCTGGAGGAGCTGGAAAGTATGCAACTTCAAAATGTTTGACCTACCAACTAGTTTTAACTTGGATATGTAGACCATATTTTGTGTAGGCTTGACTTAACACATTTTGTATGTGGGTAGCTGAAATATGTTCAATTGAAAAAAGGAAAATCACCTTATTTCAATGGTAGATATTGGGAAGTCAGGTTTAACTTGTGAATCACAAAATGTAAGTTTTATGTTTTGCTGTTCAGGTACCTGGCAGAATGGATGACCTATGGATACCCCACTGCCAATGTCTGGCCACTAGACGTCAAACGATTTGGTAATCTCCAGAGCAGCCGAACTTTCCTGCGACACAGAGTAATGGAAGTTATGCGTGAGTAGTCAACTCTTGTCTTAGACTGCTAGGTGTTAAGTTAGTGTAGGCTACATAACTAGAGATGTAAGCAAAATTGAAAGATTCATACCTTCATAATATTTAAATCTAAATGTAAATAAATACTTAGAATAGAATACAAATATCTACTTGTACCAAAAGTCAGAGAATAAACTCTTTGTTTTTTCTCATTTCACAAACAAATGTAATATGACCTCTCCAGGATAAGAGATGTTATTACCCTGAAGCATTTCTGTGAAAGTACCTACTTGTTTTTTTTCAGTATGGATAACAATAGGAACATTATGAGTGTCAGATGGTGAACCAAATACAGTTTTTTCTGGTTTCTTCCTTGTCTACACTGTAATGGAACAACAGAGAACAATAGTTGATTCAGTAAAGGCCAGCAACACAATTAAGAGCCTTTTAATTATGAAGTCATAATTTAATACTCCCTATTCCTTACACATCCTTAATAAGTGTAATGATGTCTTCTTTCTGTTATGATTTTATCTCTGCTTCTTAACTGTCTGTATATGTTTGTGTCCAGCTCTGCTGTATGAACTGAAGGTCCCCCGATGGGACTTTCAGACTGGACGGCAACTGAGGACCAGCCCTCTATATGATCGTCTGGACACCCAGGGGGCTCGCTGGATGGAGAAACATGGCTTTGAGAGACCCAAATACTTTGTTCCTCCAGGGAAAGGTATCGCACAGATGAACTGAACTGCACCATGTAACAATATCCTTTATGTCGAAATCTAAAAAAAAAACCCAGAAAGAGTGCTTTCACAAAATGAAACAACACATGCAATAAATGGTTTTAACAGCCTTAAAGATTCTGCAAGTTCAGATTTGATTCTAAAATGTTTTAAAGTAAGTATATTTCAATACACAGTGGTACCTCTACTTACGAACGACTCTACCTTCGAAAATTCCCGGTTACGAAAATCCTTTATAGTAAAATATTGACTCTACTAACGAAAGAAATTTCAAGTTACGAAAGGCACATTTATTACATGCTTTACGGTAAAGTACACTTCCACTCGGCGCTCAGGATATGAACGGCGTAATTATTACATACTTTACGGTACTGTTCCAGTCGGCACTCGGAGCTGCTCCGCCATTGGCCATGGCACGGCCCCCTGGCACACAGAGGGAGGTCCCTCTGTGTGTATGCTGGTCTCACACTAGATTGAATAGTGAAGCAGGAAGTGCGGACACGTTTTCGTCAGCTTTTGTTTATCGCGTTCATTCGGGTTTATAATAACGAGTCAACGGCAAGAGTTTGTCTAATTCCTTTTCTTTTCTTTTCAACCACATGCTTCATGAAAACATATTGTGTAACCCGGAAGTCCTTTATTGACCCGGAACATCCGTCTAGCTTCAAAATAAAAGTGAAATTTTGGGGGCTTAGAACGGATTAGGGCATTTACTTGGAAAACACGTCTAACGAAATTTTCTACTTACGAAACTACTTCTGGAACGGATTAATTTTGTAAGTAGAGGTACCACTGCAAACCCTTTAATTCACAACCTTTGTTTTTGTGTATGTGTTTAGACCTCCTCTCTCTGGACCAGAGTAAAACCTTCTACAAGCCAGACTGGTTTGACATTGTTGGAGCAGAAGTGAAATGCTGCAAAGAGGCTGTCTGTGTCATCGATATGTCCTCCTTTACCAAGTTTGAGCTCACTGTGAGTCACATTACTGTATAGGTAACTCATGTATTAATCAGCATCTGGATTAGACAGAAAACTTCTGCTTCACTGCCCTCCCTGAGGTCAAACTTCTAAGAATATCGCTCTACTGCCTCAATCAAATCACTGCATATGTTTCACTTTGTTGTTCAGCCTTGCCATGAAATAAAATAACCCACTGAAACCCTAAACCTTGAATCACAAAAAGAATAATATAAAACCCCATCACTCACAGTCATGTATATACACAAGAAGGCAGTACTTTCTTCTGTGATTTAAGTCAATCTATGGTTTTGTTCTCATGTTTCAGTCAACAGGAGACCAGGCCCTTGAACTGCTGCAACATCTGTGTGCAAATGACCTCGATGTTCCGGTTGGACACATCATCCACACTGGCATGCTGAACGAGAGGGGAGGCTATGAGAACGACTGCAGCGTGGTCCGTCTCAGCAAGAACAGGTCGGAAACACCTGTCAAATAAATATACCGTTACAACTAATAATAATGATCATTTAAATTGAAATATTTTTCTCCTCTGCAGCTTCTTCATTGTGTCTCCAACAGACCAGCAGGTCCACTGTTGGTCCTGGATAAAGAAACACATGCCCAGTGATCCACACCTCCACCTAGAGGATGTCAGCTGGAAGTACACAGGTTAGAATGCTACAAAGAAAGGCCTCCTTCCACTGTCATCGAGTCAATTTAACCCATAAAGACCCAAACAGCCACAGACGACCAAAACTATCTACTGATCTAAAGTGGTTAATAACTTCTGAACCAATAATCCTCCAGTACATATAAATAATCGTTATAAATGCAGTTAATAATCTTGTCATGGTCATCAGATATGATCCATTTGTACGTTCAGAGGCTCTGTAGTTACCATGGAAACACTGTTATCTTCTACAACATTGATTCATCAGTAAAATCCATAGAGTTTGACAAATGACAGTGGATGGAGATACTTGTTTGTGTTCAACTGATGATAGAATTTGCTAAAAAGTAACTTTTTCTTCAGTTTCTGCTGTTTTTGATATAATAACCTTCAAGTTTAATTTGAGCTTTTATAAACTTCTACATGATCAGAAAATTAAATATCGGGACATAGATGACGTTCACTAAACGAATGCAAAATATAGAGGATAATGTTATAAGGAAATGGTGATAAATCACTTAGGAAAAGTCAAATTTAGAGAAAAAAAAAGATTTTGGAATTGCCACAACCCTAAGGCTGGGTCTTTATGGGTTAAGGGTGAACGCAAAACACTAGAAGACACAGCAACTGGCAATAAATCTGCTAGGCTTTTCTCAGCTGTTACATTAGGATGCCATGTGAGTGGATGCAGGAAGAGTGGTGATTTATAAATGTAATTAAGTATTTTTTTTTCTGCTGAAAACTTTCATATTGACATTATAAAGAGCCCTGATGATGACAAATGTTGCTTTCATAACAATCAATTTCTTTTCATTAGTGCAGGATAAAACAGTTTAATATGCTCTGCTCATCAACAGCTTTAAATCTGATTGGTCCTCGTGCAATGGATGTTCTGGCTGAGCTGTCATATGTTTCCATGACACCTGACCACTTCCCATCCATGTTCTGTAAGGTAAGACACTAGCAGTATTTGCAGTAATAGTTATAATATGGAGATGATAGTAGGACAGATTATAATAGAATAGATCTTTATTGTCACTGTCACAGGACCAATGAAAATCAGTTTAGCTGCTCAGTTCAATTTAGCAGCAGAACATTTAACTAATGTTAAGTGGATGGCTGCAGTAATAGCATAAATATTAATTGTATCACTGACAGTACAATTTTTAGAAAAAGACTGTTAAATGTTTATCAGTAGTTTGTTGCTTGTCCTTTTCCTGACAGTAGGAGAACAGAGTCTCACTGTGTGTATATGTCCTTTACAGGAGATGAGTGTGGGTTACGCCAATGGGATCAGAGTAATGAGTATGACTCACACGGGAGAGCCAGGGTTTATGCTCTACATCCCTATAGAGGTGCAACTACCTGACATCTGCACACATAAACATGCATACAGCTTATTACAGTGTAATTGATTGGTAAATTCCTATTGATTAATTTGTTGAAACATGCAGAAATCCCGCTTAAAGAACTGCTCTTTAATTTACTATATCAAGTTTGATCTTGTTTTTCTTCCTCTGCTTTCCACAGTACGCTCTGCATGTGTACAATGAGGTGATGTCAGTGGGTCAGAAGTATGGCATTCGTAACGCAGGGTACTACGCTTTACGCAGTCTGCGCATAGAGAAATTCTTTGCTTTTTGGGGCCAAGACCTCGATGCCTTCACTACCCCACTGGAGTGTGGCCGTGAGTTCAGGGTTAAGTTTGATAAGGTACGTAAACACTCCAAGGCAAGTGCTGTCAGCTCATGACATTTTAGTTGATGAGTAATTGTCATATAAATTATTTCAATTAGCAATCCAATTGTCTTTACTGTTCATTTTGTGCCACTAGCATAAGACCATTTAGTAATACATGTGCAACTTATGAGGAGCCATTTATAGGTATTGAAATGTATGAAACGTTTCTACGTACTTGCTTTTTACAGTGCAGTTTTTCTAATGTTACAGTAATTCTATAGCTTCTCGAGACACGGTTGGTGGCTCTAATTGTGCACTCAGATGCCAGCATCTCATAATAAGAGGAGAATGACAATAAGGTGATTAATTTAAAGGATATTTAACCCCAAACTACAAAAAAAAGCTGAAAATAAATGTAAAATGGTTGCACTAAAGTGGTTACTATACTCAGGCAATCATGCAACAAATGGTGCAAATGAGCTGGTCATTACCTGTTCACAGCTCTCAATGTATGAATGTATGCTATCTGCTGCTAGTTGCTAATGCTTATGCTAATGATAGGCACTGTGTGAGTATTAGGATTGTAAAATGCAGAGACTGAATTTCCCTACGGGGGTTATAAAGTAAGCTAACCTTAAAATGTAAGCCTTTTAAAATCTGACAGGTCTTTTTTGTAAAAGCATTTACTGATGATAGTATTTAGTCTAGTATTACTTATTGTTATGGTGTGTGAGTCATCATCAGCTGTATTAACTCGACAGTTCTGACGAGGAAGAACCTCAGCCATAAACTTTTTTGATTTACTGATTTAAAAAAAAATATATTTACACACAGTGACTTCAAATTTTATACTTCCATTGGTTCCTATATGGAATGATATTTGTGCCAGTATGCTGAGCGAGCAATGATACATTCTGAGCACACAATTAGAGATTTTGAGCAAATAAAAATATATTTTGCAAGCACATCAATTACATTTCAAAAAGAAATTACACTTGAGCAAACAAAAATCGATTTTGTGCTCCAT
>JAQQZY010000019.1:16858138-16872078 GCA_030068375.1 Ostorhinchus rueppellii | reverse complement strand
GCTGGGATAGGCTCCATGCGACCCCCGTGACCCTAGTGAGGATAAAGCGGGTATAGAAGATGAATGAATGAAAAATATACTGAACACTACTAACTCCACTCCTTATGTTCATATGACTCAGCTCAGGACTGTGATGAGTTAAGACTGGAATTTGATATTGTTCCTTTAACAAATATACTAAAAGCAAAGGAAAAAATATCAAAGAAATGAGTACTAAGGCTGGTAGTGTGAACACGGCTATAGGCAAGAGGTGTTTATACATCTGTCTCCATATATCTGAACCATAATGGATCAGATTCTGTGATGCATTTTATGCTGTTCACAATGCCAAGCCAAAAAAAAAAAGGCATATGAGCAAAAAGCTCAGATTTGTCTCAATGTGACCTTTGATCCATCACTAAATTTCACAATTGTGTGACATGGGCAGTTCCTGCTTTGTCCAGGCTGTAAAATCACAGAGGACTATCCTTAGAGGTTTGACAAAAAAAAAAAACAAGTATCGCTACATATCTGATCTGCATGTTTATGTTCTACGGTCATTAAGCTGCCAGGGTAGGTTTTAGAAAGACTAATGCCTCATCAAATGACGTCCAGGAAAACAGAAGAATCACAGCAGATCTAATCTAGTATCATCAACCCGTAGCTGTGCAGCCAGGTTCAGGGCTTTTGTTGCCATGGTGACAAGCTGTTTCTAAACAGCAGACATGTACAGTGTTGTCAATGTGAAAACCTTATGTTGTTTTCTCTTCCCACTTAAAACCATCAGTCAGTTTCTGTTATCCACTGTGAAGTGTGCAAACATCGGAGTGTTGGCAGTTAGACGGAAGGTTTTTTGTTGTTTTTTTTTGTCCACCACTAGTCACAGCAGACTCTGACACCTGTTTTCTACTCAGGAATGACACAAAGAACTATGCAAGGTCAGAACCAGAGGAGTCACACATGAAAACGCTTTATTTGTACACTACAGTTTCCTCCTGTTGCACATCATTTTGGTATATGGAGATCACAACCTCCTGGCTTTACGTGGGCGGCATCCATTATGTGGCACGGGGGTGTTGTCAGTGATCGACACCACCTCCAGGCCTCCCATTGTCAAGCCTTTGATCGCTGACTGCAAAACACAGAAAAAAACATTCAGTAATTAACATAGAAAATATGAACAGATCAAGATGGTTGGAAGTTGTTAACCTGATATGATCATCATCATCAAAAATCGGAAAATAATTAGGCCTGATGTCCTCATGTGGTGACAGCTTCATCTATGTTCCTACTCAGTTTAGAACTGGATCAGTAGCGATACAGGAAGCAAAAGAAAGGAAAACACTACATAAGAAAACTACGCACCTGTTGCTGCACTCTTTAATACTTCAATATTTACATGTCTGAAAGTACCTCGATTACACCGCAACTCTAAACAAATTGAATTCAAGACCAAAAACGACGATTACTTATAGACCAACTTCCATGTTGTATCATAGCGCTGAACTTTGTTGATGTTCCTAATGAGAACCCAGAGAAACAATGGGTGATAACAGCCATTTGTTGGTGGCTTTTTAATACCGCATTTATGTTTGTCCTTGTACAACTTGAATTCCTTTATACCTAATGTTTATAGTTAGGACATTTTCTTGCACAAGATGGTTCAGGCTTCATATACCATCACCTTCAGCGTTTCAACCAACCACTCAACCCAGAGAGCTTCTAAGACATTTCAACATCATATTAAAAATACTTTAGGGACAAAAAAAAAAAAACAACTCATTACTGGATTTTCAAGTCTTTATGACTTAAGAACCTTCAGAAACTCCCAACACAAGACAGAGTAGAAACTAACATCCTAAACAGTACTTCTACTCACCTGACGTCCAGGACCAATGCCTTTGACCAGGACACGAACATATGTCACTCCCTTTGCTATGGCTTTCTGTTCACAGAGACACATGAAAGGTAGATGTTTTACATGTGCACTCCGTGATTTGACTTTCCTACCAAGGTCACCAGGATGAGATTAATTTTGGAGACCCCTAACATTTTTCTGATATATAAGGAGTTAAAAAAACACCCAACATGTGCTAAATAAAAAGACCTGTCTTACAAATAAATGTGAAAACTTACTGTAGCTGCAGAGATGCCTGCAACCTGAGCAGCGATAGGTGTTGCCCTCTTGGAGTTCTTAAAGCCCTCTGTTCCACAGGATGTTCTGACCATAGATTGTCCTTCATGGTCTGTCAGCTGGATGTGTGTGCTGATACAAGACAGGATATGTGCTATTTATCTTTGAGATCTTAACTACATATACATAATGCATTGTCATTACTTAAATGCAAATATTTTATAAAGTAGTTAATTAAAAAATATATAAATTTAGATCTCATGTTGACAGAGCTGTTTACTTATTTGAAACTGTGTCTATTTCAAATGACAAATGAACAATCCATACTTAAACAGAAAACTTCTTAATTTTCTTAAAGGAACAGGAATACCCAATTGTAAACACTGATGTGGGTTTATTAGATATTATCTGTTATGCACTGATGTTGACTAGATCTATGATAAAATCAATACTGGTGCAAAAAAGTGGGTCAATTTTGCAACACTGCTGCAACTGGCTTTCTCTTAAGTATAAATAAGTAACTGACACATCCCTTTCAATCAGGTGGTGGTCCACACCTCAAGCATATTAGTTTGTGCAGGAATGAGAACTGTTCATTTACTATCATTATTCTATAACTGCTAATGTGGAACTTTTTATTTAAACGTGCAATTTCCACTTACTTGTTATATGTGGCCTTTATGTGAAGAATAGGTAACTCCTCAAACTTTTTTCCACCCCACCTCAACGGACTATCCTGACCAGGCATCGGTGGAAAATGGCTGAAACATTAAAATTAAGTCATTAACTGATCAACGCCAATACAGTATAAGGAACAGCCCAAACACAGTCTACTTTGCTGGATTTTCGAACCTGAAATCTCTGGAGTCGGGAGGGGAGGCTGCATTCTCCTGAAATCTGACTGCACTGCTACAAAACGATCGCTGCAACACACCCCACCTAAAAACAAAGTGTAAATTTTAATCTCTATCATTATCCTCGACTTTTAAGCTAAAGTCATATCAATGTTGGGCTAATAAAGACTCATTAACAACAGACTGAGAGGTTAGCTAACAGGGACGGTAGAAGACATTTACCGTGTACTTCCGTTTGCATTCAAGGAAGTAGCAAACTGTCGGCACACCAGACTCACAGAGTTAAGTAATGCGCCATTTAACTTATTCATTTTTCTTTCGTTGTAAAACAAACTGAATGCCAAACCTCAAGCTAACAGTTATACATAACAAAACGTGACATTGAAGCTGGTAGATTCAGAGCATCCCAGGCAACGCTGTCTTTAATTTGGGGGTGGAAAGTGTAACAACAACATATTTATTACTCATAAAAATAGAATTATTATCTATAAAATATACATAAAACTATTATAAAAATGCATTAAATCTCATTATAAGTCTCAGTTGAATATAAAAAGAAGACTTTTCGTAAATAGAAATCAAATCCTTTGTCAAAGTTCCCCACTGTAATCCAAATGGACTGTTCTATTTTTCTGCACAGAATTGTGGGTAGCAGTCTGAAAAAAGATGCCTTCATGTACTTTTAAACTGTAGTAAATATGAAACTTCCAAAGGTCCCCGATCACCCACAAAGTAAATTGTCTATCAAATTCTGTCATTTATTAAAAAAAAATAGATAAAATAGAATATATAATATTTACTCTGTGTTATTTCTAGTTTATAGGTTCTGGTATTCGAAATGCATCTCCTTAACGTTTTCATGGCGATGCGGGTCATAACTTTTCCCACACATATTGTGAACGTACCAGAGGAAAATGGCGGCGCCCTGTAGGAAGATGGCGAGTCGTCCTGTCATACAGTTTCTGTCTTCTTTTTCCCGGATAGCGGTTGGTAAAACGGGATTTCGTCAGTTTTCTGGTAGTTCTGCTTGTCGTGTAACTTTACAGACCCAAGATGTAGTGGAAAGAGTGAGTTCTCCGTATACTTTAGTGGCAGCGGTGTGTCTGCAGAGGTTGCCGGTTCTATCAGCGGAATGCAGACCCATAGAGCAGCAGTTCAGGGACATGACGCTTCAGGTGAGTTGTGCTGAAATAAATTCCCCAGATCAGAGTTTACAGTGAAAGCGAGAGAAACAGCTTACTGTCAGATAGCTACAGGTGTACGTGTGAAACACACTGTTCCAGTCTGTGACCACTGTAGTAGTAGTAGTAGTAGTAGTAGTAGTAGTTTTCAGATGCTAAAGTGTAATTGTAGTAATTTGAAAATACTCCACCTTAAATAAAATTCTTGCTTAAAAAAATTCAACCTCTGTATGTATTTACAACAAAATGTATCTTGTGATTGAAGCAAAAGTACTCCTTAGTGCTTTTGGGTTAAGTATTACTATACATAGCATCACTTCAAGGGGTGCAAACATTAAGACAGAGGCATCAGATACATCTGAGGACCCATCACACAGATTATGGGAAAGGAAAGATGAAAAACAGATCTGTCCCTGAACATTAAAATATACCAAGACGTATTTTAATCACTTGTTACCTGATTCATTGTGTAAAATCTTTATTTTAACTCTAAAGCTGACAAATACAAGTCCTGCTCTTACATCATAAAGTATTGGAGTGGAAGTATAAAATAGAATTAAGTAATTAATAATAAAATTGCAAACCACTTTACTAAGTGGGCTACAGAAAGAGGTTCTATTAAGTGTGACAAGTCATTAAAAATGTAAGAAACAGCAGTTGTGATCCTAAAGTTCTCTGTAACACTCATTGATTTAACAGCTGGCTTATTGTAATTTTCATCCATTACATTGTTTGCAAATAGTGAAATCAGCTGTGTTAAATTGTGTTGCAGGCTTTTATTGAGAAACGGATGATATGGAGTAGATAAAAACAACGATACCAGTAACATCAGATGAAATCCTAAAAGGTGTGATGGAGAGCTGCTGCTGCTTTGTTTCAGATGGAACTGGAGAAAAGTGTCCTGTCAGACCATGAGCTGCGGCTGCTGGAGGACGCTGATAGACTGAGACGTAAACTAGCAGACGAGTACGACTCGGATGAAGAGGATACCCAGGATATTGTGTTGGGACAGGACCTGGAGGACTCCTGGGAGCAGAAGTTGAAGACCTTCCAGCCAGCGCCAAGGATCAGGGGTCAGTACGAGGATGGACTAAAAGTTTTACTAGTAAGGGTACACAAATGTACAGCACATGGTGGAATTTGTACAGCTTGGTGCTCTAATTATGTACTTGCATTATTATTCAGCTTTTTGTTTTATTCCCATCAGTAATAGAGGAAAACAGGATGCAAAAGAACATCAGATCACTATGTGGCAGCACAGACTGTCACTTTTGCTCTTATGTTTCATTTTTGAGGAATGCAATTTCTGTCTAGATGCATCTCATATGCCTGGATTGAAGTTAAATTACCATGGAGGAGAGATGCTTGTATCACTTTCACTGCAGGTTCCTGATGTTTTCTTTGACATCCAGGCAATCTGTCTGCTTCAGCACTCCAAATTAGCATTTTATTTCCTGTCACATGCTTCAAAGGGTTCTGTGAATTTTTGCTCGTGCAGACATAATTGTTCCTGAAGCCGACTGACTGTTCTGTCTGTCATTCAGATGATGTAGATAAGAACCTGAACTCTGTGGAGCGCTGCTTGGCTGACTCGCTGGTTCTTCTGGCCGAGCAGCAGGTCGGTGGTGAGAAGATCTGGCTGATGCCTCAGACTCAGTGGCAGGAAGGAGAAACGCTGCGGCAGACGGCAGAGAGAGCCCTCGCCTCCCTTCCAGGTGACGTCGCAATTAGTTTAGATTTGAAATGAAATTAGAGGAAAATAGAATGAGACGTCAGGTTTCCAGGCTGTTTTTCCTAAACTGGAGTCAACAAGGGATCTTCGTTATTTCAAGCAACATTCGTTTATATCACATTTTTAAGGCTCTACTGTATGTGTAGATTTTTCTGTGATCATATTTTGCATAAGTTTCATTTGTAGGAAACATTTTTAGCTGATTTCTACTAAATATAAAAATCATGGTTATCCCCCGGAAAGATGAATTTCTGAACTCTTCCTAAGTTTGAAACCGATATGAACTTGTTTTATTATTGCAGTATTCGATTCCTAGAAGCACTCTTTAAAACATTTTTTTTAAATTATTTATTTATTTATTTATTCTTATTTTAACCAGTTGTCATTTTTTCCAATGTAAATACTTTAAATGTTAGTATTTCTATTTTGGATTTTAGGAGAAATGACATTTACTAATCTACAGCACACATAACTTTACTCCTAAACATGCAAGCAAGATATAAAACTGGTGGTGTCTTAGTTCTTTACAACTTGAATTAAGAAGAATAGACATCTTTGCCATTTTTATGTCTTATATATATATTTATGGTATCAAAAATGGTAACATGACAGGCTAAAAAGGTGAAATAATATGGTCCTCTTAATACATCAGAGTGAAAAACAGGCTTTTTTGAAAATACTATTGACTCAGGAAATAACTATTTAACATTCTGCATTTGGCTGAAATAATTAGTTTAAAAATACTTATCCATTGTCACCTATGTACAGACATGAGGATGGTATTGATCCTCTCATGTAAATCTTAGTCTATTTCCCAAACTGCCAATTTTTCAGAGACCCAATCATCTGATCATATCTAAACTTGTATGCGACTGCATTAATTGATTTTAACCCACAGGAAAGAAGATAAAACCCCTTAAAACCACTAGATTTGTATTCATTGGCATGTGTCTGGAGTTACATATTGTTGATGTCATATTCTACAGTTGTAAGAGAACATACTGTTTGGTGCAGACCCTAAGAAGATTAAACTAATTTAATTTTTTCTACTGGATATGAAATTAAAAATTACCTTTCCTTTAAAAATCACGATTTAATCACAGCATGCGTCAAAGTGATTACAGTATTTATGAGCTTTGAGAATAATTATTGCACCACTGTGATGAAATAGTGAAAAATCTGCACTGAAAATGTGACTAGAATAAATGCGACCTATAAATCTATCAGGCTTTCCAAATGAGAGTCAAAATATAGTGAGACGCTCATGAAATGTTTGCTTTACGTATTAATAAAGAAATAAGCTGTATTTAAATGAATGACCATTAAAAACCCATTTTTCTCCATAACAAGAAACATATTCAAGAATAGATAAAAAAGTCATTATAGAAAATTATAGACGTCTAATAAAAACTGATATATGTCAGAAATGAGACGGTGTAATTATCCCTCACATGACACGTATTTCACTCAGACTTTTGTCTGTTCATAAAGTTAAATCAAGCACTGAAACATTTAAATAAAACGTCAGTCACAGAGTATGTTAAAGTGTTTCACAACATTGCTCATGAACTCTTAATATTCCAGCCCCATCAATTACTCTCCATTAAGGCTTTCTGTTCCACATTAACATGTGCCAGTTGGTTCTATTTAAAGCATCTTACAGTAGCTGGAGTCGATCCATTTTTAATATAGCCGGACGCTGCAGAAATTCCCTAACGCGACTATATGTGTGTGTGTGCGCGTGCTTTTATCCGTATATTGAGCCAACTGAGACTATGTGATTTAGATGACATGAGATTAGATTAAAACTTAATGGAGATAATTGTGTTGTTGCCGCAGCAGAGGATGAGAAACTGCATTAGGATAATTTAAGACTCAATTATACCAGTCAGACAATGATAATTCGGGATAATAATGTATAAATACAATGGCTACAGCTGCAGCAGGATAACATCAGACACATGACAACAGCTGCATTTGACCGTGCGGTGATGTTTACCCACAGATGCTTTTCCTCCCACAGCAGCTGGTTTTAAGGCGACTTTCCTCGGCAACGCCCCCTGTGGCGTGTACAAGTACAAACTGCCCAAAGCTGCCCGGACAGAGAACTCAGTCGGAACAAAGGTGTTCTTCTTCAAAGCCGTTCTGTCAGACAGCCGTCCGTCCACAGCTCCAGACAAGTCTATCATGTGGCTGAAGAAAAGCGAACTGGAGCGCTACCTGAAACCAGCGTACTTCACGAAGGTCAACCGCTTCATCCTCAGCCTGTGAAGACGCAACCGGAACGCAGAGTCATAAAAGAATATTTATGAGACCCAGAAAGTCATCCTTCTATCTGTTATCTTGTATTATAAATTGTAATTTTCATTCAGTTTTTGAACATTTCGTTACACAAATAAATTGTTTTTCACCCCATATGGTGTCCATCATGGGTATTGTTGTGGAAAATTCTAGTCCTCTAATGTAATCAATTCAAATATAATCCAGAATTATGATGATCAGTGTCTTTCTAAAAGGTTTAATGTGGATACAATTCCCACAGATGCGACAAGCAGTCTGATGGGAGAGTACAAAAGTATAAATCACAAACTTCTTTCTTCTACCCCTCTGAATTACGTGTGAGACAATTTGAGATAAGACGCACATTCCCATCTCCCAGAACACAAAACATGGTGACCTTAGTCTACTGTGGGGGATTAGTATTGTCTACTCTAAGGTCAACTATTCTCTAAATATGACACAATATATGGCGAATACGGAATATGTCATTTTTCTATAACACCACCTCCCTCTTGATCATTTATTGATCACTAATAGAACATATGGCGATAGACAGACTGCTGAACACATCCATCCCTACATCCTGGGTAAGGTTTAAGGAGACTCATAAACCATCATCATTTGGCCAAACCTTCAGCTCTGTCCTTTGCACAATTTAAGTCCAGCTCCTGCTCACTGCTCTTGCACAGGATCAACATTTATTTATTATTTATAGTACTGTTTCAACCCCTTTAACACTTCTCACAACAATTCTCTTAAACAGACGGTGCTCTGTATGTTTCATATTCACAGGTATGGGACAAATCCTCACCTGTGGGAGTGTCTTAGAGGTTCTCTGTTGTGTTTAACACATTTTATACTACATTTCATTGTATTCCATATACTAGTGAAGGGAAAAAATGTGACTATGTACCACAACAAGTAACCTAGAGACCTAGAACTATTTTTTTGGTGACTTCATAATACATTTTCCTCTACATCTAATCTTTGCTATGCGGTATATTACCATTTAATATTTTATACTGTGAAATATGAATGTGAAATATTTAATATTTATACTCTCTATATATTTTTGTTTGTTTTTTTTTTATTTTGTTTGCTGATTATGTAGATGTTCACAAAAGGTCAGTGAATTCTAAGGTTACATTGGTACAGAAAAAGTGAACCAAAAGTGGATGTTCTCAACAGTACCATGAACCCAATGCAAAAACAAACATCTACAACCACTGCAATTTGTCAAACTGTATACATTTGTTTTTGTGATTCGATGTTGCAGAACATTACAGAGCCTCTGAATGTTCAAGTAGGTCGCATGTAATGCCAATGAAAAGCCGACAAACCGCGCTTTACCTTAATTATTTAAATGCATTGATAGGATTAGTGGTTAAAGAGCTCAGTATTTTTGATCAGTGGATGCTTTTGGTCACAGAGCAAGTTTTTAATAATTAAAATGTAAAAAGTCATGTAAATATTTTAATTAAAATTTAACCCTTTCATTCATGAATTATGAGAACCTTAATCAAATTTTTTTCCTGAGAGTTTTTAGTCCCGTTTAGGCATTTAAAAAAAACCAATGTGATTGAAAATTTTTTTATGAACCTATTGTTCATAGAGTTGCAAAAATGTCCACTCAGCTGAAGCAAAAAAAAAAAATCAAAAAATCAAACATGTATTTACTGATATACAGTGTGGAAAACTATGAAATAAAAACAGTTTTAATGCTGCTAATTGATGTTTTCTTCCATTTTAACATACTATAATACTAGTTATGACTCAAAATGTAAAAAAAAAAAAAAAACCCCTGTAAATTAGCAATTGATTTACACTCAAATATGTTACTGCAGATAAGGTTTTAACGGTATGAATTGCAGTGTATGAGATGATGCATAAGCGTCCACTGTGTTGGCTGATGTGGAGCTAAAACAACAAAATTCATGAATGTACAAGAGAATAGCTGTCCACTATAGTGACCACTATGCACGAAAGGGTTAAATTTGGTCTTTAATTACTCGCAGTTTAACCAGGGCAGTAAAGCTGAAAAGTCCTACCACCATATATCGAACCCTGTGCAGAAACATATAGCAATAGGACAATATTAACAGGCATTGTTTGTTGACATCCAAGCTTCGTCACATGTATTCAGTATTTATTATGTAGTGCAGTATCACAGGACAGATGGGCTTAACTGTCTGTCCACTAAACTGCACCTCTGTCCTTGGACCCCTGGTTTGAGTTAAGAAAAACTCCTCCAATAAAGTCCTGTAATAGGGAAGAAATAGTAGGAATCTCAAGAGGAGCCTCAGGAGAGAGATCCGTGTCAGTGGATTTGGATTTATAAATATCTGACACATCCGAAGAAAATGTATTCACCCGCTGTCATTAGCAGCATTTCAACATGAAGTAATCATATTGTATTTGAGCACAGAAAATATATTTACTGGTTTTTACATTCATCCTGTAACTGAAGGTGACTACTTACATTCCAACAATGCACATAATCCCTTATTATCATAATTATCTTCACAAATTACTTTCCTTGACCTAGCAGTATGTGTTCAGGTCTCCTCTGTTTTGTTTTTTTGTTAACTTATGAAGCGATATGAGATACTAGTCCACACGCCATGAACCCGTGCATGTAGGATGGGCAGACCGTTGTCTATTTAAGATCACTGTTGTGGAAAATGTTCCTTTTACTCTTGACAAAGTTCTAGCTGGAGGCCAAAACATCAGTGTGATGATAGGAGTAGTGAGGGGCGCAGGATCTCTCGTTCAACAATGAAGTGAGCGTCCCAGTGCACCCGTAGCAGCGAGAGTTGTGAATATTAGCTATATCTTCTACCGAAAAATAGATTTAAATTTGAGAAAGGGTAGTAAGCAAGAGTTTTGTTTGTTACAACTTGAGCAGATAATGAGTACACAAACAGCCGAGCTCTGTGGAGTGGAGCACAGCTTGCTGTTTTGAGTGTACACTAGAGGATGAACTGTGTGGGCTTGGGGAGGCCTGTTGGAAGTAAACTGTTGACCCTCAGCAGGCAGGTCCTCTCAGAGCTCCAGTAGGTGGCAGTGTTTGCACACCAGCCGCAGAGGAGGACCGTGATAAGCTGTGTAATTACGGCTGTGTGCTGACCTCAGAGCGGCACTGCAGAGAGAGCTTTTCTGATCAACTTGGCTTCCTCTTATTCATACTGAAAATATCCATCATGCCAGGATAATGTTGCATCGGAAGAGCTATGATAATTCTTCGTAGGTAAGAGCATTGTGATGTTCCCGACCCATTTTCTGCCTGAGATCAGCCTCTTACTTCTGTTCATGTCTGCAGAGACAAAGAGTTATTAATGTTGTAGAATTCCCCATCTTTATACTTTAGGCTTTGTTGAAAGGCTGCAGTCTGTGCTGTTTGTGAGATTGGCTGAGTGCAGTGCCGCCCTCCTCTTTTAGTTGGATGTGAAGGTCAGGGTGAGCTGATGAAGGCCATTTCAGCCTGTTTGGTTTGCACACAAAACCAGGGCTCACTGTTCTCCTGCCGACACTGGCTGCCTGACACCCTGGGTCCTGTTCTGGTACCTGATGTTAAATTCGAGGCAGTTACAGATACAAAAAGAGCAACATTCACAGCTTTCATCTCCATGGGAAGTCTGATGAAAGCATCTTTACTAGTTGGTAGAGAAAGGGCCTGAGAGAAATTGACTTTGGATCCAGTAGGTTGTGAAAACCAAGTCACTTCTACTTTTGCCTGGAAAACAAATTGTTCTGTAAAGGCATTCGTCCACACTAATAAAAAAGCATTTGGAAACATTTTTTTCTTTGCATTTGTTATTTCCTTGGGGAAATTATAACATCAATAAGTGTTTGGTTTTCATAACAGACCTCACAGTTTTTTTAAGAAATATATATTGTCCTCTACCAGCCACAGTTCCAATGGCCAGAAGAATTGTCTTGTTTCAGTGAAGATGTATTATTTGTAAAACAGAAACAAACAAACACTGAAAGTTTCAAACGTCTACTATTATAATTCTATAAGTTATATGATGGTATATGAAGGCATGGCAATTTGTTACCATGGAATCAGTTGTATTACATTGACACATATGGTGTTGAAATCATATTGATATAATTTTGTCCATTTTCACAGATCATAATCAATGCAGAAATGGTTGAAACTTGATATTTTATTCCATAAAGCACATCTAAGACATAGCCAGTAAGAGCTGACGTCAACAGGGTTATTTTCTCAGACATGACAAAGCTCTTCTCGATACTTTGAAGATATCATCCAGCTGTTCACAGCATTCAAAATAACAAGAGTTCCAAATACTTATCTGTTTGGTGCAATTATCTTTGAAAATGCAACTCATCTCTGAAGTGCCTTTTTTTTTGTTGCCAACTCCCCATGAGCCGATGAAGTGGAAAGACAAACTGCAAAAACACATTAGCATAATGTTTTCTTTTTTTTTTTTACTATACCATACTCAAACCAGTAGCAGATGTCATAAAGGTAGTTTCAACACCTCCTTCAATAAACACAATAAACACACTTCTATATTGACTTCAAGTGTATTCTGATGAACAGCTGAGCAGGACATTAGAGGTTAAGTGAAGCACTGAACCACTTGATGATCTTGGAGTTCTCAGTTGAAAACAGATGCAGAAGAATGCTTTTCAGGCAGCTCACATTGTGCATTAAAGGTGCAGTGCGTAATATTTGCACATTCTTGTTATGTTTGTGTTGGCATTGGCTAAGCTAATGGTAACTAGTGTTGTACAGTGTTGATACAGAAGAGGCTTATTCACACAGTTAAAGTAAAAAAAAAAAAAGTGTTTTAAACTTTCTTCATAATATTTTCAATATTGCACTTTCAGATCTATAACAGTATGACAGATCACTATTCAAAAGACTGCTTTCCAAGGTCTTCAAAGTATGGAAATGAATCTGTGCCATCAGGTATTGAATAGTTGCATTTCCCTAGAATGAATTCATTCATTTTCTATACCCGTTTTATCCTCATAAATATCCAAATACATGTATTATACTTCATATTAATTCAATAAAAATAAGATGCTGTACTTAAGGGTGAAGGCGGGGTACACCCTGGACAAGTCGCCAGTTCATCACAGGGCAGACATATAAAAATGAACAATCACTCTCACATTCACACCTATGGACAATTTAGATTAGCCCATTAACCTATCAGTGCATGTCTTTGGATTGTGGGAGGAAACCAAGGTCTCGCCCAGGAATCGAACCCAGGACATTCTTGCTGTGAGGCACGAGTGCTAACCACTGCACCACCGTGTCGCCCTTCCCTAGAGTTACTTTTTAGTAAATGCATTTTGTAATTAAAATTTTTTTATAGTTGAATTTTTTTAATCCACTGTGGAATGCCTCCAATATGTTCAAACATTTGTCCACGCAGCATGTGATTAACACGTTAGATTTGCTATTTAGCACTTAACGGCTTATCTAGCAGCAGGACGCCATCCGGGGCCATTTCCGGTTCCGGTAACCAACGTCTTATCCCCTCAAATACAAGTTTCCGAAGGCAGAGAAAAGGAACTGAGGTGCACAACAAAGGGAGACAGACCGGGTCGAACCGGCTCACGTCGTAGAAATGCGGCAATAGAGGAATTAGTAAAAGGTCTTCAGTGTCACTTTCACTGTATGCCACCCCCCCCTCAAAAACAAAAAAAAAACAAAAACGACCCAGCGTCATCTGTTCTTATTATCTATACATACTGTATGTTATATTTTTTCTGTAGCGATGGAAATATAAAAGACCAGT
>JAQQZY010000019.1:16823988-16839911 GCA_030068375.1 Ostorhinchus rueppellii | reverse complement strand
AATAATAATAATAATAATAATAATAATAATAATAATAATAATAATAATAATAATAATAATAATAATAATAAATCACTAACATAATCAGCACATGTCAAAAACATATTTAAATCTGCGGTCTAATGTATCTGAAAGAGTATTTAGTGAGACCACCTCCTTAATGCATTCACACATTTCAACTAACCCTCTGCCTGTGTTCTCCATTTTCTTCTATTTTTTCTGTGCTTGGGGGCATTTCTGGTCATGAAGTTTGTATATTCTTGCAATATTACAAAGCATGTGCAGGAAGAACTACAGAAAACACTGTGACTTTGTGCTCTTCTCACTCACTGCTTTACTGTTTGTGTTGTGCAGTTCTGTCTGAGAAACAACTCGGGGCGAAGGTTGCATTTCTCTGTTGAATTCCATAAACTTTTGTGACAATGTTTGGTATTTTTAAGGGTGATTTTAAACATACTTGTTAAGGAGACAGTCAAAAAAATAATGGTTCAAGTTTCTATTTCACTGCCTTTTTTCTCCAAAGCTGCTTTATCTATCCATTCAGTCTGTTATTTTCTTGACCATCACTCAGTCTCTCGCTTTCATTGTGCAAAGGAGGTCTTTCTCCAATTTCATCTGAGCAAAGGCAGGAGATGCGGCTGAAAGATTATTGGCCACTGTGGATGCACTCGACCAGTGTGAGGGTGATATGACCATGTTTGCTGCAGTATCTGAGAATGATGTGAGTACAAATGTTCCCAGTGGTCCCTACAAGTCCCAAAAACTCTTGACGTTAATGGAAATCCTCGACACAGATTTTATATCTTGGAATGAAAGAGCTTTGTTAACGTGTGATTTAGCATCATTTGTTAGTTGTGTGGGATGCTGTGCTGTCAGCCTTCACCATAAATATTTGTGTCCACTGAAGGATTCTGATGGTGTTTTTTCCAAAATATTCTCCTTTCCTAAATGAATTTTCTGCACAAAGGTGCAAAGGTTATGGTCATCTGTCTCCTCACCAGTTGTCTCTGAATGCTGGAATGGCTGCGGTTTTTCCTCCTCATGGCTGTAGAAAATATTAGAAGTGATGGTGGTGAAAATGTGGGGTCACCCAGACAGGAGTGACAGACAGCACTGCCAGATGGGAAATGTTCAAGCATCCTAATTAAGAGATTTGCACTGAGTAACTCCAGTACTGGCCAGTGAAGTGCGGTACTTAGAACAAAATACCAAAAATATTCGACTTGATGCAAAGATTTCGTAAATGATGGCTTGTGAATCATGTTTGTCATCAGAACAATTATGATTGAAGACGAAAGAGATGCATAAAGAAATGAACATAGGATGTGTTTTCCATTTGAATTATGTATTATGTATGTGTTTTTTGTTGTTGTCATTTATGTTGTTGCTTTTTAAGTCGTTCTTTGTAAATTGATTTCTTGGGATATAGACTAAATAAGACTAGTCTTCTTTCTGCTCCCTTTCATTCTAGTACGAAGAATGTTTGTATTTCTAATAAATTGCTTTTTATTTTACAATGAATGAAATAAAGAAGAAAATGAAATGACATTAGAAAATGAATGAAAATGGGATAGGGTAGGCTGATTCCAAAAATAAAGTATCACAAAATGATCAGCTGTCATTATTATTATAATGTACTGTACATCATTGTTCCTTGTTGTGAATTGATATAATTTCATATTTTTTCGTGTTAGTTTGTTTTTTCAGTTGTGTGAGACTGTCAACTACACATAAAAGAAAATACAGTTTCCACGGAAATATGAGAGTAACTCATCATGTCAAACCATGTCTTACTGTGATCATCATCGAAATGGCTTTTGGTTTGATATACGATTGACAAAAATGACATTTGAGTACAGTAAACACTTAATGCCAATGGTAAAAGCAGGAAGAAGCAGAAATGTGCTTATCAGGAATATCTCCTGACAAAACACCTTGTGTTATTGCAATGTTCACAAAAAGCCAAAGGCATCTGAGAAAATTGGTTTCATTTGATTTTATTACATTTTAAAAAATAAAACAACTTTTTTAATAGCTTGAGTTAAATGTTTTTGATTGAATTACAACCTTTTGCAGGTGAGATATGGTTTTGTGTAAAAACCTTTGAAAATGTAAACTGCTTCTAAGTGAAGTAAGTGTGAAGGTGTTAAAACTTGATGGAGTTTAACAGCTTGTCATTAAAATTCTTCAGTTCTCAAAGTTGCAAAACATAATTTATAAAGGATGAGAAACAAAGGAGACAAAACAGGCTGTAAAACTATAATAAATATGAGAATTATGTGGTGTTTTGTAAGAAAGTCCTTTCACATGCGCTGTGTGTTGTCATATTGCTATAGATTATATTATATTAGCTTTAAAGTAAGTGACTTATGAAGACGGCAAATTATGTGCCATTAGCCTGTAATCACCACTTCTGGACACAGTGGGAATGACTTAAAAGCAGGCAAGTGTAAAGTGGTGACCGTTTTCTAGGGTTTCATCATCTCTTTATGGATCTGTAAAACTTAGACTCATATATGTATCTGTGTACGTCCTGTTTATGTCTTTACACAAGGCGACAGAGTTAGTGAGAGGAAATATTGTATGTTTAATAGAGGCATCACTAAATGATTTATGTCACTTTCGGCGGTTCCTGCTTTGCATCAGTAAAAAAAAAAAAAAAAAGAAACTGTGTGCCGTCTTGTTGGGATGGAACAGTTGGAGACGGCAGACGCTCCTTCTGCTTCCTCCTGTCCTAGTCTCCACTCTGCAGGAAGAAGCTTCAGTCCTCCACACCTCTGCTGATCCTTCCTTCTCACCCTCCTCCTTCCCATCCCTCCATCCAAAGCTGTCTCTGTCATTTTGTATAATGAATATATCATAGATTTCTACCTCCCTGCTTTGCTTGCCTTAAACCTCTATATGTGATGTTATTATGTTCGTTTCATTTACACATGTACAAGTATTAAAACAGCCACTTGAATGTGTTAATTGTGTAATTTTCAACTCCTTCTCCTTTTTTCTTTTTCTTCTTTTTTCTTTACATAATCCCATCCAAGCCTCCCTCTCTTGCCTCATTCCCTTGAACACACACACACACACACACACACACACACACACACACACACACACACACACACACACACACACACACACACACATACGGACACACAAATACACACTCATGTAGATCCGTTCATACTGTGTCTGGCAGACAGACCTCCGGCCTGCAGGGCGAGTCCTCTTTCCCTCTGACTGTCTGAATCTGCTACCTCCTCCGTATCGCCCAGATCCTTTTCCCCTTTCCCAGGGAGTTGTCAATCCAAAACAGTCTGCTGAGTGGGTTGGGGGAGGTGAAGTGTGTGCGTGTGTGTGGGGGGGTTATTGATGGATGCATGACAAATAGGGTGTTGTGGTTGAAAGCAGGGTGAGGAAAAAAAGAGTGTGAATGGACAGCAGGAGGGTTAAGGTCACATCCTACTGTGGGCTAAGATGGCATGGTGTCAGGACATGGTGACCCCTTCCCTGACCCCGACTTCCTTTATCAATGTCAGCCCCTCACCGCACCCTTGGGCTGGCCTGCCGCCTGTCTGATTGGCTGCTCGGGGTTAGTGGGTCATCACCAGCTGGACTGGAGTGTTAACACACCTTCAGGTCACTGGTGACATATGGACCAGAGACTGGGACAGATTAACAGGTTCAGGAGACAGGGGTGTTTGATCAATGAGCTACAAATGCACAACAACTCAGCAAAAAATGAAATGAGCTGCACTTTAATTCAGTACACTTGGAGGTGCGAATATAAAACATGGATTTGCACTTGCAGCAGAGTTATTGTAGATAATGAAAACTGAAAATAACTCGGTGGTAAAATCAGCTGCACTTTTGACTATTAAAGTTTAGCTCATAACAAATAACTTATTACTGAGTTTTACAGTTTGGATTTTTTCAGTCCCACTTATTTTGATTTTTATAAATCAATGCTTATTTCATAATACCTGAAAAAGTCAAATAAACACTGTAGCAGAAGGAAACTCACAGACCACTGTTCCTCCACAATATTATTATTATTATTACTTATCATAAATGATGTTTTGTGTTTTGCTCCTGTTGTCAGATGGTGCCACAGGTTAGTTTAACCAACTGTTACCGTGATAATATAAGTTATTGTGATAATTTTATGGCTAGATCATTATAGTTACTTATTAATTTACTAGGGCTGTAAAAATGAACACGTTAATGCAGAATAATCCATCATCGTGATTAATCTGGTTAAAAATTTAAACGTAATTAACCCATCTGCAGCACAGAATGACTCTGAACGTCTCTGGCAACACATTTGGGTCTGTTTGTCCAAGTAGAGTTACTGTCACACAAACATAAATGAGCAGTTAATCCGGTAGTGACAGGCAGCAGAACCAACCCATAAAGATGGAAGACACTAAACCGCACGTCGGCCATCTGGATGGAAATATGAGGGCAAAAACACCCAAGACAGAACAGTTGTTTCAAGTTGTTTTGTTGAAACTGTTGAAGATGTTTGATAAACACTTTAAGTGCATATATATATATATTCCCTTCTTCAAAATGATGGTTAAAAAGGAGTGATAGTTATTGTGATTAATTGAAATTAATCCACAGCAACCCCGTGGTTAATTTTAATTTACACTAAACTCATGCACTCTGTACATTCTTCCTTCACTCATGTCCTCTGGTGACGTACCCTAAACTATCAAAACCTCCATAATTCAGATGCTTAATGCTGTTTTTCTTGTTTTGTTTTATTTTTTTGGTGCTATTTTTGGAAGTGGTGTCAGTTGTTGGGATTAACACAGTCTCTATCACTCCTCCATCCTAAATAGCACTGCTCTTCTGCTTGTCGGTAACCCCCCTCCTTCATCCTGTCCTTTGCTACCTTCTGTTGATGTCCTCCTTAACTCACCGCGGTGCAACACTGCCCTCTCTGGTTCTTAACAGGAAAATCTAATAAATAATGACAGTGTAGTGTTAAAGTATGACAATAAATGCAGACAAATAGAAATAAAAAGGGAAAAAAATGTAATAATTTCACAGCACCGTAATATATTTAACTTAAGTGTTATCATTCTAAGTTTGTCAGCATTGAAAAAAAAAGTGAATATTTCCGGTTTCAAAATGTCTGAGGATCATCCTTAACCTATGCCCCACCAAGTTTCCTAAAAACATTCCTAGTGCCGACAGAAAGATGGGCAAGGATATAACTACAATGACGAACAATGTGAATAAAAAAACAAAGAAAATTGCAGTAACCTGAGATTTGATTTTTCATAGTGAACAAGAATAAAAGGGTTGTGTTTTTCAAGGCTTTACTCATAGGGTCAGAAAAAAACAGAACCAACATGAAAATATATTAACACTAAACTTTAACTAGAACTTCCCCAGATATAAATAAAACTGAAAGAACACACTTGTAACATTGACTAAAACCAAACATTAATTGAAAATCCGACTGAAAGAATAATCTAAAAGCACGAGAAAATGTCCACTTCTGATACGCAGCATATTCATTGATTGGTGTGGGTATTTTGTTGGCAGTGGCCCGTGAAGGGGTGAGTCCCCTTCCAAAGTCCTTCCTGACGACGATCAATGTTCCCTGAGGGAGGTGTGAATGGCCACGCTTTGGCAGCAGCTCATGTCCACTGTCTCCTGGGATCAGGAGGACAACAGCTGCTGCAGCAGGGCCAAACATCTGGCAGAAAAGGTAGAAAAGTCAAAGTCCTGTGTGTGGGATGAGAGACTGTCGCACGAAGAATTGTATATGACAGAGCTGTCATCGTTAACAGAGTCTGCAAAAAAGCAGTGCACACAACTCCCCAGACAAAGGCGTCATCTGAATCTTTTCTTCAAAGTATCGCAGAACATTTCTCCAATGATAAAAGACACTGTGATTTTGATAGGAAGGCCTGAGGGAGTATGCTGTTACATACTGCATGCATGGTGGCAGCTGGTTTAGTTGTAGAAGACCCTTTTTTTTACTGCCCCCTTAAATATTACTGCAGTTTATCTTCTTCCCCAAGTTGAATCAGTAAAACTTCCATCATGTTTTCTGATCTCTGTGAATTGTTTGCATCTTTGAGGTTATGTTTAAGTCAATAACGTCACATGAGAGTCATCAAAGCAGCAAGAAGTGATGTGTGATTTTATCAAGATGCTTCTTCTCTGGAAGGGAACTTACAGCGGAAGGAAAAATGTCTTGTATCTTGGATTTTGCAATTAGAAAAAGAAATGGGAATTCAACCAGCCAACAGAGTATGTGCTATAACTATTGTCATTAACAAGTAGTTAAACATAGCGTGCCTGAAAAAGCTAAATATAGATTTCTTTAGTTTCGACGTGAGATAAAAACATGCTGTAGAACATAAACTGTAGAAGATATGCGCTATAACAGGAGTGACAGGAGCTTATTTAAGTTGTAACACAGCACTAAATGTGTTGACACCGAAACCACGACGGTGAAGTCTGATGTTTTATGTCGAAAACTGACCAGTGACCAATGTCGACCTCGTAATCAACACTGTTTCTTTCTTTCAATCATAAATGAATCCACATTGACAAATTTTTTTTTTTAGAAAACACAAAAAACGTATATATTTGATGATTTAATTTAAAAAAAAGAAAAAAAAAAAGCCAATTATTTCAGAAAGGTGCTGAGATACATTTCACTTCAATTCTGTCTCTGGAAATTAGTTCCTGAAGTGTGCTATTATTTTTTTAATTAACTTTCTGTATGTGTATTATTTTATGCCTTCTACTGACTAAATTTCAGAAATTAAGATACAGAATTAGAATTAAGAATTAGACCCAAATGTGGCAACTTAATTGAAATTGTAATATGCAGCAAGTTACATCAAGAACATTTTTTATTTTACAGCTGAGCTGCTGCTTCTTGTGTGAAATTAATTTCAAAAGATCCCATCCTCAGCACCAAAATCACAAGAAAACAAAAAAGACAGCCCCCTGTTTCCACCATGAGATGAATTACTCTGAGCTCAGCAGAGCTCCAAGGTGAAGCAACGCCTCAGCGAAGACCTCTGGCAACAAAGAAGACCAACTCAGGCCGTTTACTCTTTAACTGAAAATGATTTCAAACAGTGTTCCTGCGGTTGTCAGTATCTTGCAGCTTTTCATCCCATCATGCACTATGCATTATTTTAGCGTGTCAATACTCTGCCAGCCATTTTTATTTCATTTGGCCTTGTCAGTATTTACCCCTCGCTCCTCACTCTGATGGAGAAGTTCCACAGGAGGTTGCTGAGCATACATTCTTAACAGAATCCCTTTTCAAATTAAATTTAAATGACCCCCTCAGCTCATAAGCAGAGGCTCTCCTGACAACTTAATTCATAATTCAGTGCTGAGCCAGGGCCTTGAGGGCTATAATGACGGCCTAAATGGAGGAGAGATGCTACTAAATGGGCTGTTTGTTTGCACCTAAACCTCTTTACAGGCCACAAGTCCACAGCTCAGCACTGTGATGGTGAGGAGGAGAAGAAGTGATATAGAGAGGTGGTGGAGAGCCAATACGATTTGCTGACCATCCGCTTTTGCGTCTCAGGTTGCCATGAGCTGCTCAACCACAGCGGAGTTATTGTGAAGTTTTGAATGTTTTAAAGAACATCTCCACTTGTGTGCATGTAAATGGCTGCAGACCGCTTGTATGTCAGCGCAGGCTAGAGAAAGAGACAGAAACACACTCATTAGATATTTATGTGAAGGAGTGGATAGTGTGAATGGTGACACAGAAAAGCCCCCAAAGCAGGGAAGGGACCCTTGTGAGGAAGAGATGATGGAAGAGAATGCCGAGCAGAAAAAGGAAGGAAGGATACCGACCTGTTTTTAAACACAACTAGACAATATCGCATGACCTTTATTTGCTTTCTTGTAAAAAAAAAAAAAAAAAGGTTCATTGTTTTGATGAAAAACCCCTTCTCAGATTCAATCAACAGCATAGTCATAGTAAAAAGAATAAAGTGTACTAAACTGGAAATGATACTAGTAACCATAGTAACCAGTTACCATAGCAGCACTGTATGGTAATAACTTATTTAAAATGAAGCTGAAGTCAGCAGCAAAAAATAAATGGATGACAAACATAGGCATACGGAGAATTTAACAACAGTAAGTGCAATGCCATTTATTATTATTATTATTATTATTATTATTATTATTATTATTATTATTATTATTATTATTATTATATGAATAGGATTTTGTTGGTACATTTTTCTAGTGCTCGGGAGAGAATTAAATGTAAATCTGAAAGTCCACTTTTTGAGCATTGGATTTTACTGCCATCATTTGATTTATCTGTGAAACATAGCAGTCATCGCAGAAGGTAATCTGATTTGATTGGCTAATTAAGCACATGGTCCAATAAAACTGTATTGCATGGCAAAAGTTGAGCCAAGTCCAGCATATGATCCCCCACTGCATCAACGCCTCATGTCTATCTTTAACACGGCTTTATTTCCCCCCTGGGCAGACTTAGGTTGGTGAAGTTTACGCCTCCTCATGTGTAACCGCTTAGTATATGAGTACACTACACACACCACAATTAAGGACGTGTGATCAGTGTTTCGGAAGACTATTTAAATGTGCATGTGAATGAGCTGAGGCACAGGCAGATGAACCTCACCGTAAACAAGCCATCAGAACAAACGCCTACAACCGAGTCACTTCCTGGAGGAGTCAGACCACACATGGGAAGAGCTCAAGGCCTGACCAAGGCTCTGGCAATCTGGAGACTGCATCAAGACAGATAAGTCTGCATTACAACTGACAGTAGGACAAATATAGCAAAGGTATTTTTGCAAAACAGCTGAACCTACTGCACTTTCTAGTTAACGGCGGCACTCAGCAGTTGGTGTCTCACTGCCAAATGTAATAATAATGAACATTTTTAATATAATCTGAAAAAAGAGTTGGTTCTAAAAAGATATGATAGGATAATGTGCTTAATGCCCTTCGCATTAAATATCCAAGCACAATGTATTAGGGCAAGGCTCGCATAATGTGATCTTATTTGAGTGTTATATTACATGAAAATCCTCAGGTAGATTAAATGTTGAAACAAAATGACTAAAATCACTAACCAGGTCGTCAACGGATGAGATGAAGTAACACAAGATTATCTCTCTTAATGCTGACAACAGGACCAGACACATGATGTATTTCAGTCTAAGAAGGAAGCCCTGACACCACTGCTGGCACAAACTGATTCATTCTATGGTGAATCATACCCTGATGTGTCCCACCTCCAGCCAGAGCTCCATCTGCTCACCACACAGGCTAAAAAACCCCAAAATAAGGCAGTGTACAATTCAAAATAATCAAAAAAAGAGAGAAGGGAAAAAAGCAGCCATGTCACGTCTATATGATTATAATCAAGAAAAGATGACACCCTTGGTTCAGAATTCAAGACCAGATACATAAGGTACAGACCCCCTCAGGTAAGGCTATGGCTATGTTCAGAATACAGGCAAATGTGGCCCAAATCTGATTTTTTCTGCCCATATGTGACCTGTATCCGATCTGTTAAAGAAAATCTGAACAGCATTAATCCAATTTTTTCAAATCAAACCCAGATCGCTTTCATATGTGTCCGATACTTATCTTATATTTTGCAGTGTGACTTCAGTCTGAACAGCCAGGTCGCATTTGGCCACCCTTCCCAGTATTACAATGTGACAAATGTCACAATTATGTCCCACGAGGAGAAGCCGCAGGAAAAATATATTTACTTCTGTAAACACAGTGTGTGCCTGCACGGTCACATATTACATTAGGACATATTTGGTCACTTCATGGTCCCATTCTGTTCATACTCCAAACTGATAGAATAGAAGGCGTAATTGGATTTCACAAAAAAATACAAATTGTGCATTAAGACCTGCTGTCTGAACATAGTCTAAGTGACTTTTCTAGACCTGTTTACTACTACTGCTACTGTGTTTCTTCTAATATACAAAGGGATGGGTATTTTTGTTTGTACTATACAAACAATAGTATAGTAATAGCTTACATTTTGAACTCCAAAATACCATCAGCTGTTTATCAATATTTATAATTTTCCCTTTTAATTATATTTCACTATGTATTATGAAACAATAAAACCTGTACAGCTCCTCTCTTTAGCACCGTGATTTCCATTAAATATTTCATGTTTATCTAAACCCACTTTTATTCGTCTTTGGTTCATTTATTTGTGTATTTGGACCCTAATAGTTCATAAAGTTTGAATTTGAACCCTCCAGGTGCTGCAAAGATATCTTCATATTCATTTCGGCAAAAATCGAATGGATTTCTACAACCTCTTTTAATTCTTTCTTAATTTGTTGTGTCTTTAACTAGTTAGATCACAAGATTTGCACATATAAGGTCAAGACTTCTGATGACTATTTCTCTGAGCACAACATAAGTGTTTATCAGCAGCAGCGGTTGGAGTAAAAACTGAAAATATGTCCAGACTTCAAGTCGATCACCTAAAATGTTCAGTTGTTGGTTGACATGGACAGAGCAGCAGAGCCAACAACCTGGAGGGGGCGGGGCATGGAGTGGCTCATGTGCATTTAAAGGGCCACCTTTCTGGTGTCATTCCTCAGAAATAGTGCAGAAGATGGACCTATGGAGTTGAATGAATGAAGAACTCAGATCCAAGCAGAGCATTTACAGTTCATGTAGACTGCAGGGAAATGTTTTAAAATGCATAATTCCTTTTTATAGAAAAAGCAAAATATCCCTCCTTTAAATTACTGTAGTGCATGTTATTTAGAATAAAAAAAAATCTGCTTTTCAAAGGAGTCTCTATAAACATAATGTATCTGTGCAGCTCCCATTGCAGCTGGAACACTTGGACGATAAAATGCACTTCATAATAATGACAGTAATGACAATAATGAACAAAAATGTAGTTCTTTGTTCTTAGGAGGATTCGGCAGGTCAGGTTGGCTGTTGGTCGTAAAGTGGAGCCCGATGCCTGTGAACCCACAGACCAAGACCTCGACACACATCGCCTGAGATCTGCTGTTACCTAAAGGGGGCAGTTACGTTAAAACAGCCTGGACCACCCATGTCCTGCTGTGCCATTACCTGGTTTAACAGCGGTGATTTGTCGTTGGCTCTCACCGACACTCTGATGTGAGTTTGGGAGTGAGCTCTATTAAAAAGTCATTAAATCTAAGAGAAAGCGTGGTGGGCTCACCCCTCTTGGCGAAAGGCGCCTCTGGAAATTACTCCATCCATCATAATTACACCAACTGGACACTGGCTCACAGAGGCCAAGGGACACAGATCCCCTCATGACCCCACTGAACCAGACTGTGAGCGTATATGGTGAGAAGGGAAGGAGGGAGTGGATAAAGAGTGGCCATGTGTATAGAAGAGGAAGACGAGCAGGATGGAGGAAGAAAAAAGAGCTGCAGGGACCGAGGAAGGGAAGAAGACAGGAAGGACATTAAGAGAATGAAGAAAGGCTGCTGTCATAAAACTGATAAAAAAAGAACATATTACCTCACTATCAACTGTAAATGCAGGCTCTGTTTCTGTGAATAAGTGTGTGTAAGTGCACAGGGTGTGGCAACAGATTTTCGGTAATTTTGAGTCCAGAAGCAAACTGGAAATGAGGTTGGATTCAGATAAATACATTATCTATGAGCCTGGCTTCAGTCATGAGAAATTAGATAACTACTTTTCCTTCCTTTTAAACTTTAAAACGTTTTGATGTAATAGACCAGAGCATTACAAAAGCCTGTCTTAAAAGGAAACTAATGTCCTTGTGTGGGAGGTACAGAATTGCCACAAGTGAATATATGGTACCTTAAATAAACTACTTACTGTTGATTGTATTTGTTGCTGTGGCCGTAGGGGAACAGTTGCCCAGCGCAGGAAATGATATTAGGTGAAAAGACAATCAAAGGTTGGCAGGAAATCGCAGTGTTAGCCCACACTATTGACTGCCGACTGTCCCAGTGCACATTATTTACAGAGAATAAAAGCAACCCTTATGACCTGTCAGTCCATCCTGGATCTAATACAGAAAAGAACACAAACATATGTAAATCTGGGGGACAATTACAGTCCTCTTCACCTTACTGGTGGTAGAGAGGATGTTTCACGTCAGAGATTGAAGTCAGAGTCAAGGTTCGTCGTGTCTGGATTTCCTAAACTCTGTGATGCGAGTATTTTTCTCTTTAGACTTAAACCCAGTGTATTAATACAGAGGATTTACAGAGTAGAAACAGTAATTATGTTAATGTAAAATTATAAACTCAACAGTATCATGTCCCACTCTTAACATTTTGCTTGCAGAATTCAAGTGGTACCTTCCTAGTCCTATTTTCTAATTACATTAATAATTATTAAATCATATTAGTCTGTTTTACTGTTTTTTCATAATCCGTTCTACATTTTAATTTTTTAATGTTTCTATCTTTAATTTCAGTGTTGTTGTTTTGCTCAGTCTTCCTTTTGGTTATAAAAGCACACTAAATCCATATTACCTTTGTGTATGAAACAACCTGTCAGGCAAATGGATATAAAGAGATGAGCCAAAATATCATAATTAAAGCTGCTGTGCTTAGCAACACTGAGGTTGTAATATAATGACTTTTACATAAATTCTAATTTAAGTGACAAGTAAATAAGACTTTTCTATCTATATACATCTGTGTTTTTGGAAAACTTTCTCCATGACTAATCAGACAGGTGTTAGGTTAAACACACAACTGACCCCTGTGATTACTGATTACTGATCAGATTTTTGGATGTGACGTGATCTGGATGTAACTACCACTCTGTGGGCATTTTCACACAGCGTACACGAGTCCTAATGTGAGTATGGAAGTGCGAGTATCCAAGTGAATGCAAACATTCTGTGCTTGAGTACCATACCCGAGTCCAGTTGAGAAGGTAGTCTTGGATATGGACTGCCCATACGTTGCCATGTGAATGCGGTCCCTGCCCCAGACCAGACATGACCTAATCACTATTCCGACTTCGGAAGTGACCTAATTACCACAAAACCATAGATGGTGCTCCTGTTTTCTCCTGAAAAAGACTCAGATCTGCGCAGCACTGGCTACCCTTAATGACCGAACCGCTCTGTGATGTATCAGGGATAATGAAGGTTGCTCTTCTTCACTTTACCTCTGGCTAACAGATAGAAAAGTAGTTCCAGTTTTGCTACCATTGTAGACAAATGAACAGAACAGTCACTTGGTTGATGACGTCAAGGTTTGCCGTCCTCTGACTTCCGTGTTTGTTGGATAGTGACAGAATTCCCTCCACACTACCACCTACTGTTTGGGCCCTGTAAAACCCATTTGTCCTCTGGCATGGGCCGCGGTACGCACTCGTGAACGCAAGATCTGCAGGAAAAGTGTGAACATACCTAAGGACTGGAGTAGACTGTGTGAAAACACCCTGTATCTAGAATCAGAAAGTTGGAAAAGTGGCTTCACTTTACCATAAAGTTTGAAACAGCGTCAGGTCATCTGTTTTAGAAGAAAAGGTGTCATTTTTCAGATTCTGGTGGGTTTTTTTTTGGTTTTTTTTTAACTGCTACTATAAAAAAAATGTTAGGTGTCTAATAGCCTTTGAATCTTCTGCAGCAAAAGCACTGGTGTTTTATAAACATCGCCTTCTTTGACTATGTAGTCATAATTTAGTATCTTAGGAGTAATGTTAAATTACATTAATTTATGTAACTGCACATCACTATTTATTCATCCTTTTTATAGCTCTACTGATAATACCTTTAAAAGACAACAGTATTTATGACAATATGAAGCAAGGAAAACTTTTTACCACTGATTAATCTGCCAATGTCATCCACACTCATCCCTCCTTAAAATTTTGACATTGAAGTCGCATTATGCCTGTCTGAAAAATTTCCCTTCATTAGAAACCAGATAACTGTTGAACTGAACATCTAAGTCAGTGTAATGAATACCTGTATAAATATATCTAAATCAATGCACCTTTAACTCAAAGTCATTAATCAGTGAATTCAGTCGGTCAAATATAAAGCAAATTAAGGGCAGGTGGGAGTCATAATTCTTTTCATGTACAGTTGAAGTGTCTCTCAAGGACACTCAACTGAACATGCGGTCATTGTATAATGTTTTCACACCTAATTGAACTTACCGTCTGTGTAGGAACCACTATATCACATATTAAGTCAATATAACTCCTGACATGGTTGAGCGGTCTTGAGGTTCCATGAATTGATTTGAGAAGATCTGTTGATATGCAAATGACAGCTGCAAGACAGCTCAGTTCCTTTTGTAATATTTGTAGCACACTTCAGATATACACTGTATATGTAAATCAAATGCTGCAAAACCGATAAGATGGCACTTCACATTGCAGATGGATAACAACCCAAAACATATTCCAAAAACAACCCAAGAGCTTTTGAAGTTTTGAAGATCAAGATGTGGGATATTCCTCAGTGGCCTAGTCAGTCACCTGATCTCAACCCAACAGAGCAGCCTGTCAGGGACTGAAGACTAAACTGAAGGCACAGAGACCCTTAAACAAGCAACATCTGCATGTAACTGCTGTCGTAAAGGCTTGGCAACACATTTCCAGTTGGAGGAAACACAGTCCAGACTTCACACAGCCACTAACTATATTTATTTAGTATTTTCATCCAAGTGTCGTGGCTGTGAGGTAAAGTTTTAACAATTTAGCCTACTACTAACCCCAAAATTATAGTAGCCTAAGTTTACAGCGCCACCCTGACATGAGACTAAGGAAACACTAATAGGCTTAAATGTATCCCATACTAAAGATCACACAAGTAAGTGACTGAAGGGACAGTAGCCCAAACTATGAAAAGAAAAAGTCTTTACCGAATTGCTTAATTATAGAAAAATAAGAAAAATGGTTTATTTTCTTTAAAAATATATATAACCATGCACACACCTACAATAAAAAAGAAAAATTCCACATTCATAACCAACCCGGAGCTTTGAGCAGTGCTCTTCTTACTCAAATGCAGTTTCAAGTAATGGTGTTAACATAGGGCTTTGTTTAACCACACTAGAGGTTTTTTGAAGTACCCACCATCTTCTGAATCAACGTATGGGGTGAACTGGGCCACAGGTCCCAACGGATCCTGAACCCTGAAAGGCAGACCCAGAAGAATCGTCCCCCCGGGAGGATGCGAACACAGGCCTGACTCAGTGAATCCAAATTAAAAGGGCAAAGTGAAGGGGAGGCTTGTTGCTCCTGTATTTGATGACATGGTTTAGTGGTTGAACTATGGTTAGACTGAAAACTGTCATTAATTGGTAAGGATGCATACCATGCTACAGTGCACGCTTTGCGCATGGACAGTTTTGGACACTCAGATGAGATGTCCACCAGCAAAGCACTGCATGCCCCCTAACGCCACCACAGAGCTGCAATAGCAATCAGTTGGATCTAATGATTACACGTGAATGTTTGTCTAGAGCTACTCATCACTATGCCACGACCACAGGGGTTTCACCCATGGAGCATGTCCTGCTCCCCAAAACACTCGTGCTGAGCTGTAAACAGTGGCCAGTCAGTTACGGTTATGCCATTTTATGAGTGATTGTTTACGCTAACTCACTGCCAATCAACTGGGGTTTGAATAACAACAAAGGTGACCTGGATTTGTGTAGTTGTTTGGGTCAGACTGCCATCGCACTCAGTGGCTCTTCTGCAAATGGTGGGTGACATCAGGGGTGAGAAAGAGGCAAGACCAGGTAAGAGACCCTCCTAATGTAATTTCTGGTGACATGCAATTGGCCAACCAGTGGATCAGTGGCGGCTGGCCCATAGGGGGCGCTCGGGCTCCGCCCCCCCACAGATGTGGAGAGGAAAAAATATAAAATATAAAAAAATAAATTAATAAATAATATATATGTTAGTTTAAC
>JAQQZY010000019.1:16775692-16788763 GCA_030068375.1 Ostorhinchus rueppellii | reverse complement strand
AATGCAGGATTTCTTCCGGATCATCCTCAAAATGTAATCAGTTCTTCCTTGTGCCATTTCCAACAGTTCCTGAAAATGTAATCAAAATCCATCCATAACTTTTTGAGTTATGTTGCTAACAAGTAACAAACAAGCACACAGTAAAACGTAACCTCCTTGGCGGAGGTAATAAAATTCTTGAACACATTTAGTAATCAACTTTGCCACATTTTGTAATCACTTATCACATATTGCAACAGTTATTACAAAATCTGAGTGTAACACTTTAAAAAAAAAAAGAAAATGTAATAATTTGGTGCATTATGTAATAAAGTATCGAAAAACCTTTGAAATTAATGCTTTAATTGGAAAAACCATCACACCAGCAAAACAACATGAGGCAGTCCAGCTTAATTAGAATAAAAAAAAACAAAAAAAACATTGTGTACTAAACTTTGCCACATTTTGTCAGTAATACTTAATACAGTGGTTCCCATCATTTTTTGGCTCCTGACCCCATTTTAACATCACACATTTCTGGCGACCCCAGACATTCAAAACTGAGACTTTTTTTTTTTGTCCTAAAATTACATTTTTCTTGATCATGTAATAGTTTGCTATACTTGCTATGTTGCAAATAAATGTTAATTTTAGACACATTTAGTCTATATAAGCCAGGTTCAGATTACTGCACAAAGTGAGAATTGGATTTTCCTTGGTCAGGATATGTACAGTCAGTCCAGATTGGATTTACAAGGATGACAATTAATACTGAACAAACAAGAACTAAACTATGAATGATGAAAGAGCTGCAGCATCTGAAACCGACCACAGTGAACATCTGACAGATAAACAGAACCACAGTGCTTCAGTTTCAGTTTGTCATATCTGTTATGGATTGGGATTGTCTCTCTCAATTCTCAATTCGTTTATATTTTTTTTTAATTAATTACTAGAAATCTCAGGTGACTCCATTTGAATTCCAGACGGGGGTCCTGACTGCAAAGTTGAAAAACACTGGCTTAATTAATTAGTGCAGCTTTTGTCTCTAACTTGTGAAGACGTTTTCCATTATATTGAATACAATGGTTTTTCAATGGTTTATCACATAATGCACCAAATATTAATATTTTCTAAAAAGAAAAAAAACCAAAAACCTAAAATGTGTTACACCCACATTTTGTAATAACTGTACCAATATGTACTAAGTTATTACAAAAAATGGCAACGTTTATAACAAAATACATTCATGAATTTTATTACAAAATGCGGCATGTTATTACACAATGTGGTGTTATTACCTAATGAGGTGACAAATTATTACATATTGCACCATTATTACATAATGTGGTTCTACAAAGGTCTATAGTGAATGTGGGAATACTGTGATCTTCTGTAACAATGATTCACCAGTAAAATCCATATAATTGATTTTAGTTGTTGTAGATACTTTTTAGACTCTGATTATACATTAAATAGATAAATCTATTATAAAATTAAATCTATTAAGCCACAGTCAATCTTGGTGTTTCTAACATAGTATTGGGCTACAAAAAGGATAATATCATTTTATCTTGTACAAAAAAATATAATCACAAAAGGGATTTTTATTTCATCTTAAGACTTAACTTTGTTTACATTGTCATATATACTTAAAAAAAAGTCCTTCATAGTTTTTGCTGAATTTTCGGTACTATAATAACTTTAAAGGTTTTCTCTAGATTTCTGAAATATTTATCATGTTCTGGCCATAAACAATCATTTTAAACACAAGCCAGTTTTTTTCAACTCTTACTGAGGAAAAAAAATCTGCTATAGCTTTAAAATAAATCAAAAAGAAATATTGATTTGATAGTTTTTATTATTCTTGATAACAGCTGGCATGACATAAAGGGTATTTTGCTGGAAAAAAAACACCAACTTTTTCTACAGTTCAGTCTATTTTGAAATAATAACCTTTGACATTACTTTGTGCTTTGATCAACACATGCAGTAAATGAAATATCACAAAATACTTAGAAATTGTACATCACAGAAAAGATTAAATGAGGAGAAAATCATTTTTTGTAAGTCACCACAAAAGCCTTTACAAGGTTGACAGTGAATTGTTGAAGACATGTGAGCAGTGCTGACAGTCATCCATCGCCCTCTTGCCTTTTATACGATAGACTTCTTAATAAAAGCATAGAAAACAATATGTACTTCAATGAAAGAGCTGCTCATAGGAACAAAGTGAATTCATGCTGATTTTTTTTTTTTTTTACATGTCCCTGATGCATCTCTATGAAAAGGTTTGTCTGCCCTCATTATATTTTAAACACAATGTCTCAGAAACATCTTGACAAAATATCTTAAAAAGCACCAATGCTTGCCTGGCCTGGAAGCTGACCTGCAGGTCAAAGTCTCCGTGACCCCATACCAATCCATTCTTATGAATAAGATATCGCCAAAACACCTTGAGGGAAACTCTTCAAATTTAGCACAAATTTTAACTTGGACTCAAGGTTGAACTGATTAGATAACAGTGGACAAAGGTCAAAGGTGAAAGTCACTGTGGCCTCACAAAACACACTTCATTATGGAAAAAGTTGGAAGAAGTAGTGTTGAAATGTCCACTGAATTCTACACCACCAACATATCAGGTATCCCATATTAATAAGCCTGTCTCGACCTCATGGTCTTGTGTGTTTTTGGTTCTTCTGTAGAAGAAATAAAAATGTAAGAAAACAATATAAAAATAAAGTGCACCCGATAATCATTAAAAAAAAAATAAAAAATCGGTGTGTACAAACTTATTCATAATGGACACAACTGTACAGATAAAATATAGATACTGTAATTCAGGTAATGCTGTTCAACACACAACAAAAAAACTCAAGTACACACAATCATTTATATATATATATATATATATATATAAAAAATGATAGGAACAAACTTATGTATGCATAATTGACGTGACCACACATAAATATAAATACAGTAAAGGATGAGTTTTAAACATGTCCATTATTACTGGTATTGCACATACATTATATATGTGCTATATGTATTTGGAACAGTGGTATGTTGATTTGTCTATGGGTGCTTGTATGTAACTAGTCTCTAAATACAGGACATGGAGCTAAAAATTCAAACCAGATGTAGACTAATGTTATGAAGCAAGTTTGGAAGTACTTTGGCACTGTTTTAAAAATAAATAATACATAAAAAACAAACTATTTTTCCAATAAACACATTTTTATATTGTTTTTGGACAAAAATCCACATCCACTGTAGAAAGGACACGAAAATGATACGCTTCTATTTTTTCGAATATCTTTTTCTTCTCTCACAGGTACATTTTGGGGGAATTGAACTACTGTAATTATGCAAGGCAGAGTGTTTCACAAAAATGACAGCTGTTGCAGAATCACTTGCGATTTGTATGTGTTTAATTGGGCAGGTTCCACGTGTAATTCAAGTGGACATGATGAGTTACACGTGAAACCTGGAATGAGATTGCAGATTCAAGAAAAACCTGCATGTCTAGGATCATCAAATTTAACACAGTGTCTTTATTTATAGTGGTATATAAGACCATTTAAAGCCATGTGTTCCACATCAAATGCACTGACACCTATATAGCTTTTTCTGTCCTAATTTTGGCCCCAATCTTTTATTAAAAATTCATTAATTATGGGATGGCTTAGAGTATCAGTGTGATATTTTTTTTTGCATTTATCTGAGGTCATCATTAGGTATTATGTATAGGTAAGGTATCTTTCATTATTGGGTATCATAACTGTAGAAGCTCAGTGCAACACAACTGTTAGTAAAATGTATGTACTGTTCCATAATAGTCTTCCATAATAACATAGACAATCAGACACGTCCATTTGGATTCAGTTGTTAGTTGTTTAGTTGTTACGTATTGTTACAGCATACGTAGTTCAATTGAAAAATAAATCTAAATGTAAGTTCAGGTAGCAACTGAGAGAAAAAAATGTATTGAAAGTAGAGTTATAGATTTTTTGTGATTACATTCATTCACTTTATTCCTCAAAGAGCTCATATGAAGAGTCTTCGATTTATTCAGATTCCTTCCCTTTACTTTTCACTGTGCTTCCTCCAGGTTCCAGAGCAGAATTCTTACTTATTTCTAAATCTGGACATGTTCTACTCATTGGGTAGGATCTGCTCAGATTTCAAGTGTTATTGACTGATTCTCTTGTTTGAATTGGTTTTGCCTCTCAGCTGACCACACCAAGGTTATGTCAACAAAAACACCTTGAAGTACCTGGAAATCGGACTATTTTTCCTCAAATCAGAAATCACACCTCTAACATAACTGTGCTTTTAATCGTGTAGTTTTGAGGACTTTTCACTTTTATTGCCCAGTTGGACACATTAGAGAAGTTGTGTAGCCCCTGGATGTACACTGGATGACGGTGCTGGTATAGACATGCCACCTATCATTAGGAAGTTTAGATTCTACGTAGTTTTGCAATTTGTGTTTTTTTATTTTTGTATTTTTATGGAACTCAGATAAAGACCAACTTATCATAAAATCAAGACATGTTTCAAAGATTATTCTGGTTCCTTTTATTATATTCTTGTTCCTTTGTCCTGTCTTTCACAGATGGGGGTATGAGGACCCCCAGGTGTGCTCGGAAGAAGCCCAGGGGGTACTAACATTTTTTGGGAAAAATACATTAAACAAGTCATCATTAGGGCGGCTAGAGTGGGTGGTAGAGCGGGTCGTCCAATATTCAAAAGGTTGGAGGTTCAAATCCCGCTCTCTCCAGGTCAGCCGTTGTGTCCTTGGGCAAGACACTTCAGACTCCTTGCCTCCAGTGCCACTCACACTGCTGTATGAATGCGTATGAATGTTTGGTGGTGGTCAGAGCGGCCATAGGCGCGAAATGGCAGCCACGCTACATATGTAGTTTACCACCACCAGAGGGAGAATGTGAGAGCGAATGAATAATGGATCCAATGTACGCACTTTGAGTATACCTTCATAGAAAAGTGTTATATAAAGCTAATCCATTATTATTATTATGTTCTGAATACAAAATAAAAATAAATAATCAGACTTAATGTTAAAACATAACGTGCTGCATATTTTTAATACCCCTCGGCCAAATATAATGTAAGATTCTGGTGAAATTTACTGCCCTATAATTTAGATTCGACTGTCTTTGTGTAAAACCTATTACATACATATTTATATTTGAAAGTACTCAGATATTATAAATGCACAAGGACATTTGACATTGAAAAAGTAGGTCACGGTCACCTATTTTAAATAGGCTTCTGCTCCATGCCAAGATGCATCCACAGTATAAATTTGGGGCAGATATCGCAATGCAATCTTCAGATAATGCGATGAATGTCATTGAATGGACAGACAGACGATGAAATGATTACAATCCTCCTTTGGTCAAAAGTTTGCCAAAGGGGTTAAAACACCATAAATACATTCACATAATAAAATTAACACTCCTGACCTTGTTTCATTTTAGTGTTTTAACTTTTTTATTTTATCATTGTGAGTCGTTTTGTTTAAGCTTTAGTAACTATGTCAGAACATTTCCACTTTACATTATTCAAAGTGAGTCTACCTGAGTAATTAAATAATTATTTTTTGTTGATGAAAGGTTCATTTATTCATGAATAACCATTTAATGAATTTTTCTGATCAAAGAAACAGAGCACTGCTACTATATTTTGCACTGCACACAACATTTCCATGTAAAAATGTGTTATGTTTAATATATTAAAGTTAAATATATGGTGTTTGTTCACAAAGTTTTGACAATAAAAACAGACACATTTGGCACAGAAACAAATTTTGCCTCATCTTTTCAATCAAAAATGCTGAATCGAGAGTTTGAGGTATTTGGCTAAAATATATCTTTCATGACGTCCTCCACAGTAAAAAGTGTGAGAACCATGACCTTAGGTTATGTTCAGTTAGCAGGTCTTAATGCATAATTTGGATTTAAAAAAAAAAAGCGATTTATTGTACACTCGTTCATATTACAAATTAAATGCGACTTCTACCAGTTTGACCCTGAAGTGACCCGCATGCGCAGAAGAAGTCCTGGCGTCATATGGGAACATGCAGAACGCACAAGTAAATACGGAGGCCTTTTGTAACACCGTGTGCAGCACTGATAAAGTTTCTCTAAAACCGAAGTCAGCACCAGTCAAATAATTTTAAGTAGAAGATTAAAACAGAGGAGATACAGGTTTTTTGTTTTTTTTTTTGCTGTGGCTGCTATGTCTGTACAATGAAGTATTTGAATATGGAGTCAGAGTCAGGAGTGGTGAAGTTAGTAGTGAAGTTAGCAGCTTCACTGACACAGACTTCACTCAGAATTTTTGAATGACAAGAAAAACGTTTAAATACGTCTGTGATCACCTCTCTGTTACACTCTCACAACAAGACACTCATCTCGATGAATCATGATTTCAGTGACATAAAGGTCGGATAAATGTGACCTGGATGTTCAGATTGATTGACGAAAATAACTGATTTGTATTGGATTAAGTACCACAGACGAAAGTGGCCTGGGTCAAATTTGATGTGCTGTTCAGACTGTCTTTAACAGGTCAGATGCAGGTCAAATAGCGACAAAAAAAAAAATCAGATTTGGGCCACATTTGGCTGCAGTCTGACGGCAGCCTTAGTCCAGGGGTGTCGAAGTCATTTTAGTTCCGGGGCCACAATCAACTAAATTTTGTCTGAATTGGGCCGGACCCGTGAAATATTAACATAATAATATACCGTATAAATAATATTAACTCTAAACTTTTCTCTATGTTTTAGAGCAAAAAAAGTAATGTCAAACAATGAAAATGTTTACATCTACAAACTATCCATTAAAATAATGCGAATAACATGAACAAACTGACAAAGAAGTGTAATTTTAACAACATTCTGCTTCAGTTTATCATTTCCACATGTTCATTATAACGTAGACACAGTGGATCTACAAATACACAAAACATTTAGTAACAGGAAGAATATTGTTAAAATTGCACTGATTTTTCTTAAGACATCTCAGGTTCTTTATATTTGTTCAGATTATTTACATTTTTTGAAATTATACTTTGTTTTAGTGTCAATACATGAAAATATTTACATTTAAAAAGAGAAAAATTGGGACTTGTGAGTATTTATAGGTTATTATGATGGGATTTGACTGATCTGAGCCACTTTAGATTGAACGGTCTGAATGTGGAACCTGAACTAAAATGATTTTTAATTTCCTAATATCTATTTTTGCATTTCACAAATGCATCCCAAGGGCCGGACTGGACCCTTTGGCGGGCCGGATTTGGCCCCGGGCCACGTGTTTGACACCTGTACCTTAGTCCATGGGGGGTGAGTTGAGATTTAAAGAGGTTCGGCTACAGAAACTTTCCTCGTGTAAGGTCCACAGCATCATCATGTTAAACTGGATTATAATTTAGCTGAACATTGATTAATTCAATGTTTCCCAACCTTTTTTACACCACGGCACATATTTTACATTAGATAAATGGCTAAATGGCTGGGATAGGCTCCAAGCAACCCCCATGACCCTAGTGAAGATAAAGCGGGTTCAGAAGATGGATGGATGGATGTTAGAGTAGCATTGTCATTGTATCAACATCTGCACTGTGTGAAGCCAATGACTCAAACGATGACATGAAATGAGGAAAGCTAATTTTAAGCCATTTCAACGATGTTTTTTTTAGCTCAACAAGTGATATAGTTAGAATACCTATTACACGCTTAACAATATATATAATAATCTATAACCACTAATGTCCCCAACACATAACTGATCATTGACTCTGTTGTGACATATTAGTCTGAACCAGCACGTGATGTACTATTACCATCAGATATGTGGGATTTTTCCTCTCCTTTTGTTTTATTCAGTGTCTTTCTGCTTCCAGGGTGTAACACAGTGCCTTGTTACATGGTTGTCTGTTCTCTTTGCTCTAGTCTCTGTTTGCGTGTCTGTAAAACCACACACAGATGAATCACTCAAACACACCAAGCTACACTTTGGCCACAGGACACAAGAGGAAGTGTGTGCTTTGGCTGGATTCACACAGAACCTTCCCACAGGGTTGTTTGAAGGTGTATTTATTTGTTCTTTTGACTGTAACTATTGTAACACACTGAGAAAAATGCTTTATTTTTTCAGTTTCTTTCTAATGCTGCTCCCCATCCTCATTTGCTCTGCAGCTGACTTGACCACCACCGCTCTCCCCTATGTTTGTTGAGCAGAGGAGGCAAATGAGAAAAGGGACATTTTACATGTTTCAGGAGCAAACAGGATATTAGTCATTCTCATTTCATAACTGAACCTGTATTTGCTCTCTCATCTAAGAAACTTTACAAGAACTTTACCACTAGAATCTACAGGGACCTTAGCCTGGCAGGCCAAACTATACACGAACTGTATAGTCTGGAACCATCGACAGAGCTGAAGCCTGTGGGTGGATTCAACCGTTGTCGTTCAAACTGTTCCTGCACGTAATTGGCCAGTTCTATGACCAATCAGAGCAACCGACAGTGTGACGTATTCAGAGCTACAAGCGGAGCCAGCTGGTATATTAGACTTTTACTGTAGCCGGTCGGCAAAACAGCAAATACATCCTTCTTTAAAACAAAAGATTTGAGTGCTTCTTTCTGCTCAACTTTCAAAGAAAAGTCCAAGTCGAACTCTTCCAAAATCAACGACAAAAGCCCATTCAAACAAGCGCGGTTCATTAGCCACATCCTTCTTCATTGCTCTCTGCGGTTGTTCTTCTATCTCACCCTCGTTTTGTTTTTGGGTTTTTTTACCGGTCTGTGAGATAGTAGCAGTTATACACTTGGGGTTGTGATCCATAATTAATGTAACTAACACTGGCATAAAACCAAAGTGAAACTTTACACACTGTCAACATCCTCCTCCCAGGTTCTATTCCTCTATTATACAGTGGCTCTTACACAAAATTTCCACAACTTCTAACCTGTATCCACTGGACACAAAATGCTGGGCCCCATGAATTTGTCACAATTACCTGCCCTTTACGATGATGCAGTGCACGGGGATGTTTGCGAATTGAGACTGCCGACAGTTTGGTTCAGGTGAACGTTAATGCCAGTGATGTAGCATATAGGTGGAAGAAAACTGTCACAACCTGCCTGTTATTTCATTTGGTTGGTCGTCCCCCCCAAGGATGAAATTCATTGAGCAGAAGTAGGGATAGCCAGAGGGGATGTTGACAGCCCCCCCCCCCATACAAACCAACAAATCGCAACCTGGTTACCTGACATATTTCATCGTGTTCTTTGAGAGTGACGGGAAAAGTATTAAAAGAGGTGAAACTCACTACAAGTTTGGTCATGTTGAAACTGCAGAGGCATCATAGAGACACCTTCATTTTTACCGAAATGAGGTCCCATGGGAAAAACCAGAGGAAGTGGGACTTCGATTCTTTACAAAGTGTTCAATCATCCCAGTATTTTACTTTTCCTAAAGATGAGTTGTGTTACATTCCCTAGTGTTAAATACAGTCAAAAAAAAATCCCATGAGGTATCAATGCTTCAAACAGTTAATCAGTACAGAAGTAGGACTAGTTTTCTGCATGTTCTATGTAAAACAATTACTCTGCATCCAGATTTATCAAAAGTATTGGCTTCATAGCTATAATGAGAGCAATGTAAATGTACCCTGACAGAAATGTATTGATTTTTGCACCATTTATGTAAACACTTCTGTGGTTTTTATGCAAAGGCAACTGTTTGTGTGAGGTCTGAAAGATATGTCATGTCATTTATGACACATTTATAATGGATAAGGGACACAGATTTATGATTTATTTATTGTTTATTTCCTCTAATACCCATTTTCACTGTCATTTCAGACTAATTTGCTCTGATGTCTATGCAAAGTAAATAGTGTCCTACTTAATAGTTAATTAGTGATAATTATAAAAGGGATGGTGAAACACAGTCTTTTTATGAACTATAATCATATTTATTGGCCAACTTTGTGTATGCAAACAAGGAATTTGACTCCAGCTTAACCTTAGCTCTCATATAGTATAGATCTATAAATAATAAATGCATGTATAAAAATATAGAGTAAAGAATATGGCCCAATCCCAATTCACTCCTTGGCCCGTCCCCTTGGCCCTTCCACTTGACCCCTTGAATTGGAGTTGCAAGGGGTTGGGGTTGAAACATTCCTCTATGAAACGGGACAAGCCTTCCAGACCTGTTACATCATCATCAGTCACCAATGCCGCTAAAAATAGATGTGAAAACTTTGTTTCCAGAAGAATTCCCCATGCCCTCAGCACAAAAGCTCCAAAGTATTCAAGATTTTCAGTGAGCGCATGAAGGAACGTGGCTTCCACCTGTTTATATAGGTGTGGTGTTGGGGGCATGGAGCAGTGAACACGAACCGAAACAAGGTGAAGTCCACCACCGTAACACACTGAAATACGTTACTCTCTGAATCTGAATTAAATCCAGGTGTGAAAACACCCTAAGACCCGATACATTTATTTGTGAAGAGACTTAATATAGTGACATTGGGCATTTTTATGAACTACAAATTGTTTACAGGTAAATTTGACCCATTTGGCCCTTTTAGGACCAACCCCTTATGGTTCTAGTGCAGCTATAGAGTGAATGGAAGGTCTGGTTCAGGCCATCGATGTGTACAATTGTAAGGAGTTGTATCTTTGAAGACTTTATATATTCAGAGAAACTGTGCCATTCTGCTGGAAAAGGAAATAATAATGAGCTTTCTATGACTTTTATTTAAGAACTTCTTATGACAACCTCAGCTCCGTGTTGTGTTTGTACCTAAACCTTGCACAATCCATCACAACCAATAGGCAAAGAATATTATTACACATATAAAGACTATGACTAGCTCCAAACTGGTCATAGTTTTGGTTGTCAGGGTGAATTGTTAAAACACTGCTGAAGTTTTTCAAAACTGGGTCAGCAAACCAGTGAATCACTGCACTGCATCCATACCCCCACCCACATCTTCCTCCTTCTTCTAACTCACTGAAAATATAGCCTAACCACCTTTTTCCTCTGCTGTGTGTCTTTTATATTTCTCACTCAGCACATCTATCACAAAAATATCATGTTGCTTACTGTCACATATTCTTTACTACTCCTGCTTTTGCACTTGCTGTGATCATGCCTCTTGTAGTAAGATTTAAAGTAAGAGGTGAAATCAGGCAGAGTAAGTGTTGACAAATTGCTCCTCTGGAGGATATCATATTGCAGTTTTTGTACTATTCATGTGCTCTAAATACTCATCCTTAAGTGCCATACAAAGAGATACAGAGGGAGTTCAACCAAACCTAAATAAAATCAGACAGTAACTTTCTTCTTTCAGTCAAAAACAAATTGCCCAAGGGGGGTCCGTAACAGGTGTGCAATCTACATAACGCAATCACCACATAATCACAACAATTACATGCTCAGTAAATTGTGGCTTACATTAAAATCCACTGAGCATGTCGCTTGTTTTGGCTACAGGCCTGTCTATGCCAAGATTTACTGCATTTCCTGACATTTACATTTATGTTTAAAGAATTTGCTGAACCCTTGAAAAGCATTCCAAAAAGGCAAGTAATAGAGAGATGATAGGGAAGAAGATCCCTGAGTGCTGTGACAGTGATGTAGCAGTTATGGGTATCAAAAGTGACAAACATAAATGCTTAATCAAAGTAATTGATTATATGAATTAGCAAGGGGCACATGATGATAGTGTGCAGCGTAGAGGACAGGGATGAGGATTTAATTAATCTGCGTGACTGTTACGACGAAGTTCATCTAAAATATCTAATTTGGCTCTTTTTTGGACTTTAATTTATTACCGTCACCAAAGAAGTTATGTGCTCATTCGTGTTTCCCTGTCTGTGTATAACTATGCTGAAACTTGATGGTTATGTGGAGAAGGGACCATGGATGGATACAGCTGCTACTGTCATTCATTCATTCATTTTTAGAATCGCTCAGTCCTCAGGAGGGTTGGATGCTGGAGTCGATCCCAGCCACCGTCATGTACGTGTGACCAGTTCATCACAGGGCTGACATATAAACACAACCCTTCACACCCACAAGTGATTTATATTGACCACTTTCCCTGTTAACCCTGGAGCACTATCGCTGGGTGGTTTTCACCCGGGCAAATGTATTTACATGATTTTCAATATGTTGCGTCTGTCTGAGTGGCAAGGAGTCTGTGCCTTCAGGGAAGTCTCACATGTCCCAGGAATGGGTGGAGCAAAGAGCAAGTTTACAATATCGCTCTTTTTTTTTTGTAAATGAAGTTTTTGTTCTTGAATTCCTAATGTTTCAGTAATTTTGTAGCATTTTTAGGGTCCTCCCATGACATTTTTTTTTTCATTTTGTTAGACATGCCACAGTTGAAAATAAAAGAAAACCACTCCAATTTGTCATCTGTTGTCATATTTTGATCTATTATTATGACAAGTACTTTTTGTTGGGTATATTATATCGGGTAAAAATCACTCGGCGATAGTGATGGTGTTACTTTTTTATAGCAAAAGTGTTCTAGGGTTAAGGTGCATGCCTCTGGACTGTGGGAAAAAGATGGAGGAGTACTTATGCAGACATGGGAAGAACATGCAAACTCCACACAAAGCTCCTCGCTGGTTAGTGCTGGGATCCTTCCTGAGTGATGACAGTATTCAATTCAATTCAATTTTATTTGTAGAGCCCTGTATCACAACAAGGTTGCCTCACAGGGCTTTACAGAATTAAACAAAATACTAACCACTTACCACCAGCCCAAAGTATAAATACACAAATACCTTTTCCATTTCTACACACTGTTTTAAATATATATAAATGATATTTTCACCTATAAGCACTTTATGGATGTTACAGGATAAGGGTTAATGTTAATTATGATTAATTAGTTAATGTGGTCATTATCAATAACCAACAGCTACTTAAAGGTATGGTGGGAGATCTTTTTTTGAAACATTTTTTACCATATTGCTTGAAAACCTCTTCACAATCCCATTGTACCCACTGAAATAGAATGTTTGCAAAAAAA
>JAQQZY010000019.1:16735276-16748843 GCA_030068375.1 Ostorhinchus rueppellii | reverse complement strand
CCTAAGTAGCTGGGATAGGCTCCATGCGACCCCCGTGACCCTAGTGAGGATAAAGCGGGTATAGAAGATGAATGAACCCAGTAGTCATTCTGTTGTTTCAAATCCAGTGTATATATCAGTCTTAGATTCTCAAAACACAAAATGGACTTTGGACTGTATGAATGAACATGTATATTACATTATCTGGTCAAGTTTGACATTATCAGTTAAAAAAAAAAAAACACCTGAAAATGTCAGAAATCCCCAATAATGTAATAAGGTTGGTATTATTGGTAAAAATGTTATTACAATATCAGTCAGGATATTTTATTACATAATTGGTGAAGTTATTTTATTACATTTTCAATCAAGATAAGTGCAAATTTGATTTTATTTTCAGGAAATTATTACATTATAGGGTGCTACAAGGACATTATTTCAAATCCTACAGTCATATTGAAAATATTGCATTAACGCAGCTAATTACCATAATTATAAATGTTAGTCTATGTCTACTGATAAAGCAGCTTTCATAAACTGTAAAAGGAAAAACAATCACACAGATATTCAAAGACGGAGTAGGTTACAAAAAAGCATAGTTCTTTATTTAATTTAATTAAACTTAAATTTTGATCCAGTAATTACCCTGAAACTAACCTTGCTGCAATTTGAGTTGCTAATTACCACTTAACTCATTCACTGCCAGGCGTATCTACAGAACAGCTTTGAAATGACGCCAAAACACGCCAATGGCAGTGAATGAGTTAATTAAAAAAGAAAAAAAACATGCTAGCCTAAATGGTTTATACTTAAAGTCAGTTTAGTTTTACTGATTTTCTGGAGGTGCCCTATTGTCAGAAGGCCTGTTGGTCAGAAAAGAGTTAGGCTATTTATCAACTAAATCAAATTTTCTGACTAAAGGGCCTTCTGACAATAACGTGGGCACTCTAATTTTCATTTGGTGTTAACAGACAAAACAGCTGAACAAACAGATTAAAATGTTGCTTGACACACTCAGTAGTTCTGCTAATTCACCCACAGGCTCTTCTCTGTGGCCTTGGCTTAGCCACATGCTATCAAGCAGACTCAGGGAAATGCATTTTACACAAGTTTGAGAAAAATAACCACACTGAGTTTGAGGGTGCAAAAAGCCCCACTTGCAATTTACGTAAACAGCAGGTTCCAACAAAACAAACTTCCTTGAAATGTTCTATGTTGTACAATTAATAAGCAACCGTCTCTAAAAATCTTGCTTGCTGATGTATTCTTCAGGCAAGACAAGCACATGTCCAGTAAAGCAAGTAAAATAATTCAAAGGATTTTGGCCAATGTACACATTAAATTGCTACCAAATACTCTTGAACATGTTAATGGATGAAGAAGTAAAAGGATTCCACTTCACCTGTGCAGCTCAGGTAAAGTTGTCCCTCTTAAAGTACATGCTTAGTGGTAAATTAACAGAAAAGTGTTGTACAGAAAACATCCCAGTCATGTAAAAAAAAATAAAATGGTGAAAGGAATGCAAATTAACAGTCTGTGTTGTACATGAACAGTTCACTGCTGTATTTAAAAACAGGTTAATTCTGTTGAAATTCTGCTATAAATGTACCGACATTGTTTAGAGTGTACAATACATCCTAATAACGGCTGGTAAAACTCATCTTCCTCAAGGACTTTGTCAAGGTTCATAGCTTTACACACCAAAAATCGCTACATCTTGAGAATTCTCGGTGATTAAACACTTTCTTGATGCACTAAACTTACAACTCAAAACACAAGGAAATTAAATGTAGTATAGATAGTTTAGTTTTATGTCTGTGTTCAGTGCAATCCTTTATTTATGAGATAAGATAAGCTTTATTTGTCACATACACAATTATACACAGTACAATGCGCAGTGAAATGTGTTTTGTACCTGCATCCATTTTCAATAAAAAAATGTAAAAGATAAAAGATTCAATTTAAAATGAAGGTACAATAGAAAAATAAGGTCCTGAAATATCTATACATATACATACATAAATCAAATACAGGAACACTTGTATATTATAAGGAGCATTTATAAAAGGTGCCAATGAACACTCCAATGTCCAGTTTAAAGCTTGGAGTCGAGCAAACGGATGGTCTGAGGGGAGAAACTCATCCTCTCAGTTGCCCACATGATGCTCGGTGAGACTTAGCCCCAAACACCATTGATTGACAGAGACAGCTTTAAAGAGAAGGAATCAGTCTATTCCTTTCAAAAAAATAATAAGATAATAAGGGCCTCTACTAACATTTATAAGAATACCTTGGATTTTAATGAAGTGATGCATCTCATTTTCATCCCTAATTAATCCAGTGCAAACTCTTTTAATCAGGGCACTGATTAAAAGATGCAAATCAGTGAGTCTTATCCTAGAATTGTCATTTCTATACTCTTAGATTGCAGGCAGATGACAAATTAGACAAAATAACAATATCAAGTGTCTTAGTAGGGTGTCACATAACAGTTTTAATGCGTCTTGGTGCTGACTTGAAACGTCTGTGACCTGCTAGTTAGACACTGTCACAATTAGAACATTTTCATCCATTTCCATTTGTCAGTTCACCAGACTAATGTCGTCTATCGTTGACTGGATCTAGGGGTGGGGGATATATTGAATAAACTCGATGTATCGCGGGTCGATACATCGGTAGGAGGGGAGGGAGTGGGGGAAAAAAAGGACACCGGCGGGTTTACGAGTCGCTGGTAAGAGACACTAACTGCTGTGGCGACCCCTGAAAGGAAAAGCCAAAAGGAGAAGAAAAAGGTACCGGCTCGACTCCTTATTCCTTAGCCACGTTTCCACTATGTGGTACCGGCTTGGCAATAGTCAGTATTCTGACGTGGCGCGTTTATTTCCATGTCGTCTGCTCAGAGTTGCTGAAAACTCGCTCATTGCGTGTTGTCTCGTCTGAATTTTTACGTCGGCCACCAAAGACTGAATCTGTTCAACCGACCATGGTGTAGTTTTGGGCTGTCTTCATGTGGTTTAATATCCCGCTATATTTACTGTCTACTTCTGCAACTGTGTTTTGTAAAACGGTGGTGTCACAGAGAAAACTGTCTGACCAATCAGTGTCTGCAGCGTTTCTACGTCACGTTTTGGTATCTCCCAACATTTTGGAACCACAGCGGAGGCGGCACTAAAAAACTAGCACCAAGTACCTGATTCCAGGTCCTATTTTTAATAAACGCATGCATACCATTCTATTATTTATTTATTTATTTATTTATTTATTTATTTATTTATTTATTTATTTATTTATTTATTTTTATTATTTTTGTTGTTGTTGAAAGCTTGTGGCTGGATATAAAAGGTTTACTAAACCAACTGAAGGGTATGATTGAATATTTTTCTTATGTTCTTTTATGCATCAAAGGGTTAAATTTAACATTTTTATCGTGCTTTAGAAAAAGAGAAATCAGAATATCGAGATATATATTCTGTTTCGCGATAGCCTAAAAATATCGAGATATTGGTTTTAGGCCATATCATGCACCCCTAACTGGATCTAATACAAACAGCATTAGTTTGATAGTCTGTAACCAGAGCTGGTTGAAGACTAGTTTGCTAGTGTCTAGCCATAACTAGGTAGTGGGCTAGTGCTTGTACTAGTGCTAACCTAAAGTCATTGCAGAGATGTAATCATTAGTGACTTGTCTGCAGCCTATATTGCTTTGAGTTAAATACCGATATTTTGGAATTGAGTCATTTGTGTTTGTCTAATGAATCAATTAGCTATTAAAATAATGTATAGATTAATCAATTATTAAAGTCATCATTAGTTGCAGCCTTAAAGTACATACAGTAAACATATAATTATTCACATTACATTTATACATATGCTGTGTGGTCGGGAAACTAAGAAAGAATGTCAGACTGATAATAATAACAGCTGCAACAAATTAGTTTTGTTTTTTCAACAAATGTATTTATTTATTTTCAAAGAAAATAATCCCTCTACAACAAACAATTAATTAGAAATAAGACAGTACATATTAATACAGGTGTGAAAAAGAATTATCACAGTAAAGCTCATCTTCAATGAAATAAAGCTATACATGACAGGGCAGTAACATGCAATAATTGGCACAATCTGAGACATAAATCATACTTAATAGTCAATGATGGTCTCAAAGTGGGATGCATTGCAAATAGGACAAAACAAAAGCAAACAGACATATACTAAATACATAGCAATACACATTTGTTGATGGACATACACAGACAACATACCTCTAGTGCTTTTCCCCCAGAAAAGATCTCCACATACTGTCAAAGATGAGAGATTTACCCTTTAACATAAAAAAAAGACAACAAATCAGTTATTTAAGTTCAATTTTAACCCTAACCCTTAAAAGAAGAATTTATCTCACAATATCATGGAGATAATCTGGGAAATTATGTCAACCCTTTTTACTTGTTAAATCAGGCACAATACTTCTGAAAAACGTTTAAGACAAAGTCAAATGTAAGGTCTTTAAATTAGATCAGCTTTTCCAATAAAACACCATTTCCCAGAAAAAGGCTGGTTCTCTTTCCTATTTTTTTTTTTTTTTGCAGTGTACTTATAATTCTGTCCTATACGCTGTGTGTTATTTGGTTCTCTAACTCAAGTGTCCATGAGTCACTTATTTTTAGCATTTCTGAGATACCAAAAATTGAATATTTTTACATTTGGTTTTCTTGCCGGCAAATGCCACAAAGTCTCCATTAGTCGCAAGATTACTGTCGTTCTGCTGATGAAAATAAAGATAGATGAATGGATATCAGAAGTTTCAGCCAGGTGGAGAATTTGACTTAGACTTTTTTAATAGATTAATGTACAGATTAGAGTACAGATTAATTCAATTCATTAGATCATCATTAGTAATTGACAGATTTTAAAGACGTTCAATACAGATAAATGCATATCTTTAGGTTACTTCAACAGTCTCCTCTATTATTGCATGTAACGGTGCAAATAAATGTGACATTTACATGAACCTGCAACTAAAGGAGTCATTCTAGATGTGTATTAACACTTGATGTACAGATGTAAGCTATATAAACACAAAACCAGTGTGATGTTTCGTCTGGTAAAATGGATGAACAGCCACTTTTTCCTTGACCTTTTCTTTTTCCACAGTATCAACTTAGAGTGAAAAGCAGTAAACAAAGATGAAAACAAAACTATTTGCAGAGACAGAACTATAAAGATTTTTTTTTTTTTTCCAGAGGTGTATTTTGTTGCTTTGCCACTAATCATCTTCAAATAACTGGCATCAGAAAAGGCAAGGTTTACCTTCTGATTTCACACAGCATGAAACAACTGAACAGGATAGGAGATAAATAACAATCATTTAGATTTACTGTTCAATCAGTCATGCACTTTGATTGCCTATTGCATCCTTTTGTGTCATGTGTGGAGGTTTGCATGGTGCAGATACGCTTTCATGTTGCTGGGAAATTAGTAATCCCTTTATATTTCAGAGGAAATAACACACTCATGAGTAACCTATAGATAAAAGAATGTCACTGATAATCACCTATTCATATTGAAACCTGTGACCAAATACAAATACTCGTGGTTTGTATGCTGCGTCCACATTCTGAATAGATTTTCAGTATTCGGTTACTCTCCATCCCTGCATACAAATACAAATCGACAGCTGGAGTGATTACACAATGACATTTACAATATAATTTGGTTATTTTTACTTCATTGGGAAGAAGATAGGTTTTACCCCTTTAGAATTCAATCATAATGCACCAAGCTGAATAAAAACAAGTCCCTCAACAAGCTTTGGGTTAAGCTTTTAACCTATACTAAATATAAAGCTGTTCTCGACTCATAAATAATGCAGGATGTGTAAAGCAGATGCATTACGTAGTGCTCTATTGTTCGGACACTCTGGTTAATGAATAGGCGTCGCTAAGAGCCATTACCTGAAAGCAAAGCCTTCCCCGATGTCTTCTCCTCCCCTGTGCATTAGTTGACCAGAGTTGTTGTGTTGGGAAGGTAGGGTCCCTGGCCTGGTTCTGACAGTCTAATGTTCACGCTCAGTAAATTGTGTCGGAATTGCTCCCCTGGGAGACATGAACGTGACAATGGTCTGTGGGTTATAAGTACTCGTTCCTAGACAATATTGTGAGTCTGCTTGCCCTTTTCCTTTGAATAAGGAATTAATTATTCATCCACCAATGGGAGATAAAGAGTGTCGAGAAGAAAGGAGGGGGTGTTTTTGTACACACAATAGATGCTGAAATCTTTTCAGGTGTCAGTGAAGACAAAATTAAGGCGTCACGATAAATGGGAGAAGTAAAAAAAGACAGAAGGGTGTCTTAAATCTGAATAAAAATGCCCTTATTTATATGTCTGCGGAAGCAAAACCAAAGCCAGCCACGGAAATTAAAAATCTTCAGTGTAAGCATGCCATCATCTCCCCCAGAATCTCCTCTAAGACAATAATCAGTGTCACATCACTCCTGCTGTCACCTGTTAGCCGTTTTCCATATGATTTATTTCACCAGAGGTTTGTGAAGCCACACGCTTGTTGTTGTGATGCTTTTTTTTTTTTTTTGCTTTGGCACCAGTGAGTGGTAAGTCCAGAGGTCAGAATGTGGGAGCGTTCATCTCTTAAAATCTGTAAACTGAAAACACGTATCATCCTCACTGTTAGCTCTTTTTAGGATCATCAGTTTAATTAAAAAAAAGCAGCTTAGGTATCGATTAAAACCCCCATAGTGTGTAATTGTAATAACTGTGCCAAGACGGAGGAGGAAAGATTCCATTGTTCCATCGCTATTAACAGAAATATGATTCCACCTGCAGGTATTCACAGTATTTCAGTGTCACAGAGTTGCTATTGACTGCATATTTGCTAATGCTATCTGCTAGGAGGCAATATGACAAGATGTAAACACAGCAACGAATGCACTCGAGCACATGTTTTTTTTTTTTAAGCTTTAGATTTAATTAAAATTCCTGTGTACTAAAACTAATCAATGCTGCTGTTAGTGTTTATAAAATGTATGAAAAATCAGTATTTTGTGGGTGAAAATGACTCAACATACTGAAAATATCTTTAACTGGAAAGGTCAACACTGATTAACCATGTGGGTCTTTTCTATGTCATGAATTGAGTAGAAGTAAAAAAAAAAATTAAAAAATAAAAATCAATATTTACACCTTCTAATAAAAGGTGCGTGGCTCACCTCCCCTTCACTGAGACTCAGTGAAAACACACTCGGTGTCAAAGCTGTTGTATTAGTCTATTCAGAGCCACCAGACAGAATCATCTCACATTTTACTGGTTTACTTGTTCTTCAAATCCACCAGATTTAGGTTTTGAAGACTTCAGGGCTCTCGTTTTCTGTCAGAAATGGCTGTCTGAGAAAATACAGTAAATATTGTTTTCTAAGTGTAGTGTAATAAAGCAGAATGATATTGCCTTTTAAAGTGGCACAGTCATATACATGTAGTACTTTCAGAGCCTCATGTGGTCTTTCTAATTGTTTTCTCTCCTCAGCACCTCATTTTAAAGAAAAATCCTATTTCACAATCATGCAGTGGTTGGACTTCAGGCTCAGAGTCGAGATGACGCTACACTTCGACATCCCATCGTTATGAATAAGTAAGCAGTTGACAGTTGCCTATTTACATCCAGTAAACACAAAACATCAGCATTTATTGTAATATTTATTCTATTTTAGCTTATTTTTTGTTTTCACAAACTGGGAAACAGTTTGTGGTGCTTGAGCTGCTCTGCTGGATTTGACCTACTTACAGGTTAATTAGTTTGTGAAGCTTAAATGAAAACACATTCTTGTTTCACAAACTCAGAGATTCGTAGAAAAAGAGAGAAACAGAGCGAGAGAGAGTGAGAGTTGAGTTTTTACATATTTAATAGCAGTTTTAGGCGGACGTTAATAACACCATAAAACTGTTTTTTTTTTTTTTGTTTTTTTTTTTTTATGTTAAATCTATGGGTTTACTTTTGTGCAGTTAGCCTTAAGGGACAATTTTTTCTGAGAACATGTAAATATTACCCCATTTAAATCCAAGAAAGCAGGTGCACTTGGCAATGCACTTTGTCTTGAAGTCCATCCCTGTCCAAATGCTTGTGAATTACACACTTTATTATTGTGTCATTTGTAATTGTCCACAAAATCACACAATCGTTATGTCACTCTGACCCTAGAGCGCCATAGAACCACAGAAGCAGAAGTCCCTGGTTCTGCTACTGTACCTAGTTTTCATAGTATTTATGATGTATATATGTATATATATATAGTACCAACCACAAACTTGACTTCTTTGATCTTCACCCTCTATGACTGCACTTCCCCGCTGGCTCTCCCTTTTGCAAACTACAACTCAGCAGGTCACTTCTTGGGCTGACAGGAAATAGTGTTAGCCATCTGTAGTTATTATTCTCTACCATGCAGAGTGTTCTTTGGTTTTCTGAGTATCCATGAGTCACTCTTTTTAGCATTTTAAAAACCAAGATTTCCATTACTGAGATTTATGAGATACCAAAATGTAATATTTTTACATTTCTTTTTCTTTCCACCAAATGTCATACAGCTTGCATTCCTCCATAGCAAGAAAATGTGAAGTGACTCTGTTGTATTAGGCTGAATGGACTGTTGCCAGGTTCGGGAGGGTATTGCATGGGGTATTAGGAAGGTAGTGTTAGTTTTGCTTGTGAGAATGAAGATGGATGCATGTCAGAAGGCTTCAGCAAACATAAGAATTTAGCTTCTACACTCAGATACAAATGAGCACCTGCTCACCAACAGAGACGGCACGACATCCACAGTAATCTAATTTAGTATAATAGTTTGTATTTGATTTGAGGAAGATAATTGTTGCACAAAGATCAATAGAAATAAGTCCATCAGCAAAATATTTCTCTTTAAGGAAACAGAGATAAGCGCATTCAGTGCATAAAAGGGATCCAAATGCAGAAAGTATAGCTCTTCGTAATTATGTTTTCACTTATGTATAATTGAAAATGTGGAAATGTTATGTCTTAACCTTATAATGAATCATTTACATCCACATGAAGCTCTATTGTGACTCATTATGTTTTCATGTGGACCAGAGTTATTATTGCCTATGAGGCAGAATGGACAAACCAGACATTTACTCTAACATGGGTTTTTTGTGACTTTTACTCCTACCATAGGGAAGGGTAGGGTGAGAGAAAAGGGATTCTGAGTTGGCTGCAGTCTGTAATGTCACCACATGATGTCACTAAAGATTATACAGTGAAGTTCCTGGAGGATTCTGTTGGGTTTCTGCTAATTGGCTTCAGAGTTTGGTTTCCACCGGCTCTATATGTAAAGTGTCATGAGATAACTTTTGTTATGATTTGGCGCAGTATAAATGAAATTTGATTTGATTTGATTTGAAGTTTTCTAAAAAAAAAAAAAAAAAAAAAGTCACAGCCTGGGACACTCATCTATAAATTATACTTGTTATTAATTGCTGCCACACTGGTGACTGAAATCTTGACTTGCTTACTCTTTGCCCATTACGGCTTGTCCCCTTTGACACCCATAACCCACACATGAGACATCAGGTTGTTTCTTGAGCTGACGGGAGGTGGTGAGGGCCAGTGGCACCATCCTGGAACACCACGGACGCCAGAAAGTGTTTGCAGAAAAGGAGGAGGGGCAGCTGGGTACGTGGGTGGCAGGACATCAGAAGTAGGATTGCTGAGATGAAGAGAGGTGAAGAAGCATAGAAAGGACACGGTAGATAAGGAGGAAGAAGTGGTAGATGTATGTGTGTGTGGCAGCAGCGGTGGGGCATCAGAAACTGCACAGTGAGGTGCACCAGAGGACTATAAATACAAACCTGCTGCCAGCACGGTGGGCAACCTCCAGCCAGGTTGGAGTCGTTTCCATAGCAGTAAATGCCATTTATCTAACGTATTGGCCTATTACAACCTCTCCTTTATGGCTTCCTGCTGAGGGATCCCCTGCAGTCTCACAGCAGGACCACCAACGCACAATTGATTGGGGAATCTTTCTATTTCTGCAAGCAATCCCTCACTCATGGTCGTGCATCTTGCTCTTCCTCCCTCCCTCCCTCCCTCCATCTATCTGTCTTCCTCGGCCTGTTCTTCTTTATCTCTCTCCATGCCTCCTTGTGTCCCTTCGTCTTTTTTTTGCCGCTGTCTCTTAACTCTCTGAGGACTGGCTACAGGCGCTTTGTCAGGCTGCTCTTGCAAAAATCAATAATATCATTCTAATTCAAACTGATATCAAAAGGCACAAGGCCAGCAAACCATTTCTCTGTAGACTATATCCTAAGCCCATGTTTTTCCACACCGTTTATTTTTGCCATTTGGTCCCTTCGATCTCCTCTTTAGAGGGCTCCTCTGGGCTTCACTCGCCCAGCATGTCTGAGCAGAGTCTAGATGATACATTTGATGCTGACAAATTTGGCAGAGTATTCATAAGTATCCATGAGCGCCCCATTTATGAGATATCTGTTTCTGTGATAAGTATTTCAGATATTGGCATAGAAGAACATTTCTGCAACAACGCAGGGAAAAGCCTGCCTTAAATGTAATTTTAATCTTTCATAAGCCAGGCCAAGAATAGGACAAGTAATTATGAATTCTCAGAAGCCCAATTTCTTAAGAACAATACAGGGGGAGGATGGGAAGCACAAAGTGGGGTTGCATTAAGCACTCATGTTTATTCCATTTTAAGTCGGCTAGTACCACTTTCTTAATGGTATTATTGCAAATCACCAATCTCTCTTCCCCTCTGGCCATATCAAACCTCTAATGTTATTCCACACCACCCTAAAAAATGCATATCAGCATGTTTTGCTCAATCATATAGTCATTTATGAAGCTGAAATGCAATCCAGTAACATGAGGAGATGTTTAAGGCCCCAAGGTGATGTTACAGGTCAATATTAACCAGATAATTTGATGAAGTTAGTACCAGTTCAGACATTTTGTGGTTGGATAATTCACTGTCCATATGGATTGTTAATGGCTTACCAGAAACATTTAGGTAATTCAGTTAAGTGTTGGACACTATGTAATGGACAAAACAGCAAGAGAGTATTCTTAACTTTGTTTTTGTGTGTTAGATGTTAAAGACTTTGTGTTGAAAAGAATTTAGAAGAAACGAAGCTGTTCATGGAGAAAAGTCATGTATACACTGTGTGGTGTCCAACAACAATATTTGGGTGGGGCATGTAAATGTAATAAAATTCGCACTTAACGCGAATGAAAATGTAATAAAACCCAATAATATAATAACTTCACTAATAATGTAATTAAATATCCTGACTGATATCGTAATAACATTTTTACTGATACTGCAATACTTTATTACATTATTGGGGATTTTTTTACATTTTCAGGTGGGTCTTTTTTTTTTGTGTCAAAACTGATTATGTAAAACTTAACAGATAATGTAATATATATGTTAATTTTCAGTCCAAGTGTCCAAAGTGCACATATTACAATATCAGTCAGGATATTTTATTACATTATTGGTGAAGTTATTACATTATTGGGTTTTATTGCATTTTCGATTGAGTTAAGTGCAAATTTGATTACACTTTCAGGCGTTATTACATTTTCAGTCAATTATTACCGGGGCTCCGGAATACCGGTCCCACATTTTAACATGAGAGATTCCCATCGTCATGAGCTTTTGAGCAAAAATTGTGACAGTATCAAAAGTTTGAGATCATCATCTCGTGATTAAAGCCTACGAACTGACGCAATGAGCAACCTCACACAGATTAATCCTTTGAGGTCTGAGTCTATTTTTTTTGTTGTTTTGGAATACTTTTGATTTTGCCTTTACATACCATGTTAAAAAATATTTACTATACCAATGTTTGGTGTCTTTTTTTTTTTTTTTTTTTTTTTTAGCAAAACTTCGCCTATATTATCAGCCCATTATCCTTTCACTTTGGCCTATTATATGAACATACAGGGCCAAAAAACACACAAAGAATAGAAAATCTGTTTGAAAAATGATATCATTTATGACACAAACATACTTAATCTACACAAATATACCTGTTTGAAGCTTCCGTGGTCAAATTTACATCCCATAACATATGCTCAGAAAAAAAAAAAAATAAATACAGCATTTATCTTCAATCTGTGTGCAGGTCTACAAATGTAATGTGCTGCACTCATCCCTCACCACTTACCTCTATGGACTGTCTGTGTTTAATGTCAGCTGACCTACATCGCTGTCTTCTTTCTGCTCCTGTTCATATGACCACAAGAAGAAGTACGATAAATAAGTAAACAGAACTCACTTCATAAACCCACGTATATTGTTTTCATAGTGAGGTCAGGATGGGTTCCAAAGTGGCCTCATTTTCTGAGTGTGTAGTCTATGTTCTCATCCTCCTCTTCTTTTTCAGATGTTTCCACTCATCTCCAGTGGAAGGTTTGTCCATCTGGTACCTCATCACAGGCTTGGCACAATCTTTTAAAATATTCACATGTTCTTAAAAGAGATTGGTGACCTCACAAAACACAACTCAAATATTTCTGATGGTATTTCCGAAAATACACTTTTAGTATAACTTTACCTCCTGTTCTGAGTCTTAACTTTACCCACTGCATGATTCTGCCTACTACTTAATAAGGACTCAGCTAAAAATTAGTCTCAATTTACATGTATGCTATATTTAGAATAGCTTTGCCACTTTTTCTGACTGTCATTCAGTCTTTTCCCACAGAGAATTGGAGCCTCTTAACTAAGTTCCCAGACCCAAAGTTTATTTTTGCAGCTTGTGTTATTGTGTCACTGTGGTGTTTTAATATGTTATTTCAAATCCAAGCTGACAAACAAATTCAGTGATCAAGGCAGCAGTTTCATGATGTAAAATAGCTCCCTTGTGTGAGTCCAGAACTACCGAATAAAGCAATAAAACACAATTTCAACAGCTCCAGTCCTGTGAAAATAAATCAGATTTGGCAGAATCTGCTTTAAAGAAAGGAAGACTGAACACTTCAGATCAAATGTGGTACTTCTTAAAAACACATTATAGTTTTTAATCTTTTCTTAAATACCATGTTGTTAACCCCACAAACATAACAACAGTTTCCTATCACAAACATAATACCTAATTTCCCACAAACATAATTATTACTTTTGTGGGGAGTTATTACATTTGTGGAACAGTAAAAATCTTCAGTTTCCAAAATTATAATAACTTCCCACAAATGTAATCTTAGTACATCATGTATTTTTAAGTAATGCATGCATGACTATTCATTCATTTTTTCTTTTTCTTCCCATTTATTCTTGTCCTTTGAATACTTGCCTTTTTAGAATGATCAGATGTTGCAGTTTACCATTTGCATGGTACTATTTGCAGATTAATAGGTGTTTAATTACAAATACAAGAAAAGCACTCAGAGAGCGCAGACCTCCGCTAAGGTAGTGTTTGTAAAAATAAAGAAACCTTTAAAAAATTCCTGGATCCAGATCAACACCAAAATTTATATATATATATATATATATATATATAAAATTTATTTATTTATTTTTACTTCTTATTTGTTTACAGATTT
>JAQQZY010000019.1:16709130-16720693 GCA_030068375.1 Ostorhinchus rueppellii | reverse complement strand
CACCACCACACACACACACACACACACACCCACACAGTTGGCCCATGATACCATTCGCAATATGTGCTACAAAAAAGGCTGAGAAGCCCAGGTCTGGACCAATCAGTCAGTGTTTAATCCCACCAAGAGAGGTGGTGTCAGGCTGAATAAAAGTGAACCATGGTCCATGTAAGCACTTAAGACTTTCAGACTAATTACAGGAAGTTATGTAACAAGACTATCATTATCAAGTGATGGGAAACTAAAATGCAGGATTTATGAAGTGAAAAATGAGCTGATTATTTCCATATATACAAATCAATGCAGCATGCGTGGGTGATGTAGGAAAGGTCCAGTATTCTGTTATCAAAATGCCAGCATGAAACGAACTAGACCAAATGTCAATGTGAAAAAAAGAAGTCTCTACAATTGCACTACTCAAGGCTTTACAGTGCTTAGTTCGACCCAAAAATACACAAGAATGAGAGAAGTGTCTTTGCACTTTCAACCAAGTAACTGCAAGTTATCGGTTTAAAAATGAAAGTGTTTAGTGCTAACCACAGCTGATGTACGTCATGTCTCTTTATTCAAGGTGTTGTAAGCCAATGAATAATTGAATCTGTGGATGTACAGCCACAAAGTGTAGCATTGGGCCGGCTGTGATAGAGCCTGGCTGAACAAACCGAGAACAGCAGGAGTGTTTTAGCAGGCTGGCTGCCGCTCTGTGATGCCACCTCTAGTCTGGCAGGGACAGATCGCTGTGTAACGAGCCTCATTAGAACACAACTCCATCGCCACATCAAAGCCTTCCCTTTTTATACCAGGAGTTGGATCACAATCCTTGGGATATTTCAGCACCTACTCTATCCCCAAAACCTTCACATCTCCTTCTTTGAGTGCAGAAGGAGGTAAAGTCAAAGTTTTAGGTCATTTTTAGATCTCTTCTGCTGAGTAGCAGAGGCGGTGCTGATTAATACAGAATTATGATAATGATCTGAAGGCTGTGGAAAGGGCAAATGAGGTTTCTTATTTTCTCCTGAGCTCAGGTGATGATGGATCCAGTCTTTGCTGCTCTCTGACTTTGGGAAGGGACAGGGACACACTTACGTGTTTTGTCCAGTCAGCAGGCCCCAAATCAGGAGGATGCATTTTTTTTTTTTTTTTACCCTGGGCTGCCACCGTCCATTTTTGGTCATCGTATTCATGCTGTGTTGTAAATATCTCAGGGAGGAGAGTGTGACCTCGTTTTCACCTGATGTGTCGTTCCCCCCCCCCCACACACACACACACACACACACATGCCCCTCCTCCTCTCTTCTGCATTACTCTAATTGGAGCTCAGAGTCTACATGCATTGCCAGACACCCTACCCCTCTCCCTCCGTCTGTGTCTCTATCAAGTCTTTTTTATTCCCTTTCAATGTCAAAGTCACATTTGTGCCTTTGACATGTTTTTTCTTCCCATGTCTATCTGTCAGTTTTCTTTTTCTTTCAACTAGCTGTTTTATCTTGCAATTTGTTCTACGACTTAACTTTGACTATTCATGGTTGTTTCATAATCATAACTGTTTGTTATTGTAACCATGACAGCAAATGTCCTCTACCTCTTATTCCATGTCCTTTTACTATGATGTTTCCTAGGCTAATGAAGTTGTTTTTGGAATTTTGTCAACCAAAATTGCAACATTGAAAACACTGAACCCTAACAGGCATGTGAAACAGCCTGGCTGGTCATTTATCTTCTGAAACATATTGTCAGTGGTATAATTTTAGCTCCAATCCAATTTAGCTTTTAAGGCTAACTTAGTAGCGAGTACTTGCATGCCAACACACACACACACACACACACACACACTCACACACACACACACACACATAATGCATTGAAAAGGCATACGTTTTTTCAGATTAAAGCCAGTTTTTAGCACAAATAAACATATCAAACCAATCACAGTGTACACAGCAGACGTCATGTCATAACAGTAATATAACAGTTGATTCAAAGGGTTTCTGTCCACTTTTTGTTCTGAAAAATATCCCCAAAGTGATAAAGACAATGAGCTGAAGCACAATATATGGAATAGAATTACCTGGACTATCAGGATGGTGAGTATCTTATGCAACGTTGACGTCATATCACTCAAATGCACTTTATGAAGCTTTTTACATGGACACTAACCGTAGAGTAACAAAAGACACTCCATTGTACATACTGAAACACACAGTGCTCCACAGGACATTAACTCCATCAATTTTTCTGAGCTATCTTTTCCACCTCTTATTACACAAATGTTGCAGCATCTTGTAATGGACAGTTCTGAAGCTAAATTTTCTAGCATTGTACTTTCTTATTCTTAACTTTTTGGTCTAATTACATTTTTTCCATGTTATGACAAAGCGTATTATATAAATAATGGAAAAGAGGAGAGCTGTAAAACCCAAGAACGTCTGCTTTACTATTGTTAAAAATAAAGAAAAGAAGCATGTTTGCAAAGCAGAAACCAGTGAATATTTCAATGTTTGGAAGAAGAATAGCCAAAGCCATTAATAGAGTAGTAAATGATTGTTGTATGGACTCTAAACCAGGTATAGGCAGGTCCAATTTAGGTGAACTGCAGGAATATTCTCTGGGGACCAAAGCCAGATAGTGAAAGCTCTGACCAATGATTTTTTTTGTCCATAAATGACTCTGGATCCTTCTTGTCCATAAAGTGGAGAAGACACTTAAATCAACATGACTGAGTTCCATCCCAGCGATTACAGTTTCAATACAATCATCATTAGCACCAAATGTAAGTCGATTTGGCGCAGTACCAAAATGATAGACATTAACCCATAAAAACCCAAACAGCACCTGGTGACCAAAATTATCTACTAACGTAAAATGTTTAATACTTGTTGACCGATTAATCCTATCAATACATGAGAATAATTGGTTTAAATCCTGTTTGTCATCTTTTCATGGTTATCAGATATGATCCATCACCAAGGTCACGCCCTGGCCCCATACCCTGATTATCCACGTGTGCTTTGGTCCTGTGTGTAACTGTCTGTCTTTTGCGCTTTATGCAAGAGGCTGTTTTTCACAAATTCCAACACGTAGACTTTATTGACGACAGGTTGGAATTTTTCTTTTTCCTCACCTCGAACCCTGATGTTTTCCTATTTCCGTCTGAACACGGAGCGCATTTAAACTGCTATCCGTCAGTTCACCCTCGGGGATAAATAGAGTTGTCTGAATCTGAATCTGGATGTTCAGAGGCTCCGTAGTGAACACGGAAACACCATCATCTTCGACAACATTGACTCACCAGTAAAACCCATAGAGTTGGATCAATGACGGTGATTGTAAATACTTATTTTTGTATTCAGTCATTGATATCTTTGGTAAAAAAAAAAAGTTTGTCTCTCTCTCTTTTTTTTAAGTTTTCTTTGATTTTAAACATAATAACCCTCAACTTTAATCTGAGCTTCCATGAACATCTACAGTAGATTAAAATAAACTACATCAAGAAATGGAATATAGGAAAATGCATGAATTTCACTGGGAAACAAAGGCAAAATAATGAGGATAATATTATACTAAATAGTAATAAATCATTCAATAAAGTTTAAGCCTTGAGGAAAATCCATTTGGGAACAGCCACAAAAGTAGCACTGGGTTATTATGGGTTAAAAAAAAAAAGAACACTGTATATGGAAATGACTAAATCCAAGAGATGATGTAGAAAACAACACTGGCATACACCCACTGAACTGAAGAACTAAACAAGAAATTTCACAAGTAGAACTCGTAATGTGGTCACAGACTATTTATTTCTGGATGGAAAGCTGCTAAAAAAAAGGGTCAAAATGTTCCTCTCATGCAACAATACATCAAGAATAATCTATTGAACATTTGTTCTTGCCTTGAGCCCGTTACACTCCCCCTCTTATGCACAGCTTAACAATGGCTATTGAGTCAGTTTAAGACATTCAGTCCTCGTGACTCTGTTCTGCTCAGTCATTATTGTTAGATGGGTCTTAAAACTGCTAATGTAAGGAAATAAAAAGATTGTATTACTTCCACATTAAGGCATTAAAATGTACAAGATATGGTTTTTCATTTATTGTTCTGAAACATGGAAACAGTTTCTGTGATTAATGAACAGAATGTAACTGTTATGTCAGCTCTGGTCCATCTTTACTTGATTTCTATTGATTTTTCTACGTGAGTCATTATATTTTATACTTTCTGTTTTACACCTGCTGTCAAACTGAAATGGGTGATTAGGTATGAGTTGAGTGTCTTAGTCTGGTATTCAAATCTGAGACACTTTAAATCAAAGTGGACAGATTAAATACTTGGCTAACCTTGCTTCTTGAATTGCAGCATTTGAGTGTCTGAAACCACTGAAATCCTTGTGTAAGCCATAGAATTCATCATATTTTTCTTTTTTTTACGTTGACGTTGAAGACTCTGGTGATAAAAGTACTGAAGTCACATTTTTGGACAATTCAAGTTGAGCATATAAACATGTGATATAAATATTTTTAACAGATTTTTTTTTGTGACTTAAGTGCTTTTAGCACCAGAATCTTCAATTATACAGTACAACCTCATACCTAAATAGTGGCTTTTCCATTGGAAATAAAACTTTACCAATATTTACTAAATGTTGAAAAAACAGAAGTGTGTAATTTCACTATTTCCCTTTAATCACAAATGCGATGATTTCTTTATTTACTATTGCAAGATGACATGAGAAGTCATTCCGTAAACATGGCCATGAACATGAATATCATATTGATTTACTGGTATATTCATTATTATTATATATATATATATATATATAATTAAATCCATCATTAGATGTGTGAAAAACATCTACACAATATCACTTTTTTAATTTAAAAAAGTTAAGTTTCTCTTTCCTGACCCATTCTCTCTCTCCTCCACCTGATCAAAGTAGTTACTGTAATCACTCTACTGCTGTTTAATGAACATATTTCCAGTCCACCCACATGCTTATTCAGAGCCGCCCACATCAAAGAACCTTAGAGGAACCTTACTTGTTGCTATGATGAACGTGAAGCCCACCGCTTTGTATTCCAGCTTTGCTTCAGGCCTGAACTACAGCCACTATATTCCAGGTACCAATACCAGGTACATTAGGAGTAACACCATGCGGTAGTTTGTTTGTGTGAATGAAATAGAAGAAATGATTATGTTTGCAGAAAAGCCAGTATCAACCCACTATTTTACTTTGTGCTATTTTACTTAAACATCCATTCTTTTTTCTAAATAAATTTACCTGAAAAGTGAATACACACACACACACACACACACACACACACACACACACACACACACACACACACACACACACACACACACACACAATCAACTGACTTCCCTAGAAAAACAAGTAAGAGACTCAGTTTCCACCTCCTGTTGGTAAAACCATATGACACAAAGTGAAGTTGGTGATGTATATTTTGCACTGGCAGCCTGCTGGGTTATGGATGTACAAAACAGAATATAGCATTTATTCATTTTTAAATAATGAACAACAGGAACAATGATGCATTATACTATTTTTCTTACAGAATGTTATTTCCATTATTGATGTTTCCTCTTTCATCTGCTTTTTGCATTAATGCATATTCTGCTCTTTGTCTTTTGTCTTTCTTTTCTCTGTACCTTTATTACTTATTTACTTTTGTTATAGTGACACAAAAGTTACTTTTGCTCTTCTTAGGCAAGACATTTAGTCAATGTTCCATCCATAAATAGTATTAGTAAAAATGTAATATTTCTCTTTTAGAATACTCACATATGACCTATAAGTATCATCTGATTATATGAAATAGAGTCTTGAAGTCAAGTCAAAGATGTCAATGAGCTAAATTATATGGATAGGCACAGATTGTACATGTATTTACATCAACAGTCTATTACGAGAGTAACTCAGCTCTCAATTTATGTGACCACTAGAGGGAGTAGTGAGTCACTCAGCCAGTCTCCTACGGTGAACAACTTTTAGAATTAAAGAAAGTGATAAAAGCTATAAGTGCTGTTGTTTTCACAACTGGAGAAATGTAAATGAAAAGAATGAATCTGAAAAGATCTTTCTTTGTTACAATTAGAAAACAAGTGGTGCCAGGTACAACAAACCCCGCCCCTCGCATGTATTGTAGCTTATTTTGACATCAATCCAGCTGATGTCATCATGTCTATGTGTGTGGTAATATCAGCATACTAATTGCCTCTATAGATGTGCAAGTTTGAAGTAAATTGAAACTAAATTGATGTTTTCATAGACCTTTGAATGTTTGCTCATTAGAAGTAAATGGAAGGAAAAAAAAGATTTTAGAAATTCTTAAAAATAAATAAATAAATAAAACAAAATTTGACCTACTTTTCCCAAAATGTAACCACCTCTACTGTGGGTCACTGACAGTCCATAAACCCAATGTGCTATGAATTCAACCAACAATTTTGCTGCTAGAGTGTAAACAAACAAACAAACCCAACCAAAAACAATACCTCTTGCCACGTCTTCAAGGGGTGGGATAATAAATACAAAATTCAGATGATTAAAGTTACAGTTTTCAGCACTGCTCTTTAGAAATATCTTGGTCTATTATGTCACTGAACATAGTCATGTCTGGCCTGATGAAGGACACAATATGAGTTAACAGGAATGTTGTGAACGTAGTAGAAATCCACTCTCATTTGATATTTATGGTATTTTCTCTTTGAAACAGCTCAGTATTTTTAAATCATATGAAAATCCCTTTTCTTCCAGTGTGGTACATGTACCATCCACCGCATCTGCTGCAGTCGCCTTTGTGATTCACATTTTAAATCAGCAGTGCTCCTTCAAACGCCTCAGCTAATAATCTATTGTTTGCTGTGAGATTTCACATTTCAACATGTTGCTCAGGTCATATTGCCATTTTAGAATCACACCTTGTGCACAGCGTGTCTGTCCTGACGGTGGCTGTCAGTGGAGGACTCAGTCAACAGATGAAAATGTACTACTGTTACGTTCAAATGAAATTTGCCAACTTTGCCACTTTATCCCAGATGCTGAAACACCAATGCAGAGAAAGACACTGCTCTCTATTTAATACAAGGTTGTGGTTTGGCTGTCATCGATCCCCCTCCCTCTCTGTCTAACCCTCTGCTAAACAGCACACTAACACATTGTGGAATTACTTTCTATTGGGCTAAATATCACCATTTTGCCAGTAATAGACAATCTCTTCTTGTGTTGTTGCTGTATATGTGATAGAAATGTAACTACACGGTGATAACGCAGTGAAAACACTGTTAGCCAGAACTGCTCCTCTGTTCAGGTCTGTTTATCAGCGCATCATAAAATGGTTTTCTCCTTATCATGGTTATGCCTCCTTGTCTATTCCAGGTCCCTTTAATATAGCAGGCTCCAAGAAATAATGCTGTGATCTGTCGTAGCTGTATCATTTCATGTTTTCTTGACTGTTCTCCCTCTGCTGTGCCATTTTTCTGATCAAACATGTATGATGGGACTGGAACATTTTACGACACATTAATAATCTATGGTTGTTAATCCACCAGATGTCACACAATGTATTCATTTCATTTAAAACCTTTATTGAAAGGTCAGATTGGGTTATTTAATTGTAAGGCACAGAGTTGATTTCACACAGACATTGAACTGAGTTTTGGAAATGTCCTTCACTACCGTCTGGAAGGAGTCAGAAAACACAGGTCTGAGGAAACTGAGGCAGAAGACAGTTTTAAAGGGTTAGTTTGCAATATTTGAAATGAAATTGTACAAGGTGTTTATCTGTAGTTTTATAGTATTTAATACAACTCCACAGTCAACATTTCACCACTAGTAAAATTAATCAAATCCTACACTGTGATTCATTTAATGAGTAAAGCAAACAGTTCTGTATGGTAGAGAAGATAAAAAAATAATAATAATGGAGTGGAGGGAACCAAAAGGAAAAACAGGATTTTACTGATTTAAAATAAGGCCCACTTTAAAAAGCACAGTGTCATTACAGGTATCTGCTATATTTAGATTATTTTCACCACTTTCCCTCACTGTCAGATGGCCTTTTCTTTTTGGGAGCCTGACATAAACATCAATTTTGCCTCAGAGAAGATTAGAGGTGTCAATCCACTGATGCCTCAATTGGTTAGTTTACTTGTTAGTTTGGATCCAAACTAGAATGTTATGTCATCAATATGGAACTGGAACACAACCTCATCTCTTTTGTTTCTCAGTAGTGTTTCTGAAATAGTTATTTGCATTGGATGTCATGTTGTGCAGCCCTTGTTCCTGACCATTCTCTGGCCTTTATCCCTCACTTGTGACAATAATGTGTCTCCGCACATGATGGAAATTGAGGAATAATCATTCTAACTGCAATAGTCCTCACGTCCTTAATTAATTTTAATCAAACATCTTTTCTCCCAGGGATAGTTCTGATGTTTGTGTTTATTGTTAACATGACATTTAATATGTAATTTATTTAACAGCAAGTAACTTCCATACCTTACAAATATATTACCTACAATATCTAGGTATATACAGTAAAAGATTGAGATAAATAAAGCACAATTTTAATACAAATTTCAGTGCTAATTTATTGCTTTTGGTCTTTACATGTGTATATACTAAGATAAAATGGAAGCAGCCCAAGGAGAAAAAATAAATGCCAATTAATGTGAGAGCAGAGAAGGAGACTTAAGGAAGCATACAGCATACAGAAGTGAAGAAAGATGAAACATAAAGCAACTTCTTTAGGTGCTGTTCAGGTGCAGTCGTGAACAGATCACTATAATCCAACAAAAGGAAGAAACGTGCAGACACTAGATGATTTCTTGCTGGTATTGAAAAACAGAATTTGTTCCTGAAGAAGAAACCCAATTTTAGTTGCATTTTATGGACCAAACCCTCAAAGTTCTGGTCAATACTAATACCTAAGTACTTGTATGTAGCAGCCATTTGAAGCTGAACCCGTTCAGTGGTTTTAATATAAGTTAGTCTGCTGGAAGTGCTCTGCCACAATAAGGGTTATATTTCTTTTGACAATCGTTCCACCGCTGCCACTGTGCATTATCCTTCTTTCCGCTGTTCGTGTGTTATCGCTTTGAAAGTTGCTTTGAGAAAAAACAACAACCTCCAAGCTGCAATTACTCCCAATAGCAGCAAGTTGTGACAAAAATACACCTTTTGTGTACTGGTTTCTTTTGTGGAGATTTAAACATCTTAGTGCGACAAAGTGCTCCCTTATTCACACATTCCCCCAAAGTCATTTCTCTCCAACCACTGTTTTGCAAATCTATTGTGGCAGCATCTGTTCAAGAACTAGCCAAACAAGTCATAGAACTTGTACCTGTATTCCAGAATGATGGTGCATGGAGCCAGACCCATGTACAGCATTGACACAGTGCAAATGAAGTGTGGGGATACACTAGGTTTGGCTGTGGAAGACTGGATATAAGTTATTGTTGTGGTTTCAGAGTAGTTTCCCAAACACTGCATAGAAGACTTTAACTGTCACTCATATGTTATTGGCTGCATCATTGCATCAAACACTAAATTCAGTCATTTTATCAACCCTCTTTGTCCTCACTAGGTTTACGGAGGGTGCTGGAGCTTATTCCAGCTACCTACGGGTGAACACAGGGTACACCCTGGACGAGTCGCCAGTCCATCGCAGGTCTGACATATAGAGATGAACAACCAATCACTCTCATATTCACACCTATGGGCAATTTTAGGTTGACCAATTTACCTATTAGTGCATGTCTTTGGATGGTAGGAGGAAGTACTCAGAGAGAACCCACGCAAACATGGGGAGAACATGTGAACTCCACACAGAAAAGTCCCTGAATGGAATCGAACCCAGGACCTTCTTGCTGTTGGACGACTGTGCTATCTACTGTACCAACGTGTCACCCCAAAACTAGATAGTTTTCTTTTACTAGTTGTTTATCAAGGATTTAGAGTGTAAAGATTTTCTACATAAGATAACCTAAAATTTCACATGATTTTCAGCTTGGATTGAAACATAAAAAAAAAAAAGAAACCAGTTCTAGTGGGCATCCATTGAAGGAAATGCAAAGAACTGAAAGGGAACATTAGGTTGATTCTGTCCGCTGTTGTCAAATCGTGAAAAATGTTATAAATGTATTGCATTTTTAGTAATAGTATATTTTCAAAGTCTGTCCTTTAAGTCACCGTCCACAAAGTAAAGACCATTTGAAGAAAAAACAGAGTTAGAACATGATGTTTTCTAACTTTGGTGTTCACATGTTCAATCCTAATGTCAATAAAAGAGGACTTGCTTTTAGAAACAGCTAATTGTCAGTTTTAACTCTACATCATGATGCTTCACACAACACATCAAATTCTGAAATCTGGTTGTTTACTGAAGACAAATGTAGGCTATTAACAGATGATCACAACTAAATTCATCTTCTATACCCGCTTTATCCTACACAACTAAATTAAAACAAAATAAATGTTATACATTGTTACATAATGTTTTCTGGAGCTTCATGATATAAACAGACTTAAGACTTCTTTACATGCACTGTAATTATAATTGAGCAGAAGTGAGCTGAACAAATCTTTCCTTACTGTTTCATAAGACGTTTGGCAGGAATTTATACAACAGAATGTTTCTGTCAGACGAAAGTAATGTTCTGCTTTGTGGACTTTGTGGAATACACGATCAAGTTTCCTCTAATAAACAAACGGAAATTTGATTCAGAATACAACTCACTGACAAAGCAGTTTCATGCCATAAAAAATACATTCACAATGATTTTGGGAGGAAATGTCTAAGATTTTAAAATACTTATTATTGATCTGACATTAAATGTAAGATTTATTCTGAAGACATCCCTGCATCTAAGGAAAGGAAGAAAACAAACAAACAAAGACATTGTGCTTCCATTAACCTTGGTGTCTTATTTGAGAAAACATGTCAGGTTTGGTCTAACAAATGAAGAGACAGAGATCCTATTGTCAAGTGGAGGCAAAGAATGTCCACATAGACATAAATAGCCATAGTGTTAGTAGTTTATATAACTGAAAAGAATGCCAAGAGTTGTCAGTTGTTGGAAAGTTGCCTTTATGATTTCATAAGGAGAATAACAAGTATTCTATTGTACTTACAAGAAAAGTACTTCTATTTTCAGAACAACTACAATGGAAACATTGCTAGTGATTCTGCTTTTTCTTATTCCAACGTAAAAATGATCTGATCGACGGCAAAAGCACTGCATGTTTGACGGGCATAAACAAAAAACAAAACAAAGGGTAGCAGCTAACGAGAGCAAGAGGCCACATATTTTATAAGAGCTTAACCCTTTATCAGGCAAGTGACTATTTTTGGTCCTTTCCACACACATTACATGACAGTGACAGCAACAGCAACATTTACAGTGACGACCGTGAGGCAAGAATCTCAATAAACCAATCAGCTCTTTGGTCTTGGCCATGGTTGAGTTTGGAGTCTGACTGTTTGAGGCTGTGGACAGGTGTCTTTTATACAGATAACGAGTTCAAACAGGTGCCATTAATACAGGTAAC
>JAQQZY010000019.1:16659491-16680232 GCA_030068375.1 Ostorhinchus rueppellii | reverse complement strand
GGAGAGAGAGATCATGTATCATGTATATTTATTTATTTATTTATTTATTTATTTACTTACAATAATTAAAAAAACACAACAATCTTACTATGAAGACCTGAAACAAATCTCTTCTGCTTTCAATAAGAATTTGATCATTCGATAATCCTTAGATAATAATGTCTTATTTTAAGAAATCTTGATCGGTGTAATTTTCTACTTGCACTGGCAGATCATTTTACTTGAAATAAGACATTTAACCCAATAATGAGTTTACTTTTCTTATTTTTGTACAGGCCTGTTTTGCAGTGTTAAAGCAAAGGGGTATCAAACTCATTTTAGTTCAAGTGTGCCTGACAAAGTGGAATAAGTTCAATTACATAATGAAAATATTTACATCCAAAAAATGTGAATTACATGAAGGACCACAAACAATCTGAAATTTCTTATGAAAAAACCCCCCCAAACATTACACACAGTGGGATCAATGAAGAAAAGAAACATTTAGTAACAGGCATAAAATTGTTAAAAGTTCAGAACTAATGAGTTTGACACCAATATTTTAAGGATTGTCTTTATTTATTCTATTTTACTTCTCTTCTACCTTCTACTGTTCCAACCTGGAGCATTTACCTGCATTAGTAGCACATTTTATTGTTAAATCATGACTTAAATTGCTTAAATCTACCAAACTGACGGTCAAATTGGCTCAAACACAAACATTAATTGAATTTGCTCAAATAAAAGTATTGCTTTTCCTATTGTTTCCCTGTGAGTGCCGTTCCAACTTTATAAATGGTGGTATATGAAGTAATGACTAACATTTATCCACGGTTGAGGGATTGCAGGACGGGGTGAAGGATGAGGTACAACGGCGAGGAGGGGCCCACGCCGTAGCCGCATTGATCTGCGATGGCGTGCGTGCCAGACACAGACGTACAGTAATGGAGTGTGAAAGTGGAGAAGATGAGAGGTAACAGATGAGGAAAAATGAACTTGACCGAGTACACAGCCGCCGCAGGACTCACCATTGGTTGCAATGATTCAACAGTGTCAATATTTATTACTGTAAGTCCATTAGCGACTAGCCCGGCTCATTAATATGTGCACAGCCGCTCAGAATGACCTTCACAATCACTGCCCTTCCAATTCCATCAGATTGAATAGGACATGTTCAAAAGTGGAGGAAAACTCTTTGCCAGAGGGGCACCGCAATTAGTCCTTTAGTGTGTGATGAAGTCCTGACACGGATGCATAAAATAAAAAAAAAGGTCTGAGGTAATGTCATATTATCCTATTAAATAAATATATCGTCGTATTATTGGCCATTTTGAACTTTATTTGTTGTTTTACAGATTGACGGGGCAGTAAACCTGGACACAACACCCGCCATTAAACTGGTATAAAACAGGAAACAGCAGCTTCATATGGACTCATTTAGTGTTCGGGCAGTTTCTTTCTTTTTCTTTTTTTTTTTTTTTTAATGATGTTGGGGAAAAACGCACCAGATCCTTCCTTTATTCATTCGTGTAACTGGGATTGAAGTGTTATCTGTGACTGGTCAGGATGCAGCCTGTAATGCAGGGGTGTCAAACTCGTTTTAGTTCAGGGGCCACATTCGACTAAATTTGCCGAACCAGTGAAATAATAACATAATCCTATATAAATAATGTCAACTCCAAACTTTTCTCTGTGTTTTAGAATGAAAAAAGTCAAAATTAAACGATGAAAATATTTATATCTACAAACTATCCTTTAAAAAAAATGCAAATAACATGAACAAATGGAAACATAAGTATAATTTTAACAATATTCTGCTTCAGTTTATCGTTTCCACATGTTCATTATAACTCACAGATCACAGTGGATCTACAAAACATTTAGTAACAGGAATATTTTTAAATTACACGTATTTTTCTGAAGACATCTTCATATTTGTTCGGATTATTTACAGTTTTTGTCAAACTACACTTTGTTTTAGTGTAAATACATGAAAATATTTACATTTACGAAGCAAAAAAATGGAGTTATGAGTATTTATAGGTTATTATGATAGTATTTTACTTTTCTGACCCACTTGAGGTTGAATTGGTCTGAATATGGAACCTAAACTAAAATGATTGTTCATATCTATTTTTGCATTTCATAAATTCATCCCAAGGGCCAGATTGAACTCTTTGGCGGGCTGGATTTGGCCCCCGGGCCGCATGTTTGACACCTGTGCTGTAATGGAACACCAGGTCCTGAGGCAGGATGTTGGTGAGATCAGCTCAAGTGCAGGGGGCGGGGCAAGGGGCGGGGCTCAGGATCAATGTGGTGCAGTGAACAGGGTTCAAAGGGAACACAGGAGTAGGGGAGGCTGATTTTGAGGTTTTATGTTCAGTTGTCCTTGAATTTTGCTTCCAGGGGTAGGTCAATGTCCTTCCCACCAAGCATAAGGCCTACTGCTCTTTCTACCTTGTTTGGGCAGTTTCTATTATTGGCAGAAGGGTCTTATTCAACTACGTCTGATGCATTTGGTTCACAAATTAACTCCAAACTAAATAATTTTACATTCAGTGTTTAAAATGTAACAATGCAATATTTATTCAAACAGAAATGCACTATTTTTATAGACTTAAACAAATTTCCAAACTATTAATGTTATTCATATTGTGTCTATTAATAATTTATTTCTATTTTTATTTTATTGTAATTTTAGTTCTATTCTACGACGGCGTATTTGGACCACAGAAGAAAATGAAAACGCTTATCACTACAAGAATAAAGTTGTTATTTAATGAAAATAAAGTCGTAGTTTTAAAAAACTCATTATTTAACACGAATAAAATCGTTATACAATGAGAATAAAGTCGTACCCACTTATCGCAAAATGGAGAACTTGGAACATTTTGTGAAGTTCTACTGTCATTTGGGGTTTATGCACAACCAAATACTGAGCCTATTAGCCCCACCCACCATCAACACGTTCTCATTCGTCGAAGGACTTTGAAGCACGTTTGCCCACGTTTAGGTTTGTTTCGTCGTAAGAATTGAATTGATTTGTTGCTGCTTCTCGTGTTGCATTCACTGTAAAGCAGGAAACTGCTGAATTTTCAAAATATAACAACTATAATCTCGTAAAAGTATGACTTTATTTTCAGTAAATAATGAGTTGTTGTTTTTTTTTTAAACTATGACTTTATTCTCGTAGTGATAAGCATTTTTATTTTCTTATGTGTGGCCCTAATATGCTGTCGTACTATTCTTATCCATCCATTTTCATACTTCATTCTTCTTTCATTCTTATCCATCCATTTTCATTATTTGTGTCCTGGTAAACCCCTTGGCTGGGATGTAACAGCGCCACCTCTATATACATGTTTACAAGCAAGGAATGGATGAACATGTGAATATAAAGTTTGAGTTTGTTATTTAAACACAAGCTGTCATTAAAAATAAAGTTGTCCTCCAAGTGGGTGGGGGCATGTAAAAACAAACAAACAAAAAAACATGGAAAAATTGTGATTAAGGTTCTCATAATTCATCCATGAAAGGGTTAAAAGAGATTGAAAGTGTTGGATAGACATGCAGGAATTTCATATATCCAACCAGTGCAATAATAGTCATGTTTATCTGCAGATTACCTTGAGTGTAAACATTGCCACAGGTGACAAATTAAACATAAATATAAAACTGAAATTTACCAGCTAACCTTGAAAGCACCACACAAACAAGCAGTGTATTCATGGGTAATTTTTTTGTTGCATTTCTTGGCTGTTGACTTGAAAACATATGAGATGATTATGCTGTGCATCATCACGTCCGTTTCCAGCTAAAAATAGGTAATAACCAATCAGACGTTAGCACTGCGACAGTTTGGTCCATGTAATTTATTGTTCATAACGCTCCATGGCAACATTAGTTCTGCATTACTGAGTTCTGTCATCTTTGAAGGAACAGGAACAGACAAAGATAGAAAACATTCACTGAACTTTACCTGTCATGGACACGCTTCAGTAAGCTCCTCACCATCCTGATTTATTTATTTATTTTATTTTATGTAAACAAGGACGTGTCATAGACCAGGATGGAGCTGTTGTTTGGTGACGTTGTGACTTTTGTTCCATATAGTGATGGGATGTAAAAGTGGACATAGGAACTATAATGGTTCTGAAAAGATCATTTGGAAATTAATTTATGCTTGAGCTGACCTTATATGGACAATGAGGGTGGAGCTACAGGAGTACAAGTGGTCAAGGGTCGGCTAATATAAACTGTTAGCTCAGTTCTTGTACCTTTCACAAACATTTTCTTTGTCAAAGCTGTAGAAACTGATAAATAACAGTTTGGAAATATAAGGTATTTTTAAAAAAGTCATCTATAATTATAATCTCATAAAATCTAATATAGTTGCCTGCTCTATTTTTAACTTCAGTTAATTTTCAATATGCAACAATTAAGTCAGATTGAAAAAAACACAAAAATAAACATATATGACAGCAAAGTATGTGTCATATCTGTACTCTTTGTCTTTTTATGTCTTTTTTCTGCCTTTGTCTGCTCTTCTGTCCTTTTTCTCCTTATCCTGACCTGCCTCTGAACCCTGACCTGATTTCTGTGACCTAATTACCTGACTCTGCTCACCTGTGAGCCACAGCTGTTCCTTTTCTCCATCCTCTATCTAACTCCTGAATTCTCATTCCCAATCTGCCAGATTGTTCTATGCCTAGCAAGACTATCCAGTGTTTCTCTCTCTGTGGTGTTTCGGTGTCTGACCAGTTTCTGTCCCCGGTATTAGTTTTCTGTCTTCTCTCCTTGACCTGCTTCCATCTGACCAAGATTCCAGTCTGCTCCCTGGAACCACCACCAGCCTTCGGCTCGACCATCAAGAACCTGCCTCAGTCCCGGTACCCACCCTTGACTATCCACTCAGTCTAGCCCCAGCCTTCACAGTGAACGCCCCCAGGACCGGCCCCGACCTCCCGCTCGGTGAGCTTTATTTAAAAACTGTACTAAAAGTCCCTAACAGGATTAGAGACCCTTCCTACTTTGCAAGTAATCATGGTGTTTAAATTCAGAAACACTGTTTGTATGTGTGTTAAGTGTTTCTAAGGAAAACCTTTAAAGATATGGTTTGTCATTTGGGGACTTGTCTGGTTGATTTGGAATGATTATTCACAGAAGCAGACAAGTTATTTGTCTTCACAGGTTTTTATTGAGAAATATAATTTTTTCTACTGTCGCAGGCTTCAGTCGGCTCCTCTTCTTGCTGACGAGCTCCCCAGCTTTGGAAAATAATCTTTCACAGGGAACAGATGATGCTGGGATGCACAGATATTTGCATGCAAGTGTCTCAGCATAGATGATGTGTTGTTGCTGTAAGACAACTCTTGTGTGCAGAGCAAACACTGCACCTACAAGCAATTGTAATTTTAAGATCCATTAAAATTTCTAAATACAATTAAATTATGTAAGCATAAAATGTATGCCATGAACTGCATTATACCTTATTTGGTGGTATACGATCAAAATGATCCCAAACTTTAGAACGTCGCTTATTGGTGGTACTCGCCATGAAACTTGCCAAAATATTCTCTCTCTCACTCACTCTCAGTCTCCTAATCCTCCAAATCTCTATCTCCTCACAACCCCATTTTTGCAGCACAATGATGCATCTTATCCCTTTAACACCTGAGCCTCAAAATGTCCGCCTGGACTATTTTGCTTATTTTGACAATAAAAGGGTGAGATAAGGTCTTGTGAGTAAGTGCTTTTACCTGTTTTTCCCAGAAGACTTTGAAATTACAATATATGGCAATAATGTACAATTTATTACATATTATAATAGTATAAAAACAATTTAAAATGAAGAAAAACACAACCTGGGGACTTCTGACGGCCATTTTTCGGGTCAACCCCAAGGAGGTGCACAGCGAGCTCCTCCTGAAAGCACTGGCGAGTCTGAGGATGCTGCTGCAAGCTGGCAGAGGGGGCCTTGTGGATGACCAAGGAATTTATCACAGCAATGTCAATCAGGTGCTGGAAAACAGTGATGGGCCATCTCCTGGTTTTCCAGTGGACTGAATTTGCCCCAATCATCCGGTCTGAGGTGTCCACTCCCCCCATGTACCTGTTGTATTCTGTCACTGCGGTGGGTCTGGGGACAGAGATCTGCTGATGTGGCCCATCACCTCTCTTCTGCCAGCGCTGCACTGTCTCCACTGTACACCGGGTGGATGGTGGAGCACAGGGAGACCTCTCTGGTGTCCATCCACTTCGTAAAAAGAAGGTATAAGAAAAGAAAAATATTACTTTATTGTTATTCCATAGTGTTTGTATGAAACAAAATGTAAATCTGTTACACATCAGTAGGAGCAATAGGCAGTCATTGCACGTTACCTGTATGTTCCACAAGCTCCAAATCCCTGTTGGCTCAGGTGTCGGAACAGTAGGGGACTGGTGTAGAAGCTGTCCATGTAGACAATATACTCCGACCCCAAGTAGTCTTTGTTGAGCAGCTCTGTCACGACATCAAAGAACAGCCCCTTCCCTGATGCTGTCCTGGACTTGCCGGTGTAGAACTTGAAGTCGACTGTGTCGCCACTCATGTCAGCAAGCACAAAAAACTTCAGCCCCCACTTTGTTGGTTTGGCCTTCATGTACTGTTTGACGCTGAGCTTGGCCTTGGTCCCAACCATCCTTTCATCAACGGCAAGATGCTGTCTTGGATGATAAATTGTCTTGCAGTTCATGCATATCATCTCCATGACATGTCTGACCCGACGGAGGGGGTCATATTCCTCTGTGCTCTTCTTCCTGTCATTTTCTTCATTCTTCTCAGGGTCAGAGAGATGAATGTTTGATAAAATTGCCATGAACTGATCTCGGGTTATGATGGTGGCAGGGAATGGCACATGGAAGATACCTCAGTGACGCCAAAAGTCACTCCCCTTTGGCAGGTCCAAAACTGACATGTACAGCAACATGCCTATGAATTCCTTCAGTTCTTCTGGCATTATTTCAGTCCAGATGATCTTTTTCCCTTTCTCCAGGTTTTTTGCTGTGTTCTTTTGTGTTTTCACAAATCTGCTTGTAAACTGCAGCATCAATAAAGTGGGAAAATATCTCACCTGGGTGTGGATTTCCCATTGTGAGAGGAGGTTGGACACCTGGGGTGCATCTTGGATTGAACCTGAAGTATCTGGGGACTCCATCATCAGGCTCTGTCTCTGTCTTCCATCTTTGTTGATGTGCATGACTTGTCTCTGACCATGTCACTGGAATCTCCAGCATCCTCACCTCCAGCATCTCCACAGCCTCTCCCATGACACAGGCCACTTGAGGATGAAGAAGAGTACATATTTATTGTCATTTCATAGCACATACACAGAATAGCTGTTCCTCATCACAACACAAACTGCAGTTGAGTAGTAGTAGTCATAAATACTGTATAGTACAAACAAAGTATGCAACACTGCACAAACATAAAATGTTTTTTAAATACTTACAAACAAGACTTGGTAATGTTACACGTTTCAAAATTAGTTGCCAAACAAGGCACGCATCATATTTTGTAGTTTGCTATGCTCGCATTTGCCTTTTACGCATTGAAAGTCAAAATATGCACACGTAGTACACAATAAGAGACTTTGTGCACCGTTCTATAAAAGTCACCACACTGTACAAATGTTCTTTTACACATACAGTAATGTGTACAAAGTCAAAATTAGCTAAAAAAAAATTAGCTAGAGAAAAGCAGAGAGAGCTTCAACCACCGATAAATTCAACAAGTAAATTCTAAATGGTGACATTACCTTTCTTCACCAGATACTGATACTTCCATTGCTCCATCAGTTTCAAATCCATCTGTAAACCTCAAAGGAGGTCTTATTGTCCGGGATGGTCGTCCTGCTGACATATTCTTCCAAAAATAACACTCAAATCCGCTGTTGTTTTGTCTCTCTCACCGTTCTCCTTCCTGTCTCTGCCGTCTCTCTGTGTGTATTCCCATGGTGCAAAGGGGCTGCTTCCTGGAGAAGCTAGAGTGAAATGACCGTAATGACGCCATTTTAGGTTGAAAGCGCAACATGTCAGCTTTCAGAAGCTGTTGGATTTTTTTTTTTGATTGCACAAACCATTTAGGAATTACGGTAATCCAAAGTGTGCATGTGCACATGGGCCGGCGTCGACACGTTCGGTGTTAAAGGGTTATATAGCTGGTATGGCACTCACATCTGTCAAACCTGTCAAGCTATCACTGGTTCAGAATACATTGCAATTCATTGAAACGCCACGAGCCAATGGCACACACTGAAAGATTATGAGCCAATGAAAAGCTCCGAAACATTTTGAAGCAATAAAGCGCAAAGCGAAACCGCGATGACGTTCTAAGCTTCGAACGTCATCGGTCATGTGACACTGGTGTTTTGACACAAGCTCCGACACAACGATTCAAATCACTCCGCTTCAGGAAGAGTGACACAAGCTCCGAAGCCTCGGTATCATTTGCCCATCACTAATTCAGACCCAAGCGGAGCGTTTACAGTTTATGGAAACCACAGGGAAATGTTGGAAAAAGAAGAATTCCATTTAAAAAAGCAAACTATCACTGCTTGAATACATTTGCCTGTTTTACTCCTGCTCACAACCTGAATTTTACTCAACAGATGTAAGAATCTCTCTCTCTCTCCTGTCAATTACTCTTCCCACCAAGCAATCAGTCCAACTCTTCACACCTGGCTAGTCACAGGTGTGGCCTATTTAATCTGCTCTCCTCTGTCTGCTCTTTGCCAGATCGTTCATTGCCTTGTATGACTTTCCAGCGTTTACTCCTGTCTGTTCCTTGTGATTCTGACCAAGCCTGCTCACATATGCCCTTTGGACCTGATTCTCCACCTGACCCTACCTGTAAGCTTGATCCCTGGTTGTTGGTCTACCTTCTGTTTGGACCACGTCTTGGAGTCCCATCCCCGGTACCCGGCCAGCCCTTCGTCCCCGACCACATCTACTGCCTACCCTACATTGGATTTCCCAGCTCTGGACCATGGACCACACCTGACCATTCATCCCGCCTGCCCTTTCGAACACCAACGCCAGGGTTCGAGGTTCTGTATGTGTTCACAGAATGAAGAGGATTCCCTTCTGAACTCAAAGACGTTTGAACTGTTTAAACCACAAACTGAGTGAACTGTGCTTTAACCCCAGAGACATTTGGACTTTTAATTTCCTGGACTCTTGAACTGTTTGCTTGTTGGACACGTGTTAATAAACTGTTTGGAATTTTATTCCTGTTCTGGTCTTGCATGTGGGTTCATCATCTGGCCATCACAAAACTAGGATTATCCAGCTTGTTAATGCCAGATAACACAATTCACTAGAAACATTTCATTATTTTTCAAGGCTGGTGATGTTACTAAGCAGGTTTTCTTCTAAATCAATGTGGCTTCTTTGAGTATTTTTTTTTTTTAATTATAACTTTTTTTTTTATCCATTTCTGATGCAGTAATGTGAAAAAAGCTCGTGACATCGGTGAAACACCAACATATTGTGTCTAAAACCAGTTCTTGTAACTCTAGATCTATGAGAACATGCACAGCCTTCCCACATATGTCTCCAACTGATAAACACAAACAAACACTGGAGCATATGCGGAGCTACACATTTGCAGTAGAGCTGCATGGATGTGGATTCACACTAAAGTAACCCTGCTATCGCTCACAGCTAATTTAGCAGTGAAAATGCTCATGTCTCTCCCGCCTTGGTTTCTTTTATTCCGGTCAGTAACAAGGTGCACTGCTGTGTGGTTGTCTCAGTTGCTGGTATGTATAGCATATTTATGTTGTTCTATTAATATTCTATGGCCCTGGTGTGATTTGCACAGGCCACATATCTAACCTGGACAGCACGTACATAAAACACTAAACAGTTAATGTGTTACAGCCTACAGTTCCCTATTACAGCAGCATTTGCACTAACTTTAACCCAGTAGTTCCAACCTTTTTTGGCAAGTGACCGCATTTTAACATCACAAATTTTTTGCCGACTCCAGACATTCAAAACTGAGACTTTTTTTTTTGTTGCTAAAATTAAGTCTGAACTACGGATAAATAGCAGCTTAGCAAAGATAAGAACATCCCATAATAACTTTATCATCATTAGCCTCAGAATCAAACTCATCTGTGTAGAAGAAACTCCGTTCTTTATGTTTACAGCTGAGTTCAGCGGTGCTTCGCCTTGTATCATTTCTTTTTGACCTAACGGTTGAAAAACGCTGCATACCCCTCGACATTTTTGATTGAGAAAAAAATTTGACAAAATGTGTTCTTGTGCCAAAGGTGTGTGTTTATATTTACAAACTTTGTGAATAAACAAGATATTTAACTGTAAAAAAATATATATATATATATATATTTTTTTTATTTATATATATTATCTGTGCAAAATATAAAGTGAAAAGCGCCCTGTTATTAAGAAGTAAAATAAATAATTAATTAATAAAGGAACCTAATTCCTTATCTACTCAAACTCATTGAGTATGTTCTTTCTTTTTTAATTTTTGGTGGATTGCAAATCAACTTTCAGTGCATACCCCCTCCTCCTGTATGTAAATAAGTGCTATATTCTCTTCAACAGTCCAGTATCCCTCAGTGCTTTCTGAATTATCCACACTTTCTCTCCTTTTGTCCCTAAAATCCCTTCTAGTTTCCATTCTCCCCCAGCCTCCCTCACCTTTTACTTCCACTCATCCTTTCTCCCTGATATTTGTCACTTTCCATTCATAGATGTCCTACATTTTCATCCTTATTACAATGTTCCCATGTTGTTGTATTTACTTTTCCCATCAGAAATAGTATTTTATTTAAATTAGTGTGGTCAAATCTCAATCTTGTTAAGACTATTATTTCTCTTCTACTTTTCCCTAAAACACGAGTTGCTTTTCCATGAGGCTAATGTGTAAAACTTTATCGATATTTACTAAATGTCAGAAAAACAGAACTGCACAGTGTTTTTTTTTTTCATTAAATCACAAATACAATGATTTGTTTATTATTGTGAGATGATACGAGGATTCATTCCATAAACATGGCCGACAAATGTAAATATCAGGTTGTTTTACAGATATAGTCATTATTATTACTATTATATATTACCCCTCTATCTTGTACTAAATTATACAATTATTCAGTTTCCTGGTGTGTCCTAATATACACCACCATGTTTCTTATAAAGCTCTTCTTCTTCTCTTGTTGTATTGTTTGTCCACATCCAGGTTTTTTTAAATTTATTCATATGACTATATTTCCAAAAAAAAAAAAAAAAGGTCTTTCCATTCCACTTTTGTGTGATTTACCAATTTCACATTTTTTTCCATTAGGTACAATTTTTATGCTGAAGTTATATTTGCGATATTTGAGGGTCAATGGAAAAGTGACTATTTATTAATTTTTGTATTCTGTAATATGTTCTACCCTTACTATCCTTATCCCACAACCTTTGCCAAAGTTCTGATACTTTTTTTGTTTTTGATTATTGGTTTATATCAGTAATTTGCTTCATATTTCCTGCTGTCTTGGTCATTCTGTCTGCATTTTCGTGGCCTTCCACTCCCACATGCGCAGGTACCCAACAGAATCCTACATCTATCCTCTCTAACATGTACAGTCTATATGCACACTGATATATTTCAAGCATTTAATCTTCTCTGCTTGACTCCATGTTCTTTAAACTGAAGACAACTGTTATGAGGTAAGGTTACTTTCTAAAGTTTTCGTGACGTAGTGTTGACAGTTATTTTACTCGTTAGATTCGTATTCATTCAGAAGAAAGCATACGTCTGTAAACTACAATCTGTATTTGTAATTCAGTCAAGTTGTAACTTCATGAGTTGTATTCTCACAGATACATTTATTCAGAAGAAAGCATACATCCATAAACTGCAATCCGTATTTGTAATATAGTAAAGTTGTAACTTTATGAGTTGAATTCACAGAGAATTTATACACTGAATAATCTATAAGTGATTTGACTTTAAAAAAAAAAAAAGACTACAATTTTTTTTTTATTTCTGCACAACTACAGACTAACACGCACAAAAACTTCAGAAAGTAACCTCATACCTGCAGTCCAATAATCCAGATGGAGGCTCCACCAGGTTCCTCCTTAAAAAGCTGCTGCAGCCAATCACCTTCTGCCACCTGAACACAGGAAAGAGACACACACACACAGAGTGGAAAACACCAGCCTGTGTCCAGGACGATACACGACACTAACACACCACGATAAAAGACCAAGAGTCAGAATAAGTGTCATTTTTGCATTTCACCAATTCATCCCATGGGCTGGACTGGACCCTTTAGTGGGCTGGCTTTGGCCCACGGGCCACATGTGTGACACCTGTGATCCAGAGTGTGAAGAGTTAAGATAAGATAACGATAAAATACACTTTATTGTACCCGTGAGGACATTTTTCCTGGACTCCATAGTGCTGCAGTTTACAGGACAGAATAAAGAATAAACAGAACAAAAGCAGAAGCATCAGAAAACTAGATTTGCATGTGATATATACATATATATTCATAAATAAATAAGTTATTGCACATACAGGTATGGTATTATTGCACAGTTTAGCTTATTACTCTGACAGATGTTACTGACTGTTTAACAGTCTGATGGATGTTGGGGTGAATGAGTTTTTGTAGCGGTTCAGTCTGGTTCTGGGGACCCTGAATCTCCTGAGCATGTAATAATAGTGTTCCAATGGGCTCCTAGTCACTGGTAACACCTGCGGTTTCTTCTGTCCATTGTTCGTCAAGGCTCTCTTTTAGTTTGTAGAAAAACAACTGTGTAGTGCTCGTGGTTTTTCCTCAGCTCCAGGTTTTCTGCTGCGCTTGTTGCTGGCATCGCTTGAGATTCGATTTATTAAAGGCATGAATTGCTGGACTTTTATTGCTGTCCTGCAAACTGGAGTGTAGAGTCTGGTGCTGCAGGTTTGCTCCGTAATGGTGTGGGAATTTATGTGTATTCTTTAGTTTGGTATTGATGGCAAATTAATATCGTAAAATGAATTATCCAAATTTGTTGTTTGTTGCCTGAGCAATAGTTTAATCATAATAATGTCGACAGAAGTGAAATATGAACACTGACATTTATGCATACAAATGGTCCGAGCTTTTTTTTTTTTTTTTATACCTTATTACAAATCGAGCAGTGGATAATTTGTGTATTATTGTTGCTCTGCAGCATTTGGTGATGCAAATGCTGAAGTGGAATGAGAGGTTTACGTGCACAAATCACTGATTTGAACAAACACCAGACTAAACCATTTACACACTGTATTCAACCCTTTATAGGACACTCGTGTATATACTCTGAAATTCAACATTGCCCGATAAAGGCTTAAGAAATAATATGGATGCAGAATTTTAAACATGTAATAATTGGAGCATTTACTCAGACACACGGTTTGTTTTTTTGGTGTACTAGACCGCATCACACATACATCTATATGCTATGTATGTGCTTAAATGTAGTGCAAAGGTGTAACTAACAGTATGTAAATGTAAGTCTCACAACCTTCTAAAGGTGAGACATAATTAATGAATGAATATGTATATGTGCGGGCGCCGTACTCAAGCCACTGCACTGCTGAACTAACTCATACTTGCTTCTAAATTCTGTTTTTTCAGCATGAGAAGGTCTTGCTTGTTCACAGAATGCTAACGCAGCCTACACCAGAGGCCATGTTGTCCAGATGTTTGACCTGGACTTGCGTTAGTTCTGTGTTAAGTACGTGTAGAGGATGTGTGTTACAGACTGATGAGACTCATCACAGCTGTCCTTCACATTGCTCTACTTCAGCGAGAGCAAAGGCACCATGTGCACAGCTAATCCACTTATGCATTTTTTTTCCTCCCTTCACAAAGTACCCTCCCCATCTAAATGGAAATCACCTGGAGAAGAGCGGCGCTAGCAAATGTGCAAGTGAAGCATTTGATGCACCTGAGCCACATTTCCACTGGGATCGCTGCGCAGCTCATGTAGTCAATCTCGCTCTGTTTTTCTGATCCTTGTTCAGTCATTGTGGGCCATCTTGTACCACGACAAAAAGGCCAGGGTCACCGCAGCACACAGAGACGCTGTAGCTTAAGTCGTATAAATAGTACATAAGCCCTTGTGACATTGTTGTCTCTGCCTGCAGAAGTGTTAGAGTGCATTTTGAATAGTTAATGCCGGGAGCCCGAGGCCATGAGTCAATCAGTGTCTTGGAGCTCATTTGGCAGCAACCAGCTCTGACATGTTAATTAGTGATGACTTTCCCTTCTGGCTGCAAGTGTGAGACAGCTCCAGCGAAGGTGAGCTACTGCAGGGAAAGATGAAGGAAACTTCCTCGAGCTCGACTCGGCTTTTGATCTGCTGGGATCGGTGTTATCTATTGTTCAGTTTCATTTAGTGGCACTAGATGGAGATGAAAGTGGAGCTGCTCTCACATCTGCAGCGCTGACAACAGTTATCCTGCTGTGAGAGTTTGACTTCATGATTCAACTTTTTTTCTTTTATTTATGTCCTAGTTTTAACCCATAAGACCCAAACGTCCTCCGTCAACCAAAAGCATTGGGGTCTGTCCATGAAACTGGGTTTATTTCAGTATCTGACACTTTTCCATCTGTTTAGACCCAATAATTAAAGGTGAATGTAGACATATTTACCCCAGGATGGACCTAATGATGACCTCAGATAAATGAAAAAACACTATACTTTTTCTCTGAGCCATCTCGTAAGTAATGAATTCTTAATAAATTACCGAGGCCAAAAATAGGACCCAAATATGGACATTTAATGTGCCTGGGTGTCAGTGCATTAGATGTGAAAGCATGTGTAAATGTTCTTCTCTAGACTCTAAATACAGACACTGTGTTAAATGTGTCGATCCTAGTGGTTTTTCTAATCCACACACATGGGTTTGGCATCAGTCTCAGTCTCATTCCAGGTTTGGTGTGGAACCCATTGTGTCCACTGGTGTTACATACAGAACCTGCTCATTTAAATACAAATTAAATGTGTGTGATTATATTTCGTTCGATTCCCAAAATGTGCCTGTGAGAGGATAAAAAGATATTCAAAAAATACTAGTGCGGCATTTTTGTGTCCTTTATACGATGTTACACGCAGATTTTTGTATGAGCATGTCAAATAAAAATGGGTTTTATCTGAAAAAAAGTTTCTCTTTTATCTCGGTGAAAATTTATTTTTAAAATAGACCCAAAGTGCTTTCAAACTTGCTTTGTAACATTTGTCTACATCTGGTTTGGATTTTTAGCCCCTCTGTCCTGTTTTTAGGACCAGTTTCATAGAAACATCCGTTTACTAATGTAAACTGGAGATCCACTAATTCTATCAATCCATGTCAATAATTAGTATAAAATACAGTTCTCTATCGTTTCATGGTCATCAGATATGACCCATTGGGATGTTTAGAAGCTCTGTAGTTACCATGGAAACAACATCATCTTCTACAACATTGATTCACCAGTAAAACCAATGGAGTTGGATCAATGACAGTGGATGGAAATGAACAAAAATGAATAAAAATTTCTCAACATCCTAAATAACATGAAAAAATGAGCCAAAAAAAGTAAAAAAGGATCAAATAAACAAAGATGAACAAAAACAACCAAAATGAGAGGAAATTAATGTCTTTTTTTAAATCAATAAAATGAGTAAGATGAAGAGATTGAACAGAATTGAAGAGAAAATAATGAAATAGGCAACAAACTGAACAAAAAAGAAATAAAATTACCAAAATGAGATTGAAGACACTTGTTTTATATTCTTAGAAACACCATCATCTTCTACAACATTGATTCACCAGTAAAACCGATAGAGTTGGATCAGTGACAGTGGATGGACACACTGGGTTAATGTTCAGTTAATGAAAGATTTTACTGAAAAAGTCACTTTTTCTTTAGTTTTTTCTGTTTTCATCTAATAATCTTTAACTTTACTCTGAGCATTTCTGAACAGCTATACAATCAGTCAATTAAACATAGAAAAATAGCTGATTTTCACTAGAAAAAATACCAAATTGAGTGAATAATATTCTCATAAATGATGATAAATCCCTTTGGAAAGGTTAAATAGAACGAAAAAACACTTGTCAAAAGTCACTCTGGGTCCTTATGGGTTAATGTACAGTACAAGCACAGTTAATTTAGCTGTGAATTATAATTGAAGAGCTAAAAATAATGATGCATCCGTTCCAAATGCATGAAATGCGCTGGAAACTATTTTGCAAATGCCTCACAGTTCTACATTCAGCTCTTAACAGTATGGCCATGACAATGAGAAGTAAAAAGAACTTTCTTGGTGAACGCCCTGGGTGAGCTGCTTTCATCTCAGTGAATGAGCTGCCATGCTTAGATACCTCATCCAGGGCCATGTCATATTTTCTCAGCCTGTGAACCCAGACGAGAATCCTTCAGGTAAGGAAATGAGCAATTTCTCATTAAGAGTTCTGTTGCTAAAACTGCCTTGTGCAAACCGCAGACTTCACTGAGCTCCGCAGACACTATATATCCCATTTCTATTCAAGAGCTCCAAGCCACGTCGGAAACCAAACCAGGAGGATCCATACATGCTGACCTTATTAACCCATGAAGACCCAAACATCCAATGGGAACCAAAAGCGTGTACTGATCTAAACAGTTTAATAACCTCTGATCCACTAATCCTATCAATACATGTCAATAATTGGTGTAAAATACGGTTTTACCTCAATTATTCATAGGATAAAATGTGTAAAATGTGAATAAAATGAGAAAAATTAAAGATACTTGCAAAATAAGGAGGGGGGGGGTTAACCTAAAAAAAATAAATCTTGAAATATGACATGAAAGTGAAGACATATTTCTAAATTGAGGTGAGTTCATTGTTTCATAACATCCCAAACCCAGCATTTACTCTGTTAACCCTCAGAAACCAAAAGCATCTACTGATCTAATACCTGCTGATCCATTTATCCTATCAGTATGTGTCAATAATTGGTGCAAAATACAGTTCTTCATCTTTTCGTGGTCATCAGATATGACCCATTTGGATGTTCAGAGGCTTCGTAGTTACCATGGAAACACAGTCATCTTCTCCAACATTGATTCACCAGTAAAATTCATGGAGGTGGATCAATGACAGTGGATGGACACATCAGTATGTTCAGTTAATGAGAGATTTGACTGAAAAAAGACACTGTTTCTTCTGTTTTCTCTGTTTCTGATAGAACAGCCTTTGAATGAACTCTGAGCATTTATGAACCTCTGCATGATCAGCGAATTAAATGTAGGAAGATACATAATTTACAACGAAAAAACTCAAAATAAACCAGAAAACATGACGATAAATGGGGATAAAACACTTAAGATAGGTTGAATACAGAAGGAAAAAAAATATTTGAGAACTTTCCACAAAAATAGTACTAGGTTTTTATAGGTTATTCAGACTGGAAGAAGTCCAAGACACAAAAGAAAAAAAAAAAAGTTCATCCATGGGAGCCACGGCTTTGTGAAGTTGAACTCACGACTACTCACTACCCCTCAACTTTAATCTGAACTTTAACCCTTCTGTTGTCCTTGGGTCAAAAGGACACACCACTGTTAGAAACAAAAAAAATAAATCACTTAAATGATATTTTTTCAACTTGAAATTTGATGACTTTTCCTAGATTGACCCCAAAATTACAAAAGTGAATTGTTGCCTTTGTTCGCATTTTCATGTAAGCTGTACAAAAAAGGTACAAAGATCGTCTTTGGGTCAAAATGACCCGACATCAAATTGTTTTTTTGTTTTTTTTTCTAACTTGTCTTGTTCAGCATCCTGACTGCAGAATGGTAGTCTGGCTGCCTTTTGGTGCTAAACAAATTTTGCTTTGCCAAAGGAAGCTTCATAAAGCCCGACAGTCAAATTGAGTTGAAATCACAGTCACAGAGTTAGATACATGTGAGAATGTTTTAGTTCTGTCTCAGATCATTCAGTATCAGACATAAACACAGACAGGTGGTCTGACTGCACTGCCTTTGATCTGACCCAAATGGAACTATATCGGCCCTTTGTGGATTTGTGGTTTCTTCAAGCAAAAGAAGATTTGGTGTTTCGAATTCAATGAAGCTGCTTATATTGGGGATTTTATGAAGATCATTTTGACCCAGAGGACATGGGGTGTATACAGAATATGAGGACAACAGGAGGGTTAAGACTCTCAGGGCCACATTAAGTTGTAGTAACAGGAAAAATCTGATATTTGGGGAAAATTATCATATGGTGTAGTAATATACAATTCTGACTTTTTTTTGAGAGAGAGAGACCTTCACATGCAATGAGTTCTGGGATGTTGCAGAATTGCAACTTTGGCCCAGTGTGGTAAATTAACACCGAAGACTGAACATGATATGAACGCTAACTTTATTTTGTAGCATTTTTCAAAACAATGGTACAAAGTCATCTCAAATCCTGATTGAGATTGTCACTTTTTCATGTGGTAGTCCAAGAAACAATTTTTTGTCCTTTGTAAAGCACAAAAGTACTTTGCACTTCAGGCAGGCCGTTTGAGTGTAGCCATTCTTGCACAGTCTGCATCGTCGGTGAGCTAGGGGGAAACTGTTTGTCGCTAATGCACAACTAAGTCCTGCAGTGGTACTTCTGAGTTTTAAAAAAAGGCTCATAAAATATAGATGTGGAGTAATTAGAATTTAGAATTGCAAATCTGCAACGCCTGCCTCGAGAGGGTTAATGAACATGTACATGATCAATAAATTAAATACAGGAAAATACCTGATGTTCACTGAATTACCACCTAATACAGAGGATGATGTCATAAATAATTGGTGATAAATCACTCAAGAAAAGTTAAATATAGAGAAAAAAGTATTTTGAAACCGGCATAAAAGTGGCTCTGGGTCTTTATGGGTTAAAGGTCAGTCCAAATGGTTGATCTTTTAAAGAGATTGAAAGTGTTCAATGGACTGTGCACATGTGATATGATGTATAAATGCATGTATTTCATATATCCAACCAGTGCAATAATAGTCATGTTTATTGGCAGATTACGTTGTTTTTGGTCACTGGGTTTTATTCAGTTAAGGATATTTTTGCTGAAAAAGTCACTTTTTCTTTAGCTTTTTCCCATTTCTGATATAAAAACCCTCAAGATTAATCTAAGCTTTACTGAACATCTACATAAGTGAATTAAATATAAGAAAATATCTGATTTTTCCTGAAAAACTGCCAAATACAGATGATAATATTAAAATAAATGAAGATAAATCACTTAAGAGAATTCAAATATAGAAAAGAAAATTATTTTAGAACTGCCACAAAATTAATTCTGGGTCTTTGTGGGTTAATGGATTCTGAATGTACCCGAAATGAACTTTTACCGTCAGTGAAAAGTTTCTGATGGTAGGGAAAAGGAAAATGAGATGCACAAGAGCAGGAGACACAGAGGAATTAAAAAGGCTTCTGAAGTTTCACTTTCACTTTGTACAGTTGTATGGTGCCCCCCCCCCCATTATCTGATCTTATTATTTGCGCAGACTGTATATGTTATATTTTCCTTGCAGAGATGGGACAGTTAATGCAAACATACCTGTTCATACCACCCCCCTATAATGACAACTGGTACGAGAATTAATAAGGAATCGGTTTGATAAGCACAATGGATAAAGGAATCTGCATCATTACATTCTTACACATCCCCATCCCTACTCTCAGTATTCCAGCAGCCTTAGTTCATGGGAAATGATTTTCAGCGTAAAAACTCTGTATCTCATGAAAAGCCTTTTCATGGTTACAGAAACATGTTTGAGTAGTTTTACGTGTGTTTCCACTTTTGCCCCTGACCTTTGCACTTAAAACATTGACAGCAGAAAAACATAAAATTAAAAACTGCAATAAAGAACCTGATGCTTACTTCCAATGATAAGATGTCCTTGTGCGGTTCAGTGTGTGGGCGTGTTCATTCTGCATTCACTCACACTGACGATGAGTACACCATTCCTCTAAAAATACAAACCCCCACTGTTTAAAGGACTAGACTGAATGTGTAGAGCACAATGCCACAGGACAAAAAGCTGGGAAGAAAGAAAGAAAGAAAACAAGCACAGACTCTAAAATGTAGATTAACTTAGTTTTCATAATTGACACTGTAAACACAATATATTTCACCTGAATTCATTTGTAAATATATATACATTCATTGTTCACCTTCAGGCTGAAACATTCAATAGGTTGAATAGGACAAAACTGGTTGTTTAACCCTATAACGCATAACGTATCGTATTTAATACATGAGTTTTGAAGCCCTCTACATGATCAGTGTGATTTTTTTCTTGAAAAAACCTGATGTATACAATTAGATACATGCAATACACAGATAATCCAAGGTGGGGTTGTATTTGTTCACCAGTGGCCTACAAGACCGTCATTAATGAGGAAGGAGGAAGAAGTTTGACCATTTTGAAAAGGAATTACCAATTTAGTAGACATATTTGTTATATTATGTTTCTGTTTGTTCAAAAATAATAATATTTGCGCATTGAGACCCAATGTATCAAATATGATACAAATTTGAAACTCATACATGGAAATTAATATTTGAATAAAAATATTTTGGAGTGGGGTGACACGGTGGTGCAGTGGTTAGCACTTGAGCCTCACAGCAGAAGGTCCTGGGTTCGATTCCCGGGCGGGACCTTGGGACCTTTCTGTGTGGAGTTTGCATGTTCTCCCCGTGTCTG
>JAQQZY010000019.1:16634708-16645782 GCA_030068375.1 Ostorhinchus rueppellii | reverse complement strand
CCATCCACTGTCATTGATCCGACTCCATGGGTTTTACTGGTGAATCAATGTTGTAGAAGATGACAGTGTTTCCATGGCAACTACAGAGCTTCTGAGTGTGCAAATGTGTCATATGACCATGAAGACAAACTGTATTTTACAGCTTATTATAGCTCATTCATTTATCAGACAGGGGTAGTTGTTTGTTTACCTGCTTGAGGAAGGCTACAGGAAGAGGCTGAAACTAGTCAAGCAGGTAAACAAACAACTACCCCTGTCTGATAAATAAATGATCTATAATAAACTGTAAGTGGAAGACAGTATGAAACTATGCCAGACTTTGCATTTTACATCAATTACTGACGTGGATTCATAGGATTAATGGATCAACAGGTATTAAATAGTTAGGGTCAGTAGATGATTTTAGTTACCAGTGGCTGTTTGGATCTTTTTGGGTTAAGAATGCAAAAATACTGAGGATAATATTATAATAAAAGGTGATAAATCACTTGAGAAAAGTTAAAAAATAAAGAAAAAATATATGGGAACTGCCACAAAAGTAACACCAGGTCTTCTAAGCCCAAATATTGATGCTAAAGGAGCCAGAGATGCTCAATTTCACATGTTGACCAGTGAACTTAGAAAGGTTTTTAAATGACAGTATTTGATTTATTTATGTTTTAATTCTAGCTGTGATGAAAATTAGATCCGTCGTAACAATCAATTAAACGAGCAATTCAAACAGAATCTAAAATCAAGTATTAAATTATTATGTCTATGCATCCATATTGAACATCTTGGTCATAACAAGCCTGAAGAAAAACGACTATGATGGTCAGAGTCTTCTGCTCAGACCTCATCTAAATTGCGCATTTCATCATATTGGAGCTTACTGAATGTTTTACAGACGCTGCTCTAAATTATTTATCTCCAGGCATATGCTGTATCTGTAATACTTTGCAGAATAAGCCGTCTGTTTTTGTCTCGTTTGTAAATTCTTAAAGGCTAATGATAAAATGTCCTTTGTTCCCACTTGTCGCACAGTGCTCATATGATCAGTGGAGCTGTAATCACTGTTTATCGCATGCAGTTTCTGCAGGTGTCAGTATGACTGTAGCCGGTAGGAGGGACTTGATGCTCCAACTTCTCATTTTGTGTCTCTCTCCTCTTCAGCCAGTCGTCCTGGTCCTGCTTGGAGAGAGACGACGACATCAGCAGCGCAGCATTCCGGGGGAAACACCATGAATTTTAGGCTGAAAAGGCGACTGGAACCTTACGTGAATTCGCTTTCTTATTTTTGATTTCCGTTTATTTTTTGCGTCTTTTCTTTCTTTTTTTTTCTTCTTCCTTTTTTCACCCGGGTCTCTGACGCGCAAGGACACTACAGCATCCATCCACGGCAGAAACGCTCACATAGAGCATCCTCTGTACAGACGCACCACCATCCTCCACCTTCCTCCTACTCCTCCACTCCGGTTCTGTTCTAACCCAGAGGACATCAGGACGTCTTCTCCCTCTACCCGGAGACATGGATCTATGGTTTCATTCGATCCGGATTTGCTGGTGGAGGGTTTTGTTTCTGATGAGTATTTTCCAGGACTATCTGAGCTCCATGCTGGACTGCCCGCCGACCTGCAGCTGCTCTCAAACAGAGATCTATTGCAATAAGTCCGACAACGGCAGGTTTTTCCCTTTACTGGCCCTGCAAGATACTGGGAACAATGGGACCAGTGTTGACATAGCTGAGTTATTCAAAAACATCTCCTCAATGTAAGTAGATGCGGATGCGCCGTGCGTTTTTGATCATTAATTCATCACATCCCCAGTAACGCGTCTATGATTTGCTGGTGTCTGTTGCTTTTATTCTACCGATCAGACTTGTTGGTTGATGGGTTTAATTCGGGGATATGTCACTTTTTGCACTTCTATCAGCCACATAAGTGTCTCTTTGTGCTACATATTTAGTGATATATATATATAATGGAGGATAAATGCGCCTATCTTGTATCCATCTTGCGCGCAATTAGACAAATCCCTCGGAAGCCTTGACGTGGTAACTAACTACTTGATGTTGAAACCTTGGGCATTTTCCCCCCCGTTTTGTGTCCCCATAAAGTTGCTCCTCCGCAGCGGCTCCGCAGGCCTGCACGGCCAAACGGCAGGAGGATGTTGCGGAGAACCTCAGATTACCCATTCACATGATTCCATCCTGATGCACAGCAACTGTTCCAACAGATTGTGCTAAATGAAACAGAAATAAATGGTGCAGTAAGGTCAACCAGTTACATTTCAGCCTGCGTCCACGGAGACCGCGACGCGTCCCCTCAAACTTTATTATATCCGTGTGACGCGGGGCTTAGAGGGTGTTGGAAACGTGACTTGTGACATTTTTATCCCCCACCCGCGGATATGTTTAGTATTAGGACGCTGTGGGTTCAGTGTTTTACAACAACACGGATTCATAAAGGATGTGCTTAAAACAGAGGAGCAGTGATGACGGCACAACCCCTCCTCACCCACACACCCACACACCCTCAGAAGTACATTTTCATCCTGCATCCTCCCTCCCTCCCTCCTTCTTTCTCTCCTAGGCATCGATCCTTTCCTGCCAACATCAAAGGTTTCTTTCTTGAAAAGTCAGAAGAAAAAAAAAAACACACACAGGCCTTAAAATAAGACCTCTGGTGTCGATGAGGCTGATTTGCATATAAAATAAACACCCCCACCTCCACCCCCAAAATAAAAAGCACTGGAATTCCCCTCACGGCTCCCTCCGCCTCCTTAAGCCACAAAGGACTTTTCCTTCCATCCTTTTGGTATCCCGTTTACCCTTTATCCGTTTGAGGGAGACAACAACTTATTTTGTGACATGGTTCATCGCGTTTTTGTGCCACTAGAGGGTAGCCTGGTACCCTCTATACAGTGCTCTTTACAGCACTGAAGTCATGGACGTGACTGTTTTGTCAGGCACACTTTTAGTCACAACAGCCACACAATAAGTCTGACTTTAATGTCAAATACCATTAAGCAAAGTGCAGCCATAGGGGATCAAAGGTCAGAGGTCAGGTCACACTGGTAACGATTAACGTGACCCTGCAGTGAACCACCAATGACCATTTCCTCTTCAGACAACCTGTTCCATTAACGTACACAACCTTTTTTTTATTATTATTATTTTAAATGGTAAAATTAACAGTGACCCAATCTACCCCTGAAATTGTACTTCAAAGTACAAAATCCTTCTTCACCAGAACATCGTCATGCATTGATTGCCTTTTTGCCTTTGAGAAATCCTAATGCAACTGACCCAGGACTAATTGTGCATTTCATGGCCCCTCGCCAGCAGCCTGGTTGATTTCTAGCTGCTCAGCATAGACAACATCCTCCACCCACCCACCCACCACCACCAACTCCAGCAGCAGCTCAATGACAGCTTATCAGACACAATGCCGCCCAATGTCACATCAGCTTACACATCTGAATTTATACAGGCAGGCCGTGATGATTTATTATATGTACAGATTACATAAGGCCTAACGCTTGTCTATGTGTTCTATATATAGAAATGTGTGGTTTCAATGAGTGTACCGCGGTTCCTGGTATGATCAGAGGTAATGACTGGATGCACTATGTACAGGAGAAACTGTCTTAAATCAACATGTGAATGAAATGTTCTGTTTTTCATGATGCGGACGAACAGCATTACCAGGATAAATTTGTGTATACACATGTTGGGACCTTCCCCAGTGCAAATCGTTTTTTCCCCTTTCTCTTTGTAAGGTGTCAGACGCATATGTTTCACTAACAAGAAGGCTATTTCATTCATCACAAAAGAAAAAGAAAGAGTTGGGGACAATTTGTAGAGATAGAAAACTAGAGCGGGGGCTCCTAGCGGGAGCTGTGGGAGGATTGGCCAGCGAGAGAAAACTGCCAAGTCCAGATAATAGTTTTCCAGTTCTCTCACATTAGAGATTCATCACAAGAGGCATCACTGTTTGAAGAGGATAAGATAAGGTCTTGCTGTGATACTTGAAGAAAAAAACGCTTCTCTGAGAGCAGCTGAGGCATTTGACAGGTTTTGCGTAAGTCTCGCTCTGACTGCAGGTGTGGGTTTGTTTGCAGAATCCAATCAGCGTTTCCACCTCTGGTGATGACGTTTTGGCCTCATTTTGTTTTCATCTTTTTTTGTACCGTCGAGAGCCTTTTTGTACGGAGATGCAGAAGTACCGCCATCTGTATAGTCATTACTGTGCTGTCAATTGGTAAATGTTTCTAACCTGCATTTAGAAAACAGCTTCACCGCTGTGCAAACCTTTTTACCTCTGCTTTGAAGTGAATCATTCATTTCAGCTCCTACAATTTAACGCAGTCACAAACTGAACAGAGAGAAGAAGAAAAAAAACGCATTTCGTAAGAGACAGGTGGAAAATGTTAGTTTGATTATGCGGTATTATCTGATGTGAATAGCTTGAGTGTTTCATCCACCTACACGTACATGCATATATACATACACACATGCTTACATTTGTCCACCTACATAGTTTTGTACATGATTTCATTCATTGCATCTCATTATGGTATTCGTGCTCCTATGGCAGTCATTTGCAGATCATATTTTTTTCAATGTCAGTTAAAACCGGTAGTCCTTTATTTGCCTTTGAAAAGCAGAGGCTTTTCCAAAACTATTGTAGTCTTGGCTTCTTTAATGTCAACTCTTTCTTCAGTCAAAGAGATTTATATAGACTTGTAAAACTGCCATCTGTTTATCTGCAAACAAACGGAGGGTTCCTCGCTCTAAAATGGTTTACTGTCTATACCCTTTGCCAAACACTGCTTGAAGTTTACCATTTAATATCGTTAAAATCTTGATCACGCTGCCTATAAATTCTGTCTTCATATTCTTAAGGATTTTAGCTGTGCTTTAAAAAGCATCACTGTGTTCTTTATTTATTTTGCTTTTATCAGATTAACCGATTTCCTATAAAATAAAAAAAAAGTCACCTTGTTATAATATTACAGATTTAACTGAACATACACATCAAACAAAATAAGCTGAGGGCATGGAAAATAAATTTCATTCTAGTTTTTGGACTTCTTTCCTACATTACCAAAACAAAGGGTCTGACAGTACAGGGCATGTTATTTTGAGATGCACTGGGAAAGAACACAAGAAAAACAAAGCTGTTAAAACCATCCTGCAACAACGGAACACTGTTTCACCTGCCATCACATTCAAGAATTTGCTGCAAAACTCTGGGTCAATATGAGTATCAAGCACTTCTTTAAAAAGTTGTTTAAGGAGTTTTCTTCCCCTCAAATTTTTAAACAGCCCAGCTCCGCTTCAGGATTATCGATCTTTGGATACCTTCAACCACACATTTTTATATGAAACCTGCCAACTAGCTGATGCTGCCAAAAAAACCTGTTTTAAACAGAAACGTTTCCAAGGTCTGCTTAGGTGACTTGTGTGGGTTGCAAAGTGTCCCCTGGTTCAGACATGGAGCATTACAGGATTACATAAAATCAGTGTTTTCTCTCCCTCTTAAAAGTCCTGTGCAGCCCACATATGTGTGCAATTGTGGCCAACATCTAAATCAAATCCATCTTAAAATATCTCCCTTATAATCATTACATAAGTCTTTTGAATGGGAATTAATAGCTTCGTTTGCCCAGTATTGCACCAAAACTGTTAACTAGAACGATCACTTCCTGCTCAAGTGAGTCACTGTGAAGTTATTGGAGATGAACCCACGGCATGAAAACGCTGTTCTCCTTTAGCTCAAGCATTTAACACTGGAATGCAAGGGTGCTTGATTGTCAATGGAAAATGCATTCATCAACTTCTTTTGCAAACCGTACTGTACATTGTGTTTATAGCTCTGACTCCGAAGGTTTGTTTGGGGATGAGTCATTCCATAAATGGCATAATTGTGAAGTAGAATCAAACCGTTACATGTCACAAGTGCAGAACTGTGAGCAGGACAATACACAATGGGGAAATTATTGGCATCTTATCTACAGAAATGAAGTATTTTTCTTTGGATCTTGTTTATTGGAAACGCGTTCATATATTGGAGTTTCGAATTTTGATCCACTGCAGTGATATTGTTTGATTAATATCTTTTGGGAAAATAACATTATTGGCAGGTTTTGAGCTTTTCTGAGCCCAGCCAGCAGAACCAAGCCAAAGGGTTTTGTTTGGCCGTCTAATCTGGCTTGTGAGTTGGACGTACAGAGCAGTGTAATACTCAGACCACATCCACACCTTTCCTGTCACTGAAGCACTCTTACCTCTGCGCTACCATACTTTAATATCATACTATATGTTTTTTTCATTTCCTCAACACCTCCCTCTTGTTCTGTCTTTGTCTTTGTTCTCTTTTCTGCTGTGTGAGGTTTTGATGTCTGTGTTTGTGATGCCCAGCTCACCTGTATCTGTTTGTCATCTTCATTCATTGTTTCAGTCACCTTGATATTTTCTTTTTATATGAGTGGGTTTTTTTTTTTTTTATTCTTTAGGGTGAGATGTTTTTACATGTCTGTTGGGTTTTCATTGTGTGATCTGCAGTTTTCTGTGGGTTGTATCATCTGAAAGCACAAACCATATGTAAACGTCACTTAGCCTCAGTTTGCCGCTTATGAAAAAATGCCTCAGAGCTTTACACCTCTCTGACATTAACCTGGAATATTTCTTTGATAGCAACGTAGTTAGAAACCAAAAATAAAACATCATGTACTCACCACAGTAATACTGCAGTTGTACTTTTTTTGTGTGTTCTTAAATGTAATGTCTGAACCTAAGCAGCATGTGACACTGTGTAATTTGGAGTAAATGTAAGTTCAAAGAAAAAGCAAATGAGATAATTGGAATGGAGCATTTGATGTATTAAGCTGTGATATCTAGCCCTGTGTTACTGAGTTTAGAAGCTGCTCAGAATGGTATGAAGCAGCAGAACACTAGATTAGAATGCGTTGCCTACTCAGCCACTGTCACAACCTTTATTTTAAAGAAGAATGGCTGCTGTGCAAGTTCAAACTTGTTGCAACAAAGAAGCAGCGAAGATATTCTTGATGGCTGCCACTGTGGTTTCATTGGAGACCTTTTTGGATTCATAAATTAATTACTAGGCTGTCTTTGGCTGTAAAATGACTAGGAACTGAAGTGGCTATGGGGTTCAGGTGATCATCACAACTCTAAAAACCCATATTGTACCTCCAGTCTCATACTGTGTCAGTGTCACCACCGCTAACGTTGTTTAACCACCCAGGATGGAGTTGCTAACACACGTCTTGCCAGTTGCACGTCGCCATGCAGACCCCCTGCCGCCTCTGCATTGCGAGGCTCACCTCAGGCAGTGCACGATGGGCTCCTCTGTTATAAGCATATCATCAAGTTTGCATGAGCCTGTCTTTGTGGAAAGTAGGTCACGGCTGCCATCTGAGAATTAGGAGGAGAGAGCGGCGGTTCGTTCAGATCCTCCGCATGCAGGGATGCTGTGAGAAGTCCCGGCCATGTGACTGACCCAGCTTCTCCCACGCCCCCACCACCTCAACTCCTGCATCTGCAGGCAGCCCTTGCGCCTTAAAGATGCATACTAATGAAGCACCTACCCCCCCCTTTTAACAATCAAAAGATGCATTGAGGATTGAGGGGTGAAAAATACTGAAGGCTCTGCTGTTTCAGCCAGGATTAGAAAAACCCTTTAAAGCCTTGCAGTGGCATTCCAGAGGCTTTCTGTTGACATTTAGTTGAGCTTCTTCTTTTATGCAGCAGATTATGAATCAGTGTCGCTACTGTGGGCAACAGTTTATCATGTCAAATTTAGGAGATGGAAGGGAGCAGAAAAAATAATCTATCTACCTATTTTAACTCCAATTTGTTACATGCTTATATGAAAAACAAAATAAATCCGACCGAAATGTTCTTGTTGCGCATACTTAATCAATTTACATCTGTTTACATGCATTGCCTTTTTTATTTATAGTGTGTTACGGCACTGCTCACAAATAAGGAACAATTACTGAGCACCTGCTGACGTTAGATATCTACTGGTGAACACAAGGCAGACAGTTTTAGTTTTAATCAGGTGGCATAAGCTTTACTGAGGGTTTATTACAGATAATCATGTTTAAACATGGTAACTGTAGGCTTAGTGAAGTCACACTGAAGACGCATTACAGCTAATTCCCCTTTCTGTATGATATTGATAGGTGATTCATATTAGCGTGAGGAATCTGTGTGATGGCGGCGGCTTGGAAACACTCTCACTCGAGCTCTTCGCATCTCCTCGCCTTAGTGTGTTTCTTTTTGTCGGCCCACCTCTCATGAACACTATTAATTTCCTCAGAGTGAACGCTTTGCCAGGTGAGGGTTTACATTTGACCTCCGCTGCATCTATCTCAGCTGATAGACCTCCAGCAGATACCTCAGACATAAAACCCCAGCTTACTTTTTACTCCCACAGCCCCTAATAAACCACCCTATTAGCATTCATTTTGTATGTTTTTCATCTAAAAAAACATCAATCATCATGTATTATCAAGTAGGATGAGTCACCCCACTGTCCTCCATGTCAGCGATGACAGGCAGCGCTGTGTGAATAATGCAGCTCTCTCAGTTCTCACTTAGGTTCAGCCATGTTCTCCTACACGGTCTGCATAATGATGGATGCTATTCATTGCTATTGTCTCCTCCTGTTTGAAAGAGCAAATGCTTATTTTTCAACACAATCTAACATTCTAGTGATTTCTTCACACCCCATTCGTCTGAAGTTCCAGAATATATCACACTAATATATAATTATTATCATCTGTATTGTTAACTTTAACATTTTTCTCTGAAGGGCACATCCACTTTCAGGTCTGAACAAGAAAAACACTTATTTAGGAAATGGAAAATGCAGCTTTTGGCATTTCTTTATTAAGCACATTATCCAGATAAAAGCATGCATGAACTGCCCTTTCCTGTCCTCCTCCGTCCATCAGTTATCTATTTGTACAAGCGGGTGAGATCTCTTTGAGGCAATATGTGCACTGATGTTTGGATGGTAAACACTCATCATGAATTAATGTCTCCACAAGCCACGCTGTTTAGATTCGACCGCCAGCACCATCAGCTGTAAGAGCAGGATGAAACACCACGGCACATTCATATTTCTCAGAAAACAGATACATGTGTGTGTGTGTGTGTGCTGACCCTGAAAAACACAACAGCCTCTATTTATTGATCACCTCAGATGGCCTGATATCTGTATTCGGTATATTCTGTGGACTGCTGGTGCGTATTGTACTACATCAAAACATTATAGACCTGGCAGGCCATTCAGTCGCACTCACCGATCATTCGCAGCGAGCCAGTGACTCTAGGTGGCTGTACGGGAGGTGAGAGCACCAGGAGGGTTTTTAAGACCCTGACAGAAACTTGTGTGAAGGCAGATGAGAACACATTAAAAGTAAATGGTCCACTGGGACTCAGCTCTCCTTCCTACCAGCTCTGTGTCAGTACAATGACCTTGGTACTCCAGTCAGAACAGCATAGTCACTCTCCATCTTACTTCATGGAAGAAAAAAAAAAAAAAAACCTCATCTTTGTAAGCACTACATGATATAACTCTCACTCCTGCTGAATCCAAGTCTTACATACGTCCTTCATCAAACATGCTCCCTTAGTTAAGTCATAGGTCTTATATTACCCTCACTGCCATTACACAAATGTAATATATGCATAAAGTATATTGAATTTCCTTGGCTGAAATATATGCATACAACCCCAAGCGATATATATTCAGATATATACAATGGATCCTATTAAAAAATGAATGTGATATAATAGAAAATTATATAAGAAATATATACAACAGAAACAGTCTTCAGGGCATGTATATCATAATTATATTTCCAGTTTTTATTTAGTTTTCACTATAGATCAGGTTCGGGTTTATTGTCATTTTACATGAGTACAAAAAATAAAATTAGTCAGGACCAGCAGTGTACGGCCCCAAATAAAAACTCTAAAAACAGTGATCACATAAAGATACTAACAATAAAAACCTCATATGAAAAAGAACTAGAAAAGCACTCGCAGAGCGCAGACCTCCGCCAAGGTAGTGTTTGTACTTTTTCTTTTTTTTTTTTAAAGGTTTGTTTGTTTGTTTGTTTGTTTACAACATAACTCCAAAATTTATGGACAGATTTTGATGAAATTTTCAGAATATGTCCGCTCTTGTTTTAAGGTAGTGTTTGAACTTTCCTCCACTAGATGGCGCTGTATGACCTCATATGCAGCTCTGTGCTGCCATGCCCTATCTTACAATGATAAAGAATCCTTTGAAAAAACATAAAAATTCAAGGATCCAGACGGTGATCTGGATCGCCTCCAAAATTTAATCATCTCTTCCTTGACCCAGAGCGGACATATCCTGGAAATTTCATCAAAATCCGTCCATAACTTTTTGAGTTCTGCTAATAACAAACAAACAAACAAACAAACAAACAAACAAACAAACAAACAAACAAACCTTGGCAAAAACATAACCTCCTTGGCGGAGGTAATAATAAATAGAACAGCTAAAGTGCAGTCAGCATGTACTAAAAGAGCAACATATGAAAAGATGAAGTTCAACCCAGTTAACCGATAATTGAATTTTAACTGTTAATTGACATTTGGTGATGATTGTTTTTTGTTTTGTTTTGTTTTCTTCTCATAAAATTATGAAGGTATTGCTATATTAGTGTAATTATCAAAACTTTGTGTCACATTGTTATGTTATTTTCGTTGTTATTGGTATTACATTTGTTGTTATTATTATTATTATTATTATTATTATTATTATTATTATTATTATTATTATTATTATAGATAATTGCTATTACATAGAAACCATGAGGAATAGAGATTGGGTGTAGGAGTATATAAGTTTACACTTCTTCCTACTCCTTTTCGAGCATGTGTCACTTTATTTATTTTTGTGTCAGTTGTATTATTACAGCCTACATTACTACATTGTACATTATATTGTTTACCCATCAACCTTTGAAGTATCACTATTGGTTGGTGGGTCTTCTTTTGTTTTACTTTCTTTGTCCACATGTTCCA
>JAQQZY010000019.1:16551698-16569509 GCA_030068375.1 Ostorhinchus rueppellii | reverse complement strand
CAGCACTCTACATCTCTACATTGCTCTAAGCTTCCTTTTATTTCAGATAATGCATATATATATGCTGTGAAATAAAATAAATGCTGTATACAGTATGTAGGCAAAGGGTGCACACATTTGCCTTACATTGCAGTATCCATCTTTGAATCAACAGTTACCCAGATACAATCACACTATAACAGATCCTGCCCACTACACTCTGTGTGGGCGCGTTCCTACTTTCCTAGTGTGTTAAATTGGAAGTTGGTGTTGCTCTGTGGGTAAAGGTTTCATGGACCTGATTCCCACCCACAGGCCGGCCTGCTGCTCTGCTCTGCCAGGGCTGAAGCCATGTGACTGTGGAATATAGCTGATGAGGGGGGGGTGAAGGGTACTTCAGGATCTCCTTCTAATGTTAGACTTCGTAGTAGATCGCCTCCGCCATTTTTCAAAACCTCACCACCCACGATGCACCACATGAAATCACTATGAAATATGGGAAACACATGACGGGACATGCAGCTGCTGCATCGTTATTGTTCAACTAAACTGATGTGTCATAAAGTAGACTGCTTGACCTTCCTATCCCTAATCTGGAGACACTTTCACATATTTTACCAATAAAATAAAATAAAAAATAATACAAAAAAAAAAAAACTTTTGATACATGAATTTGTAATTTATGGACTCTTTGCATTCTGCAAGATGTAGGAGGATCTGAGGGAACGGAACACACTATTCATATTTCTTTCAGTGCTTTTCATCCATGCATGACTGCATGACAATAAGAATTGTCTTTGTCATGTTAGACAGACCCCTTCACATCTATGTACAAAGGAAAGAGCCCCCTCCTCTGAAAATACTGTTGGTTCACTGTTTTGTTTTTTTGTCCCACTGTAGATCAGACAAGAGTTCTTTTTTCCATTTTAAAGTGGGTGGCTTCATTCGAGGACATAATGCTCACCTATAATTCTTGAGTGTGGAATATTGGAATGTTTATTCCCCAAACCAAAAAGCCCAGAATGGATTGGGGGTGGCTATTGTTCAGGTGGTAGAGTGGGTCACCCGATAACCAAAGGGTTGGCGGTTCGCATCCTGCTCTGTCCTAATCAGTCTGTTATGTCCTTGGGCAAGACACTTCACCCTCTACCCCAAGGCTGTGGCCACAGATGTAGATTACCACCACCAGAGGGAGAATGTGAGAGTGAATTAATTATGGATCAATAATGTAAAGCGCTTTGGGTGACTTGAAAAGCGCAATAAAAATCTATCATTATTCATATCATTATTATTAAACCAAACACTTGTTTTGGTGAGTTAGGATTAGTATTATTTTGGGATTTTTTGAGATTTCAGCAGCTCCAGTTGTGAGTGTGAGGAGGGTATTCAATTAGGTGCTGTCTGAAACTTCAACAATAGATGTAAAAACAAAAAAAAAAACAAAAAAAAAACATAAAAGAAAAAGAACACACAGACACACACACAGTGAACACATCAAACATTAGGCACTCTGGTCAGGTAGGGCATACAGTAAGCCTTCGAACCTTAAATTCTATGTTTGGCGGAGCAGAATAGTAGTTGGGATTGAAGCAGCACATTCATAAATTCATGCTGAGCTTAAATTTACATTACATCCCCATGCTGGAGTGCTAGGAAGTGTGTGGCTAATCTCAATGTAAACACAAACATGCAGGCTTGCTGTCTGATAGTGGTGTCATGGAGTGTGGTTTCTACTGCCTATGTGGACTGCAAAGAGAAACGCTCCGCTGCTCACCACCAGACTATCTGCTACGTCTTGACCACTGGGACCCTCGCTGGCTATGAATGGAGTGCATCAACTCATGCTCTGGGTCGACACCAGTTGTATTGACTGTATATTTAGAAAGAGCTTTCAAGAAGAGAGAGATAGAACGGCGTTAAGGGATTTCAGCCTAGAATATGACACATGAAGGACGCTGGTGAAGGACACCGATGCTCTGTCAAAATGGCTCCTTAGAATAGTTGGTATTCTGGCTGCTGGCTCATGAAAAGACATGCCCATACTATTTCATAAAGCCCAAATTATACTTGTCATCTGCATGGGCAAGAGGCTTCTCATGATGTAAATTTCTGCTGTCTGCTGTCCTGTCATTGTCTGTTTGATCTCAACTCCGCTCTAAAATAATATGTGCAACATCTCGTCACGCCGATTCTGTATTGTCTGCCCTATCTGAAATGGTGCAGAGACATTTCTGGTCTCTAGAAGAAGCTGTTGTGGCAAAACGCTCTCTGTGGTACACTGAGGGAGAAACGTTATTTACAATGAAACACTTCTGTCTTTCTAGTGGCTGTTGAAAGCTACTGCCATACGAACAATGACTCAGTGCAGGGCATTTTTCGTGTTCCCAGTGGTCAGAAACCAGTGAATGTGCCTCTGTGGTTCTCTCACTAAATGCAAGTGAATAGCCAGTTTGTGTTTAAGTGTGTGTTCTTTCGTGTTGCTTTGGGTTTTAATTACTTTTCTTGCTTCACTCAGTCAACGTCCTGAGAAATTGATGTGGGTGTGATGTATGGTTATGAAAAGCCCCGGTATATTTTGTATGAATATTGAAAAATAATGCATTGCCCATAATGTGCTGTCCTCCTTTGACAAATGGTCATTTGACACTGAAATGTTGATACGGGATTCCATGTCTCAGTTAATGAGAGGAAAGCTCAGAAAGAAGAAATGTGGTTCAATGCCAGACAGTGACTGGCTGAAGCCAAGCTGAAAATATAAAGGGAAAAGGAAGTGGGTGCAAAAGAAGACAGTGGACAGACAGGGAGAGATTCAGACTTGAGGCCACAGCAGATAATGATGGTGAGAGAGCAAGAGACAGAGAAATTAGGCATGAAAGCACCACTAAGGGAAAAGGAGGCTTTCACCTCAAGGCCCATTCAAAGAGACAAAGAGTAGTCAGGCTATGCGGGCGATCTTTACATCCATAATCACAGCAGTCTAGTAGAGCCTAATGCGTTATGACGGCTGTGCTGGTTCTGAGAGAGTGGTGGGTGGATGTGGGTCGTGGTGAGCCACAGGAATAATGGCTTCAGTTAATCTGCTGTACAGGACATTCAGTCTCAAGGGACGCCATGTCAAGTGGCGTAACTGGATCGATAGTATCCGTAACACCGAGCCTTCTCCTACCACCTCCTGTTCAAACCTCCCACCAACAGTTCACCGCATCCTCACCTTGCTGTCTTCTATTTTTTGATGTCCCTTTTGATCTCTTGAGAGTCGAACAACTAAAGGCAAAGGGATGATGGAGGCGAGACAACATTTTCTTTACTTGAGCTGACGAAGCGGCTAAAAATAGCTGCTTTCATCAAGGTGAAGGATTGGTTGTAGGCAATGTGCGGGAGCCTGTCTGTGGCCTGCTGTCCTCTTAGCCAAGACGCTGGAGTGCTTTCAAGTCGCGGCGTAGGGGTCGAACATGCAGTGTCATCATGCTACTCTCTCACAGCGATCACCAGCAGTGTGTCTGTCAGTGCCTGAGACTAAAAGCTGGAGCAGCAACAGCGCTTCTCCGAGGCAGCCAAATCCCGTAGGCCAGATGAGGTTCTGTGATTCCTGAGGCAGCACTTTGCCCTGGCCTCCCTTCCTTCCACTCACATCCACCCTCGTCTCTCCTCCCACATCACTCGCCACTCACTCTGCAACCTGTGCGCTGACAGACAGTTGTCTGGCCTCGCTCTGACATTCGGTGTACACAGTGCCAAGCCCTCCGACACAGGGGCTGTCAATCAAATGACACTAGCGAGGCACTCTCAGATGTGTTTGGACAAGAGGATGAGGATTTCAACTGTGCAGATTGCTATTTACTGTGCCACGAGGGGAGAGGATCGGGCATTCTCTCCCCAGCCCTGTGGCTCTGCTGTTTGGCCTCTGGATGGAGCCTCCGGCCTCTCACACACTGATGCTGTGTGAGTGTGGGAGTGGGCTGATTTCTCTGCGACAGAGACAAAGGAGACAGACTTTGATAATGTGAAAAAAGGAAATACTTTCTTTCCCCTTCTGTTTATCCTGGGAGAGTGATAAGATGGATGCAATAGGCTGTGCAGTCTGTTAGTCACGAGCTCAACAGTTCTGTCTGGAAAATTTCAACTGTTCAATTGTAATTTATGTATGTACGAAAATATATATTTATGTCTGTGTCTATTTATTTGTTTACTGGAAAACATAGTTTAGCAACAAGATCCAAAATGGGCTGCAGATTCTGAGTTGGGCATCTTTGTTAATCCAATATTTTCAAACATCTTCTTTTATTTATTATTATTTCTATCATCTGTTCAATTGAATTAAAGAACATCACTTTTTTTTTTTTTTACTAAATCTTGATGTTTTTTTTAGATCAAAATATGCTTCAATGATGAAAATACCTACATCCCTAATAGATTAACTGTGATCTTAGTTCTTCTAATATGTCCTTCAAGTGTGTTTGTTCAGCAGTGTGAGTGTGATATTAACATGGAAAGATCTGAAATACAATCAAATAAAGCGTTTGCTCAAAGTCAGCAGAGGGTATATGGATTATTGAGAATCCACTAAAAGGGTTTTGCAGTCTAAATAGCTGTTGATTTTCAAAATAGCTGATACATTTCACAGAAAAACGACACAGCTCAAGTGATAATTTTCAAAGATGCTAACTCGCTGACTCTCTCTGCGCTCTGAAGTGATGTTAACAATCACAGCTTAAGACTTGCTCAACCCTTTGATAATCAGTAGAGGCTTTCACTCATAAATGTCACCATTAGTGTGCTGTGCTGCACACATCACATACTGTCATCATCACTGTCCAAATCAGATCTTTGCTATTTCACTTTTTAAAAATATTTATTCCTGCACTGCAAAAAATGATTTCTAAGAAAGTGAAAAAAAAGCCTAATCTTGAGAATATTTATCTTATTTTTTTATCAAAACAGAATAAAAGTTTTCCAAGAAATTTTTACTTAAGAAAAATATTTTTATTTACAAAAATATATCCAACTTTTTAAGATAAGATTTTCCAGCTAACATCAAGCCGGACTTTACTGTAAACAGGGTATGGCAATATTCTCCAAATTATCTCAGCAAAGAATCAAGATTGTTTTCCTTCTTTTAAGACTGAAACCACGTGCACAACTTCTTACAAAATAAGAGCAACTAACTTATTTTTTTTTTTTTTTTACCATTTATCATTATTTACAGGCTTAAAACATGTCAAAAAATGATAACAGTTGAATATGACCCTTGACTAATTTGAAAAATGACTGAAAAATGTATATGGACAGTAGAAATGTCATAGGCACATGAAACCAAAGCCTAATTTTTTTGTGTCGTTCACTCTCATGTTAAATTTCTGTCACTAACATGTTTGACAAACTCCATGCTCCTTCAATCACGGCTTATTCATTTCTGACTTTTTCTCCACATACTATACATCGATGCATTCACAAGACTCACCACAATTCTCATGTGCAAGAATGTTTGGTTATGGATGAACAGTAGTTTGTTTGAGAGGTGGTTTATTCAGTTTAACATGGACACCCATAGCTCCTCTATTAGGAGGAGATAATTGGTCCTTACCAGCACAGTGGGTGTTTAGCTCAGTAGGTAACATGTCGGACTCCAATGCGGAAGACCCGCAATTGATTTCAGCTCAATCAAGAGAATCAAATAAGTATTTTAAGAATTTTTTCTATTTTTTTCCCTTATAGATAGGTCTATCAGACACTAAAAGTCCTCATTTAAAGTAATTTTGTCTTAAATGAGTATGATTTCATTTCTTTTACTAAGCACTGTTTGCTAAAAGTCTTGTATTTTTGCCTAGTTTTAAGGCAGACTATGGTTTTTTTTAGTTGATTGAGAATTCTAGCCAATAATTTTCTTTCTCACCCCATTGGCAGATTTGTTTTGTTCAACATAAGCCAATTTGACCAGTTTTAGGAATATTAGGCTTATTTCTAACAGGGCAGTTTTTGGAGTGTAGTTTTAATCTTTTTCCAGATTGTTTGTTTTGTGTTAAGTGGTCCATCAGTAGTAGTAATGTACTGTGATTGTTTTTGTGTGTATTTCTGTGTACATTTAATATTTAACAGAACACTCACTCAAGACTTGTGATCATCAGTTCATTTTGCATCTCTTTGAAGAATTGCTTCATTTTTGTTCAAATTTTAATATTCTACCAGGTATAAATTTAATGCAAAACATTGGGCGCTGGCTGTAATTAAATCGGTTCTGCTAATGATCCTATTAAATTTAAAGGAGTTAAAGAAAGGCTATGCTACTTTAATTAAGTCATGTCAGCGGTGAGTAAAACACTGGCAATGCTTCTGCTGGCTTCACTGTTGACTAACTGGCTAACTCAGACTCAGACTGAAGAAGTTTTGCTCTGGCCTCCGGTTTGAATGGTGTTCTTGTGTGATAGCACACACCAGCTTTACACTTCCTTCCGCACAGCTTGAGGCCGTCTGCTTCCGTGCTCTTTTGACTAATCCTATAGACGCTCAACACATTAATCCACTTTTTTTTTTAGCCATCTTCTTTTTTGCACCATGAAAGCTCTGTTATGGCTTACCCCTTCACCCGAAGGAAAAGGGGAAGAAGAAAAAACAAACACAGCAACTACACAGCATGATATAAGTGGAGCAATAGGTCATTTTAAGACTATTATGGGTAAATACATCAGAGAGTGTTAAATATTGAATGTCCCTTCCATCTAATTGGCCTGTTTTTATTATTTCAATGTTGACCCCAGAGGGGAGCGGGCACAAATGTGATTTTGAACCCGCCTCTTTGAAATATTTATTAACTGCTTTTGCTGAAGGCAAATTATACCAAGGGTTATTAAACTATAGGTTTTATACACAGTGGCTTATAGGCCAATGAAAATTATTCTTCTAACACTTTTTCAGACATAATTTTATGCCATCAAACTGCTCATTTGGACGCGCATAGTCATGGGGTTGTTGTATTTTAGTGGCATAGGAGCTGAACTTAGCCAAGATGCACAAAATGATCTCCATTAGGCTGTTTGGCAGAGTGCTGGTCAATAACCCAGGGGGTGGGAGCCTGGGCTGTCTGAGCTGTCTTCACTAGGGCCTGGATCTACATGGCCTTCGGTCCTCTATCTCCAGTGGGCTGATGGGAATTAAGATCTGGCAGCCCCGGCTGGGTCAAGGTGGCTTCCTGCTGTCTGAGATGTACAGGGATGCCCGGCTCGATGCCAGCCACGTCACCCCTGCCAGTTTAACACTACCATCTGCCCCTGCTCCTCCTTTTGCTCAGCCAGCCTCGTCAAAACAAGTCAAGATGGCAGCCCCAGGTGGCTGTGTATGACAGCTACGGCAGAGGGGATGCTGGGAGATGCTGAGAGCTGCTGTGCGGCAGTGGCAATCATCCAGGCAGGCCCAGGCTGCTGTTACCGTATAACCACCTCAACACCTTCTCAGCTGGGAGACAGATACAGGAGCAAAGTAGCAACCTGGTGGCCCTGTCAGCCCCCACCCGCCACCTCCCTCCACCACACAGACCCCTGGTTGGGGATTACAAGTTAGCTTTGGATCAGCTTAGACGACTGGCAGACTGCCCACGCTGCAACACGGGAGACACAGCAGTTTGATTTTTAAGCTTCCATTTGTCTGTAACTCTGTTTCTGTTTCCTTATGTTTAAACATAAGTTATTGGTGAAGGGAAAAAAAGAAAAGTGGTCACCAGTCTTCAGTCAGCACTTCCCAAACTACAAAAAGTAGCTTTTTTGTATTTGGAAAGTTTGCAAATTCTGACAAACTAAAAAGAATGTATATGGTAATACATTTTGTTTGAACTGGTCAACTGACGAGGTATGGCGCTCAGTATAATAGTGTATATATATATATAAAATACACAATCCATAGTAACTAGTTAGAGCACATAATATTTCTGATGTCACATCTACACTCACTCAGCTGTTTGCTTTCATTCACGGAACAATTTACCATAATGGAAATTAATAGTTCATAGCATGATGCAATCAGTCTTGCCTCAGCAAAATGATATATTTTATTTGCAATCTGGCATTCCGCTCCATGCTTTTGAGTGCACAGCCCCTCTTTAAGAAAACAACATGCCTTTGTAAATATGTATAATAAAAAGGAAACATAACAAATAAGGATGAGGTGCAGAAATAAGCATTTACCAAAGCAGACTGGATCAGTGGTTATAGTCATGCTCAATTACTTGTGATATAAATGCTGGAAAAGTAACAAGAGGATGAAACTGCCTCTTCATAGACAGTGGGTTTAGCTTTAGCCGAATAAAATATGTACTTAATGATGTAAAGTTAACACCGGTGTCACTCTTTATGTTCTAGTTTCACATCTTGTCCTCTGCATTTTGTTCATCATCTACCATTTGTTGTCTGAGCTGTTTGCAGAAGGATCTGCCAAGTCATTTATGATGAAATGGTAAAGCATTTGTATGAGATGCCAGAGTACTTCTGAGGAGATAATAGCAGTTAACAGGTAAAATGAAAGAACACAAAAAAATAAACTCTTCAAAATGTTTCTAAATGTCACTCTGTCTCAGATGTAAAACTAAAAAGTTGAACAGCTGCCCCCAAAATGCTGAATTTCCACAAAGTAGATGTCATTGCTGTCATTTCCTTTCTTCTCACGTCCCTCTGTTATCTGCCCTTCTTTTCTCCTGTTGTGCTCAGGTGGAGTTTAGACCCTGTACAACTGAGCTGATTATCTCAACTTCCTTACTTTAAGCGATTACTCATTACTGGAAATGTTCGGGATAGGCCACTTGGCCACATCCACCTTGGTGTGTGATGCATGGCAAGGTGATGGTGTTATTGTTGCCGGAGTTTAGTGTGATGAAAGGATAAATGGATCCTCCTGGCTAATGGCAGGGAGGCGGCCCAACCTGCAGCCCACTGAGCAGAGCCAGCTGTAACCGAGCTGGGAGGAATCTCCCCGGCTGGGCGGCAGAGCTGTTTTTCATGTTCTGAATGTCGCTCTGCTCATTTCTGCTGGCGAGAACGAAAATGATTTGGATGTCACCTGCTAGGGTTATGTTTTTGAAACACGAGGTCCATCCACCTGAATTTATCATTGTCATTCAGCTCACAGCCCTGGTGCTCGCTCCCTCTGCAGAGAGGCTTCTGTGCACATGTTAGACACGACAAACAGCTGCTGCTCCCTAAACCTTTACCGACCATTAACAACATTAAGAATTTTCTTTTTGCAAAAATGGATCTGAATAAATAGCCTAACTTCTTTGAGAAGGCACTTGACGTTTCTATTGCATAGTATAACGCGTAATATTATTTTCACCATGTGCTGCAGAAGGTCTTTAAAAACCTCTTATTTGTATTTCTTTTGGCAACAGGCAGGCTGTAATTTAACTAGAATGCCAAGTTATTTCCACCACTTTAATCTGCTCTTATTATGCTTTTATGAGCAATTCCCAGCATTATTGTGGGAGTTGGTCAAGTAATTACTTCCAATTGACTGCCTCTGGAATATTATTCATTTTGATGCAGTTCCTTGGTGAATTTTAGAAAACGTCTCCTGTTGGATTAATATGATTATTACATTTAAATAGAATTCTAGAAGTGTTGCCCCACGTGAAATTATTTACATCATGGCTCATTTTCTTGTCTTTCTTTCGCCTCTGGTGCTAAATTAATGTCATATCATTTGATTGATAGCCCATTATTTTTGCTATTTTCATTTGTCACTTGTTTCATGCATGGCTGACCTTTGACCCCAGTCCTTGAATTCTTGACCTCAGCTTCCTCCATACATCTCAGTGTTCTATATGTAGGTGTCAAGGTGTAGTTGGCAAGCTATCACTTCAAGATAACAACACATTATGTAAAGATGCTTAGGCAGTAAATCTTCATTCCCCACATCCTTACCTGCATTTCCATAAATTTGCATTGTTGTTGTGTTAGTAAGTGGGGCATTGGAAAGTTGAGTGTCCTTGAGGGCAATGTTTTTGAGCTGTCAAGGAGAAACCGCTGTTTAGATTCAATTCGTTTTTTCTTCTTTTTCTCTTTTAATGAAAGAGGAAGACAGGCCTCAATTTATGCATCAGATTGTTAAAATAGTTGAAGGCGCTAAAACACACTCACTTGACACCCTGGGTCGCTGTTTTCCTAACCGTCTAGCTCTTGCATGTTATATACCGTTAACAAGCTGTTTGGACATCCTATAGTGTGTGCACTGAGCAGATGCTTTCACTAGACATAAATAAGCTTTCTAGGTTCACCAGGAACACTCTAATATAGAAAGTCTTATGAGTGCGTTGAATAAAAAGAGCTACAGCGAGAAGAAAATGTGGACCATACCCTTTATATGTGGAGCATTTTATTTATGTTATGCTTATATAGTGTATGTGTCTGTCAGGGAATAAATATTACCAGAAATATGTTTAAATCAGATGCAATTTAATTTAAAAAAAAACAAACAAACAAACAAACAAAAAAACAAACAATGTATTTTAGCATTAGCCATTGGTTTTCTAGTTTCCACAGTAACCAGTCCATGTTCAGATGATCACTGTGAGGCAAAGCTACACTAAAGCCATAGAAATAAGGCTTCCTTGAAATAAATGAAAGCTTCTCCATTACTAGTGTTGGCACTCTGCTCTGTTGGCAGTGCTATTCTACTGGTGCTGGCATCACATCCCCATAGAAACAGCTAAGCATGAGCATTAATAATGAATACATGCATCCATCTCCTCACAGTAGATTAAAATAACCATAGATAAAGTTGCTGCTAATTTATTGTTGATGTAAACAAATCTAAAACGAGCAGTAATTCCAAAAGCTTTGATATTCTTTTCCACATGGCAGAGTGCAGGAAAGTAAATAAAGCTGTTGGTGGATAAATCAATTAGATTCAGAGTCCAGGTAGAAAAGACACACTAAAAGAAAAATGAATAAATACAACACGAGAGGAAGGTGAATAAAAAAAAATAAACAAACCCCCCCCAAAAAAGGAAAAAAAATCCCCTGATAACTGTATAATGCAGAGATGTGGAACAGTACTGTAGAACTAAATATTATAGAAAGAAAATGTCTGTAACATTAAACTTTATTTGAGGCTGTTACTCATGTAGATAGGAGACATCTTGTATTTATGAACCAAATGCATCATCCTTAAGACACAATATGTACATTATTTTAACAGCAGTTCCAGGTTGGTCCTTCATCCTTCATGCATTTGTATGGAAAGGAGGATCATGCCAATAATTTCCACAGTGCCACTTTTTAATAAATGTGGCCCACTGTGCTTTTTTCCCTTTTTTTTTCAGTTTTCTGCGACACAATAAAACCTCTAAATCCATTTCCAGACCCCTCCCTGCAGTCCCTGATAGCAAAAGTAAACAAAATTTAATTCTGTCAAGCTATTCCTCCAGGAGAAGTGTACACGACTTTTAGCAGGACTGCAGTAAAAACCGAAATGTCTACAATAGTTCACCCCGCAGTCTCTGACAGGATTCCCCTGCTTCGCATCAGGATGATAAGAGCTTTGATTGCACAAGTCTTCGGAGCTCAAAAGGGTTGTGTCCATTTTCCTGCAGTTCCCATGGCTGTTGTTGTTATTGGTTGGAAGAAACAATCACTGTGGCAAAGACAGACACAAGACCTGGGTCTGTAGTTCAGTACAAATGTTTTAATTAACTGAAACAATGTTCAATCCATTCCTCGGGACACTGGAAGAAAAAAATAAAAATAAAAAATGGCGGCGCAGCAGAAGCTCGCTGTTGCTCTCTGGTCGGCCTGTCTGCTCCAAGCAGCGCTGGATTTGGATGCAGGTCTGAATCACATGAATGCCTCGATTGCTTGTCTAAAACGTCCGGATTATAACTAATACACATTCAGCTGGTCAGACTCACACTAGGGGATTTATACAGCCCTGTTTTGGGAAAGGGTGCCAAAGACATGTGGTCGTGCTCAGTTTCTAGGCTATTGTTATCTGCAGGCTAAAAATAAAAAAAAAATAAAAAATAAAAAAATCTCCAAGCCTGTCTATTACATATGAGAGTACTTTTCCATAATGTCTTACAATATATGAAACAAAAATGGAATGTATTTACAAGAATCACAGTCTGGTGCATTGCTTCTTTCTGGAAAGCATCCCGAAAAGAAAGTATCTGAAGCTAAAAGTGTTTCTCACAGAGTCTTCCAAAGAAAAACACTCCCGGGTGTCTTTATTGGTGTTTTAATCAACTCTAACATTTTATCGATTTCAGCAAGAGGCATTTCATAAAGCAGCAGGCCAGAACAGGTTGGCAGTGCGTACCTTCAGCTGAACAAGCGCTGAACTTTTCTCAGTGGGAAACGCCAACCGGCTCACTATTGGAAAACACCACGGCAGCTCCCTATTGTTTCCTTCCCCTCAGTAAGGATGACAGTATTTCACCGCATTATTCTTCTGAGGATCATATTTCATCTTCGTAATTAACAAACGCAGTCAGAATTGCGGCAGAAAAAGGTTGGGGACTACCTGTGGTAATGCTGCCGGGGCCAGCGGCAGTTTCCGTCTGTGTTTGTCTCATGAGATTGATGGCAATTTTCACTACATTATTCAGTCTCCATTAACATCTCCATTCTTATCTGCAGGAATAAACAGAATTGTGGCTGAAAGGCTTCCGTCTTAGCATCAAATGTTTGCTCACATGTAACCGACAATTCAGGGAACAATAATGCGCATTAATTACACTGGTAAATGAAAACCTCGAATGATATTCTGCAGATATTTTAGCTTTCTTTACCCTAATCCTGCATGGAAAACATCCTACTGTCTGTTTAATGGCTTCTCACCTTGTCCATTTTCCTCATATTACCTCCTTTTTCATTCATCATTCTAAAGTCTCCTATCAACTAATGACAAAATAACCTCCAAAAAAAATGCTGTTTAGAGATTACAATCAGCCAAACAATGCCACAACTAATTTGTCGGCGTTATCCTGCTGATAGCGAGACTGATACTGCAAAGGCGGGATTAAGCTCTTATTAAAAGTAATCATTTCTAGTCATACACAGCTGCTAATGGAATGAAAGTAACAAATATTTCAGGCTGTTATTATTAATATTATGAGTTTCGTCTAGCCTTTGTTTGCTGAATAGTTATGGGACAAGAGATAAGTTCATCTGTTTTCAAAAATTAAATGACTCAGGTAGCCGTGTTCCTCAGAGTAAATAGACGTATTAAAAATGCTTGGGTACTTTTAAAAATTCTTTGCTAACAGGAAGGTTTCACTGAGCTTTGTGTGTGTGTGTGTGTGTTTTCTTTTTAACGCAACACTTTATTTCACACTTCTCTGCACACGTCTGCACCGTAGTCGCTCCTATACTCTGCAGAAACATTTAGGCTTGTTTAAGCAGCTGAGACGTATGCCGCTTGCTCAAGGGCACTCTGATAGAACCTCCAGTGTTGTCTAACCAGCCGATGTGGGTAGACTAGCAGTAAACAGGTGTAAAGACAGATGAGAGGAAATCTGCTGTGAGATTAGTACAATACCTGCACACAAATATATACCACAACCAGAGGATAGAGATTAAAGAACTGACTATTTTTATCCTTCTTACCCGGAGCCGACTGTACCTATGCACGATGCAGAAATGGGGCGAATAATATTCTCTAATATAATGAAGTAGTGGCTGTTTGAAGTTTCTTGGCTGAATTAAATTGAACGAATTCCATACGGTGCCTCAAACATAATTCATAGAACTCGCTTTCTCGCTTTGTATTCCATTGATTGTACTGTGGGAGGATTAGGAACATTTATTCTAATTCCTTATTCAATATTACTTCATAGAAACTATCATGCTGAGTGCATCATGATTTAAAATATACTCTGACACAGCTGAGGAAGAGTTTATCCTCATTGTGGATCATTGCTAAACCAATCTGTTTTCTCTTTCGGATCACTATTCTATGTAAAGATTACTACCAGGAGTGCCTTTCATCTTCCTAAATATATCTATTTTTTATGTATTTATTTTTTTATTATTTTGTGATGCAGTAAATAGGGAAAAAAATGTGAAAGACATGACAACAAATAAGACAAAACAAAAACAGACACTGATTAAATATTTATCATAATACATTAGTGTGTGTGTGTGTGTGTGTGTGTGTTTGTGTGTGTGCGTGTGTGTGTGTGTGTGTGTGTGTGCGTTTGTGTGTGTGTGTGTGTGAGAGAGAGAGAGAGAGAAGGATAAAAAAGACTCTGTCTCATATTTGTCTCTGCAAGAGACAAATATGAGTGGTCATTGGTTTTCAGCCAAAGTGTTGAATAAATAAATAAGTAAATAAATGAAACTCCCCTTGGCAGTCCAGGTGCCGGAGGCCTTTGAAAGAAAACTTTGGCCTATATTTCCATGCTTTATAATCTGATACTAGTTGTTTTTCTCTATCTGCAAAATTGTAGGAGTTACACACAAAAATGGGGCATTTTGAAAATCATGACCTTGACTTTGACCTTTCAAGGCTATTGAAGGTCAACAAAATTGGTACCAAATGAAAGACCATATACGACTTCCTGTAAGTCAATAATACAAAGTTAGTCCATATCCATCTGAGTTTTCAAGATATGCAAATTAGGCGCTTGACCCCTGGTCACTTTAGATGCCAACAACTCAAAATCTATTTACATAGTGTATACACATGACAAATGTATTAGTTTGAAATTGCTACGATAAACAGAAGAGAATTTATTAACAATAAACAAATTTTGCATGTGTTACCATAGCAACCTGGAAGTCATGCAACCTAGAGTTGTGAAATTTGGCATATGAGAAGGGACTGACACAGATATTACATGTTAAATTTTGGTATGATCAGATGAACATTAGTGATATTACAGGGATTTGAAATTTCTGAAAACTGAGTTTAGCCCCCCCCCCCGGTGTTGACCCTGGGGCGTTAATGAGGACATGACCCTAATGACATCATGATGCATACCATCAGATGTAGGATGGGAAAATGCACAATTTGGCCTTGGTTTGAAGTCGATATGATGATTTTGATGGAAATTATCGTGAAAAATCCATTTTGACCTTTGGCCTTATCTCAGCTGTACTTTGGCCTGATGTTGGCAAAAACTAATCAGGTCGACTGGAGAGTATGGACAATCATTTGGTCATTGTTTGATATCAATAATCTTGGAAATGTGGCCACTCGTGCGCATAGACAGACAGACAGACATAGGACCTGACCAATATGCTCGCCCTCTGGCACGCAATAAAAATGAGGGGGGGTTAGGAAATCAATTTTAAAAAGTAGAGAAGAATAGAAGAATTGAGGAGTAAAATGTATATAAGAAGAGAAAAAGAAAAGTTAAGATGGTAGAAAATGAGCAAGGGGGACCAAATGGAGAGAGGTTCTGTTGCAGACTTCCTAAATATATACTTAAAAGAATGTCCCAAAGGGAACAAGCGGAACATTTACTCACATGATCCTCAGTTGTATTTTTTACTGACACACATTGTTACTGATGCTGCACCCTGTTGTTCACGACATGCACTGAATTTCTAACTAGAGAGAAATAGGCGAAAGGACTTTTTTTTTGTGCAAATGAGTCTATTCTTAATTATGCCCTACTTATTTTCATTAATAAATCATTACCTCATTGATTTTAAGACATTTGGGTAATTACTGTAAACTAATGAGGCAGTCACTTAATAGTCTTGACAGTCTCTACACTCATGATGTGTCCTCAGGTCAGGTTAGCCACAATCATCTGTTTTTTTTTTTCTCCATAATTTCATGAACCAAACTAAGGAAAGAGAATTGTTTACACAGATGGGTGTTCATGCAGAATACAGAGGTGTTTCTAAACCAATTAATGCAAGGTTATGACGGTTACTTTGAGAAATATTATGTGTATTAACTTCAGTTTGTGAATACGATGCTCATTAATGCAACTGATTTAATACTATAAATGTATTGATTTTGTATTTTGGGATTTTTATTTGCTGCACTGAGGGGAAAAAAAAATCTCAATAAAGCTTTGAAATAGACCTTAAAATGGACAATGTGAATCACTGCTACAGCTTTACAGTCGACCCAGTATAGACCCTGCAGAGGCTGACATCGCTGGTGTGATATATTACATTAGCCTACACTCCATATCCTGAACCGTGGTTAAATGCAGATCTAAAAGGCAGTGTGATGTGCTTACAGCTCTGCATACAAGTCATGTTGAGTGGTGGGTGGACATTTTGGGTTTGAATACTGTATCTCAAACAACCACAACCGCAACCATAACCAAAAAAGGAATTGGCTATTTTTTGGATGGTTATATAACTGATTTGGCAGGGATAGAAAAACAAAAAACATTTTCTTTCTCTTTGATGCAGCCCTTAAAAAAATCCAGGCAGATATAATATTTGTTCTGTGAGAAATTATCCCATGCATAACAATTCATGATCCTATGTTGTATTTACTGTGTGTGTTGTGCATATATGTATATGTATATATGGCATCAAACATGAGCAAAGTCAATACGTCTAAAAACATCCAGGTATAAAGATGCTGGAGACATAAAGCAGCAGAGGTTGAGTGAGATTTCTATTTTGCACTAGTACATTATTGTATGTCTGTAAAAATGATTTTTTTTTCATGACATAAAAATTTAGCTTCTCGGTGCCAGTGAAAAAAGAAAGTAAAAGTTGGAAAGTAGAGTGGTCAAGGTCATTAAATAAATAAATATGGATGTTTTAGAGCTTTGAATGATTGGTGTTGCTAATTGAAATGCAGAAGTCATGTCAACACATGACAGCAACAATATATATGTATTATTATTTATTTATTTATTTTCATTTTTAAGGTCACACATACAGCACCTACTCATATACTTCTGTGTCTTTTCACCTTCAACGCATATAAAAAATTATTAGACCATCAAAAGTCATCCAAAACAATAGTTATACAATCCAGTCCTAACTCCCGTGTGTATCATGTGACTAAAACAGACAGAAAAGAAAACACGGAATGCCTAAAAGCACTTGTTTTTGTCAGTACAATGCCACAGATACTGATGTAAGAACTGAAGTGATTTTGGTTTTTATCAAGAAAACATGTTAAATGGATAGATATCAGTTCTGGAATTAAACTCTTATGAGCTATTTTTGTTGTTATCATTATATTTGTCCAAACAAATGTGCCTTTAGTTGTACCAGGCATTAAAATGAACAAGAAACTGAAGAAAACAAGGGTGGTCTAATAATTTTTTCCCCCACAGTTGTATGTATAAACACAGTTTTATGTCTGGAAAAAACAAACAAAAAAAACCTTTTGAAAAACTCCTTTTTGAGTAAAGATAAAAGATTAAATGTTAAAGATTAAAATCACCTTGTTTTATTATTTCTGTAGGGGAATTCTGTGTCTGTATTTTAGATTTTCCTAATACGTACACACACGGTACCTAGCATTAGCATAAGCACATAGCGCACCGACCCCAGACCTACAGCGCTGTGGTCAGGGGCACGAACATGAGAATGAACCTATATGTGTGTGTAGATATTAAGTAACAGCAATTTTTAAGTGAACAGTGAAAGTTTTGTTTGGTTTGCGACATTACTGTTTGCACCATTATCTCATTGATGTGTTGTTGTGATGTGTGATTTTCCCACAAGGCTTTGGGGCAGAGTAGGACTGGTATGATCCTGACAGCAGGAGTTTTTGAGAATAAAACAGGAACAACTTATAACAAATGTAAATGTGTGGACTATAAGTATATAATAATCAGTATTATGTATTATGTAGCACTTTGAGATTCTGCCGAATGAAAAGTGCTTTACAAATGCAATTTATTATTATTATTATTATTATTAT
>JAQQZY010000019.1:16534243-16546120 GCA_030068375.1 Ostorhinchus rueppellii | reverse complement strand
TTAACAGTGGCCTTTGAACCGTTTGAACAGGAAATGAACCTACATATTTATGCACAATGAACTGAAGTCTGTTCAACTAACTTACTACAGTTATTAAATCAACATTTTTAATCCAAAGGCAGAACAACATTACAAGATATTTTTATATAGTTATATAACAGAAGAGCGTTTTCTTTTTAATGTCCAATAAATGCAGTTGTAAATTCAAAGACATAATCGTGTAAATAATCGTGATTATGATTTTTTCCATAATCGAGCAGCCCTAGTTGCAAATATGCATTCCTTCCTGAACGCCTCAGCATAGTTCAGCAGGACAGTGTTGTACAAATATTACAAAGGCGTGGCTGAGGAGGAACAGGGTATGGGTGCTGGACCGCCCCTTATGCCTTCCAGACTTGTCACCCAATGGAGAATAGAGGAGCAGCATATCAACTGAAACACAAAACACCACCACAAAGACCCCACACTGTTGCACAATTTAAACCTTGTTTGCAACAAGAATGGGAGAATCTAATACCTGAAAAGCCTCCTTACTCCATGTGTTGTGAAAATCAATGGCAACATTTCAAAGTGGTAATTGCTTTACTGTCCAATTTAGGTTCTTTTGAAAAACCAAAACATTTCCTGAGGTGAAGTGTCAAATAATTCCTAGATGTATTTTTTTCAGTGTAATGCAGGTCAAAGACAATTTATTACACTTTTAATTTTAATGTAACATACCATTCCAGCTTTTTCTGATTTGGGTTTTACATCCAGTCCTCTCTACTATTCTATACCATGTGCGTTTCTGCTAGTATTTCTAAATTGTTTATTCCTTTGTGCCCTTGTGAGCTGTGATATCAGCCTGCGTATTACAACAGTAAGGTTCAAAGCGTGCATTATTAAGGTGTGGAGTAAAATTGCATACATGCACCTGACAGAAAACAAATAAGCAGATAAGATGCTGCTCTTTCACTTGTACTTTCATCCTGTAATACAGCGGGTTGATGCTGTACGGGCTGGGATAATGGTATTTGACTGTGTTCCTCATGACAAACACTGTGTTAAGCCCTCAGTGATGTATTTCACAAAAGACTGATGTCTGATGTTCATATCTAAACTAATTCAAGGTTCTGGTCAGATCACTTGCAAGTCTCTGGCGATCTACTATTGAATTTAGTGACTTCCTATGCCTGAGGGGTTCCTTAAGTCCATTGAATTATTTGACTTGAAAGCGGTCAACTTTCTTTTATTGAGTTGGGTGAGCCCTGAAGCGCCACACAGCCTTGCCTGTTTCCTTTTCTTTGTCAATATTACTTTGTCCTATTTTCATCCATTAATGCAGGGCTCTGTACCAATTTACCATGCTTCCTTATTTTATTTTATTCCAAAGATAAGATTTTGATGGAGATAGAGGTTGCTCATTTTATTTGATTTGATTTTTTTTCTAATATAAAACCCATTGTTGTCCCCCTGTTACATAGTGGTGTATTTGCGTAATGGGTGGGACACTATAAAGGACAAAGAAAGAACCTGATAAATGTATTTCATCGCAGAGGATGAAAAAGACATAAAAAAAACCCCCAAAACAACAAAGTGACCTAGGCTACAGACAGACGTTCTAACTGAGTTTCTGAAGCCAAACATAAAAACTAAATGTAAAATGTAAAACAAATGCTACCAAAAATGACTGGGCATAATATCAACCAAAGGACATGAAGTGATTTATGTTTAATAATTCAAATAGTTCATTTATCTATGTGTGTGTGTGTGTGTTTTTCCTCTCTTTGCAGAAACTTGTCAAAGAATCCTCTCACCACTCTGTCATGGCAGCTCTTCCAGCACCTCCAACTCTCCGAGCTGTAAGTCTTCTTCCTTCGTCTGATCTCTCATTGGCTTTTGTTTGTATTTTATTAGAGCAATTTATCATCGCTCTGTGTGCTCTATCTGCCTCAATACAAATTGTCTTCACTGCAAACCATTATAATTCCTGTCTTTGTTGTACAAAACCTCTAATTTGTCTGAGCACATGTAAAAGACTGAACCTATAGGCGGTAGAGTGGGGGCTGTGATCTTATAAGTCATTTGTTGACTTAATTAACACACACAAAGGAAATGTAATGGCCTGGCAAGAGGAGAGAGTCTGACCCCATTTTCTTGTTTGTTATGAATATTTTAGCTATCATTGTGTTTATGAAATGAGTTTGCTCTTTCACCACCAGGGAGAACACTGCTATGTCGATCCGCTTGTAATTTACACATCATTACGCCCATCACCACTGTCCATCATTTGAACCTTCACGGTGCACAGGCGTGATCATGTGCCTCATGGCTTATAAAGCTGAGGTATGGCAGGATGCGATACAACACTATTTCAAGCAGGCCTCCTTATTGTGCTATTTTCAGAGGTAGAAGCAGGGCAGGTCCACAGAGAGCACGGCACAATGTTGATCTGGGATAGTCCTGCTACTGTTACACTACAAGCAGCAGCGTGGAGGGAAAACCCTGCTTACCCTGCAACACGATAGTTTGCATTTCGTGCGTTTAGCTTATGTGACATCCTGAGCAAATCTTACTCCCTTGCACATGCGGGATGCACTGATATTACAGTGTGCTTATTCTTATCCGTCCTGTGTAGGAAGCAGTTCACACACCAGACCCCATACCAGTACTACACAAGTGTCATCTCACTATGGGCTCTCATCAGAGGCAGATGGGGCTCTGAATCCCTCATTGTGCCTGTTATTGGGTTGTGAATTTCATTTTTCACTAAAATGTCAAACTTTTATATTTTTGTTGTCTTACCAGCTGTCCAATTGTGCTTTTGTTGAAACTGCTTTAGTAGTTAACTTCTCATCGTACTGCTGCTGCTGTAGCTATCCTATCCAGTATACGATCCAGGATAACATGTACATATAGAATAAAATATTCAAAGGTGGATAAAATACTGAATTATTTTAACCAAGTGAAATAACAATACCACAGGATAAAATTACTGTAAAAAAATAAATAAATAATAACAATGATAATGTCATGCCAGTTCTTATGGTATTTGCTGTGCTATATGTACATATGTTTATCCTTTTGTGTGTTATTAAATGGGATTTGATCATGCCTCAATTTATGCCAAGATCTCTGGTTCACATGTCCCTAACCTCTAACTCAGTGGTTTTCAACGTTTTTTGGCTCGTGACCTGATTTTAACTTCACAAATTTCTGGTCACCCCCAACATTCAAAACAGAGACATTTCTTTTACTAAAATTAATTTATTTTTGATCATGTAATAGTTTGCTACACTATATTGCAAATAAATGTTAATTTTAGACACATTTAGTCTATATAATGTATATTATTATGGACACAGGCAGAAATGCCAGGTTCAGATTACTGCACAAAGTGGGAATTAGATTTTCCTTGGTCAGGATATGTACAGTCAGTCCAGCTTGGATTTACAAGGATGACAATTAATACTGAACAAACAAGAACTAAACTATGAATGATGAAAGAGCTGCAGCATCTGAAACTGATCACAGTGAACATTTGACAGATAAACAGAACCACAGTGCTTCAGTTTCAGCTTCAGTTTGCCATGTCTTTTACGTATGGGATTGTCTCTGTCAACTCAACATATATTTTTTATTAGTAACTTTTTATTTTTAATTTGATCAATTATTGGAAATTTCAGGCAACCCCATTTCAATTCCAGGTGACCCAATGTGGGGTCCTGACCCAAAGGCTGAAAAGCACTGCCCTAATCCTAACCCTCAGTGTGTAGTATGTGACACAGTGTGTATGTACGTACACACGGAAATCTCATAATGGCATGATGTATATTTACACAAGTCATAATATCACTTTGCAAATCATAGTCACTCCAAGTTGTGTTTTATACTAATATTGTTGAAATGTCTTTTTGTGAGTCCATAATAAGGGATTTGAAGGTTGGAGATGGTTTTGTGACTGAAAGGTTTGCTCATGTGCCCTTGGGAAAGGCATTGAACCTGACATGGCAGCCCACTACTACTACTTATGTACTTTAACCCACCACTAGCCTGTATGTTCAGGCAGTGATGGGTTACATCTACTATGTGTGTGTGTGTGTATGTGTGTGTGTGTGTGTGGGTGTGTGTGTGTGTGTGTGTGTGTGTGTGTGTGTGTGTGTGTGTGTGTGTGTTGTATGTCCACATGTATAATATACTAATAAATAAAGAGTTTTCTTCCTCTGATGACTAAAAACTAAAACAACTGAAGTACTGATAACACTGTCTTCATTGTAACTATGTATAAAGTATTTTAATGTTAAGAAGCAGAACCTCAGAAACATAAATACGGTGCTCAAGTTAATGACCTTTTTCCATGTTATAGTGGATGTTTATTTCAGACTTCAGCAGGAGAGCATGACCAGGGCCATTTTAGTCCAAAGAGGTCCTTTAGTGGCATCATGGTGGAGCAGGTTAATGATTTTGCTCTTCTAAGCAGACTGCATACAACAAACTCAAATAAGTAGTGCAGGTCCCTCCCCATCACCAGCAGAGCTCAAAGAGCACGATTTGCTCTGATGTGCAATCCTATTTGTTCTTAAGCAACCATTTTAGATGCGTACAAATGGTGTCTTTGTTGTTCTACATGAAAAGCAGGGCCAGGGTGATGCCAGTTGTTCCTAGTGAATGCTGATGAGGAGTGAGGGTTTATGTCTATTCCATTTGGTGTGTTTGGTTAAGAGGTGTCAGTTGGAGTGGCGTGGCGGCACAGACGTGGGCTGGGGCGTTATGCAAGAAGGAAGCCATGTGGAATCAGGCCTTGCTAATAGGAAATGAGTCATTCTATCATGGGCAGAGCCTGCGACGTGGCCCTGACATCATTACTGTTTTCACTCTGCATGTGCCTGCCCTTACCATATTAGCTTCCTACGTGCCAATCATTCAATCATGGCAAATGAAGCATGCTCACCAGGTGCTTATTGCTTTTAATTATTAGAATAAGGCACAATGCAGTATCAGTGGAATGCTCCCACCCATGCAGCTGAACCATACTGATATTATGTAAATAGAGGAAGATCAAACCGGCTGAAATAATTTCCGTTTTATGTGACGAAAGGGGAGCGCAGGCCTTTGCCATGACATTGTCGCTACACCGTGTTATCTCAGTCACTTTAGGCGGTGCCATTGTAATTGTATTTAATTTTTTTTAACAATGAAAGAGAACCCATTTCAAAGCAACCACTCAATGACAGTGACCTGCATTGGATGAGCAATTAACAAATAGTTTAAAGCCTTTACATCATAGGACCTCTGAAAACAATACAAGACTACTGTTTTCAGTGACTTGTGTTGGTATGTTCAATTCAGAATTGAACATTCAATGTGAAAATACCTGTTGAGTGTGCATTAATGATTATCATTAAAGGTGCAGTGTGTTGGTTTTCAAGGTTTCTATTTACAGAAATGGAACATATGTCATTGCATTTTCATCAATCACATGAAAATAATAAATTAGCATTTCTGTAGTTTGAAATGAGTCATTTATATCTGCAGAGGGAGGAAGTCCTCTTCAGTATTTCTACAGTAGTACAGGGCAGTCCAAACACTGGCTTTAGTGAAGCCACTGGGTTGCAGTTTTCAGTCTACCATGACATGCGATTAAATACCTCCACATGACACATTTAAAACATATACATGCTAAAGCTAACATAAGACATTAATACCATACTTCACAAGACCATCACCTCAACAAATCAGCAACAGCGTCGTTATATTAAAGATGTTTTTAGTCTACTACTGACACATATGAAATCATTCTCTTTGTGAAATCTTGCTTTTAATGACACAATTACTGTCACAAATGAGATCGCAGTTGTTCGCCTCTATATAATTAGACATCATTGGAAAGTGAAGAGGAAAAAGAAGCTTCTATCACTCACTCAATGTACATTAAGTATGTTTTTATCCCTTATCAAACACTCCTTAATAAGCCGAGTAAAGTGTAACTGCAAAATAGTTGCTTTGTTTTGCAGGTTGGTTGCACAGATATTTCACACTCTTTGCAATATCTTAATATCAGTAACAATAGCTAATACTATCAGTGAAATCTCAATAATCTGAAGTCTTTTATGGCTACTGTGAAAAGGCTCTGTCACATTGAAGCTGTACAATGGAAGTCTGCTGTGTGCTGCCTCTGGATGAGACACAGATAATCGGCTCTGCCTCTTTGTCTGTGTGCCCTTTAGCCAAAGGACTGGAGCTGCTGCAGTGTGGTGCACAGCCCAGCCAATCACAAGCCTGAGAACAGAAGCAGGGTGAAGGGCTGGCTAAATGCTAAATCTGCTGCTATGGCTTCCAGGGTGATATTATTGGAGATTATTCGAAGCTGACTTAGCGGCAGTCACCGATACGGCCGTCTTCGAGGAAGCTCACTCCGTCTGGTCTACAAAAAGAAGGAAATATTCTCCTCGTCTTTAGCAACTAAAGCAATCTGCCTGAGGCAACGTGCATCCCGTATCCCTTTATTCTGTTAGCACTTCTTTAATCCCAGTTCTCTGGGAAGCAGGGGCCGACACAAAGTCAAACATTTACGCCTCTCACTGCAAAATGGATTTTTTCTTTGAATATGGATGAAATAGGAATAGATCAAACCTGTAATCTTCTGATATGACTGCCAGTGGATTAGGATGAATTAAACATTACATTTCCAACGGGTTATATGACAGGTAAATTACCAAATTTTAACCTTCATTTTATTAGAGCCAAATTGCACTCGGGGCAAACTCTTATTGAAATATATGACATTTACACTGAGTCTTAAAAAACATCAAAGACTGCCTTGCAAGAGGAAAAGAGAGTATTAAAATGTCTAATGTGGCAGAAAAGACTGGTTTGGGGCAAAAGTAGCCTAGACTTTTAAAAGGTCATCAGCCTGAATCCCAGAAATTGTGCAGAGGAAAAACAGCTGGTTTTTACTATAGATAGTTAAACTAATTATTTAAAAGAGCTGGGACTCACGGTGTTGAAAAATCCTTCATTGAATCAGCTGATGAACACTGACTGTAATGAATATGTCATCCTATTTTGCTACATGAAATATACGAGACACATTCAACTAAACTACACAACGTAACTTAAATCCACTTAACTGCTTACATAATGAGTGGACCTAGAATATGATGACCAGACACAGTTTACTAGTGTAATTAGTCAGATTTGATTGATTTTGTGAGTGTGTTCTAATTATACTACTCCAATACTGCGAGAAAAGCAATAGCCAGGATTACATGTATGCAATAACTGACAACCAATAAACTCACTTAGTTGACAGAAATGATTTTATTATCCAGAGGAAATTTTGCTTGGCTGAGAAAAGCACAGCACATTAAATTTCAGACTATGTGTGTCTGTGGCTGTTTAATCAGCTGAAAGGGAAATCTTTCAATCATGCAGCTAGCATCTGTGGATGACATTATGCTGAAGAATCAATAGACTTTTGAATGTTGAACAGACTCAACCTAGACATTTTATTTTAAAGATTATTTCTGATGGGTGTAGTAACCACGTCTTTGCCATAATGCGACACTATACACGTAGTACATTTAGATTCATTTAGAATTTTCAAGGAAGTGGCATTTCTAAAACATGTTTCTGCTGCTGTTTCAAGGTAGGAAAAGTATTTGCAAATGGCTGCTTTTTGACAGCTGCAGTGTTCTGAATCATTTTGTATTTTGCCATCTGATGCTTTAAATGTGTAAAAAACAAATCTGTGAAATCCCTTCAGTACAATCATACCCGAGCAGGCCAAAACACAATTCTCTGGATGCTGGGCAGCTCTAATGTCTGGATATGAAAGTGAAAAACGATTTTACCAAAGTGGTCAGCCGATCTGAAAAATGTAATTACCAGTATCAGGAAGGAGAGGTTTAATAATAATAAAAAATAAATAAAAAAATAAATAAAAAAATCCAACCACATGTTGCAATAAAGTAATGTTCACAATCATAATAGACCATGTTAGTAAAGGATAGAATAAAAAAAAAAAAGATAAATGATGAACACTGTCAACTCAGTGATGGAAAAAATGAGTTTAGCAGAAAGTTTACGTTATTCAGATTCAGATTCTTTATTATCCCACCACCTGAAGGGGAGGCAAGTGGTGCTGTTTTTGGTTTGGTTTGTTTGTTTCTTTGTTTGTTGACATTTCAGCAGCAAAACTAGTGGTTGAATTCATATCAGAGTGGGTTTATATATTATCAGTATTCCAGAATAGATGTCATTATATTTTAAGAAAGGTAGGTCAAAGCAAAAAAAAATTTAATGAATTTTTAACCTCTTTTTTTTTTAAATTTACTTGTAATGGATGAAATTTCAAATGTCTATAAAAACATCGATTTTGTTTCAATTCACTCCAAACTCGGCACATATATAGAGGTAATTGATATGCTGACATCAGCACACACGTAGACATGATGACATCAGCTGGACTGATACTAAACTAAGCTGCAGTACGTGTGAGGAGCGGGGTTTGTTGTGCCTGGAACCACTTGTTTGTCATGTAAACATTTCCTGAGGACATAAGGCGTGCAGAATCAGTGACATCTTTTAAATCGCTTCTTAAAACACATTTGTATAGACTTGCTTTTATGTGATGCCGTCACCTCGGAATGATGAATTTAAATTTGATCCTGTTGTAACTATTTATTTCTAGATATTTGACGTATTTCTTTGATTGTGTTGCCCTTGTTTTACTATCCTTGTTTACATCTTGCTTCCTGCTGTTGTGCCCTTTTTACTCTGTATATAAAGCACTTTGTAAACCCGGTTTTTAAAGGTGCTATATAAATAAAGTTATTATTATTATTATTATTATTATTATTATTATTATTATTATTATTATTATTATTATTATTATTATTATTGCCATCATGGATGTAATGTAAAAACGAAATGACGATGCATTGAGCTCTTAAAAAAAACACACACATAGATAAAAATAAAATAGTATGAAAATACATGAACATCCATGACTAAATAATGCACATAATAGAAGCTGTGATAAAAGTATAAAAACAGTACTAATCCAATGTTAAAAAGTATTGCACTGACTCTAGTCCAAGCCATTTAATAAGTAATGTGTTTAGCCATTGTGTTTAAGGAAACCACAGATAGTTTAGTTTGATGTTTCTAAACTGAAAATACATTTCATATAACTCTTACTTATGTACGTCAGCATTATAGGGTTTGAACCTCTCAGAAGTCACATCTATATTTATTCAGCAGTTTTTCAGGTTTATATTCTGAATTTACACTTTTACTTCAGAAAGTACACCACGATTTGGCTTCATTTAGAAAATACATGTTAAAAATGACTCACAAGGAGTAATATTTAAACCAGCCTAAAATATTTTACTAACCTTAACTTCTGATTTTTATCATTTAAGCCTAAAAACCTTCAAGAGTCCAGATGCCTATGCCAAGAAAATCCTAATTTATGCCACATTCCATCTACTAAAGCTAAGTAAACTTACGGATCCCTCAGTGACAAATTTGTTTGCAGAAATGTACAGTGTAAACATTTTATTACCGACGCCTGCTTGATATATCACTCAATCTTACTTTCTGCGACGTCATTATGAATAAACACGCCAAGCACAACAAGTACAAGTGTCAAAACATCAGCACTTAAAAAAAAAAAAAACACCCCCTAAACCATTTCAAGTGTCCTGGCTAAAATATTTGACTCTGAAGAATAAATTGCCTTAAGCTTTTGCTCACTTTGTCCATTTTTCCAAGCCGGAGCTCTCCCTGACCTGACTCGGGTGTCCCCTCTCCTCTACATGATTGCAGTGCAGGTGGTGTTGTCGATAAGCCAAAGTCAGGTCTGACTCCTGAGACAAATTATGCTGTAGTGGTCTGGTGGAAAAAAAAAAAAAAGTCAGCCGGAAAGAGAGAGAGAGAGAGAGAGAGAGAGAGAGAGAGAGAGCCTGCAGGGACGCTGACTGGCTGCAACCTTACAGAAAAGAAACGACAGGACAAAATGGTGATTTATTTATTCACAGCGCACTGCTTTATCCATGACATAAGCAGAAGATACAGTGTGAGAATGATGGAGGCAGTCCAGCAACAACCAGGACTGTGGTGAAGCAATAATACACACTTAGCACGGTGTAGTAAAAGCAGCTGTTTAGCAAATTTTGCAGGATCAGGGGAAAATGTAAAAGCTCCTGCTGACGAGAAGAGTGTTAAATTTGATACCGGTTGGGTCAACTCACCATTTTTTAGCATTTATTCCTCCTGCCTGATAGATTTTATTCTTCCTTAAAACTGTAATCTCTCAAACCCTTGCGGTGAAATGGACTTGAAGCATAAGTTGACATTTCTGACAAAGATCGAGCAGCAGTACAACACAGATGCAGCGAGCACACAACAGAAAATGAGCCCAGTTCATGGCTACATCTGTTTATTCATCCCATTTGCTATGAATAGGTGTCAAGTTGTCACTCGGTTGCTTCAAGTCTCTCGAAGCCAATTTGATGGATTGACAGCCAGATTATCTCTTCTCCATATTTTAATGATAATGACAGTGCTAGCCCCACGGTTTGATTGACAATATATGGGAAGTCAGATGCAGGAATACAGCAGCAATTTGCATCAAAACATGTAGACATGAACAGACTGATCCGATGAAAAAGGCAATAAAATACAGCGTGGTGTAATATATTATAGGAGGAATTCATAAATATCTGTGGACTGCATTTAGATATGTTTACCAAAGCATTACTGCTCATTTGTATGCATCAACATCTGGATATAATGTTGTAAATGTGTCTAACAGTGTGACAAGCACGGCACCTGGAGCAACTATCTACACATCGATTTTCTAAATTACCACAAAAAGCCCCTGAGAAAATAACACACTGTCACACCCAAGATCACTGGCACTGTGATAAAAAAAAAAAAAAAAAAAAGAAAATAAGCCAAATAAAGCCATTTATTAAACACAGAGGATTTAGAAACCCAACAACGGTATAAGAAGAGGAAACAGTCACAAACGCGTTCAAGCTGAGATCAAAGTGCGCAAAGCAACAATGCAGAATATGGCTTATCGTTGCTTGTGATCCACGGCTCCACAGCCAAAGCACCTGTGTGTACATTTCCCAAAAAAACAGCCTCTGGTGGTGATCATTACCTCTCCTCTGGAGTAGTGAGGTGGATCGTTAGCCAGCTTCAAGGAAACATCATGCTGTTAGCTCTCTGTATCTGAGGTCGCTTTGCTGTTTGGGTTTGTTCTTTTCAAAGTCTAATCCGCTCTCCTCCAGACATTTATCAACTTCCAGCTGTCAGTTTTTTATTTATGAATTTTTTTTTGCCCTGCTGTCTCATGACTTGTCTATATATAGTAGGACTGTAAAGCCGATGTTAGTCTGGGTCCATGGTCTAAAACAGGGGTGTCAAACATGAGGCCCACGGGCTAAAGCTGTCCGTCCAAAGGGTTCAATCTGGCCTGTGGGAGGACTGTCTGAGGAACAGAAATATTATCAGTCAAGGGGTCAAACTCCTTTTAGTTCAGGTCCACCAGTGGTTCTCAGAGGTTTTCCAGTGGAGTACCCTCTGAAATATACTTTGTCTCTGATCAGACAGACCTCCTCTGTGCCTGTTTTTAAATCTCTTCTTAAAACCCACCTGTTCTCCTTGGCCTTTTAACTCTCATGCAATGTTGATTTTTTGTTCTGTTTTATATTTTACCTTGTTTTATTTATCTGACTTTGTTTGATTTTAATGTTTTTTTGATGCTTTTATGAATTACCTCGATCAAGGAGGTTATGTTTTACTGTGCGTTTGTTTGTTACTTTGTTTGTTAGCAACATAACTCAAAAAGTTATGGACAGATTTTGATGAAATTTTCAGGAACTG
>JAQQZY010000019.1:16453676-16485497 GCA_030068375.1 Ostorhinchus rueppellii | reverse complement strand
ACACAGAAAGGTCCCAAGGATCGCCCGGGAATCGAACTCGGGTCCTTCTTGCTGTGAGGCACGTGTGCTAACCACTGCACCACCGTGTCGCCCACCATTTATTACAATTCCATGTTATATTTTATACATCATCAGTGCACTCTGCTCTTCTCCCCACCATAAATAGCCATCTCATCTAACAGTCCAGTATGGCTAAATCCATCATGGTCAAACAGATACAGAGCTGTGTCTCCATCAGCCCCACTTCCTATCCCCTTATATTCCCAGTGGTCTGTGTTTCCCTCTCCCCAGTTTGCATTAACACACCTCTGGGACCAGCAGACCATAGCCGCTGTGTTACAGATAGAGAACAATCTTCCATCTTTCATAAGGGTGGTTAAAGTTTTAGCTCGAGAGAATAATTGTTGTGTAATCACAACTAAGGGATTAATTATTCATGGAAGCATACCCATACACAAAGTGTATCTCCTCAAATCTCTTTCTGCATCTTACTCTCTTGTGTTCCTCTATTTGCATCTGACTCTTCCCCTTCTACTCTTTTCTCCAAATGTCTCTCTATCATCGCATCTAATCTCTCTCCCTCCGTCTCCCCTCCCTTCCACACTAATGGAGTTAGCGAGCACTGAGGATAAAACAATTAAAACAAAATTCATTTGAATGAATTAAAGAGCAGGGAGTTGCAGGAGCTGACACTTCTGTGGCAAGACAAATTATCTTGCATGACTGGTTTAGTAGCATTTTACAGTGGCCTTGTCCCACCTCATTAACCTGTGTATTAACCCGTGGAAAGCATTGTTAGTACACAATGATGCAAAATAGATAGGGGATAAATACAAGAGCAAGGAAATGGTTACCACGTTATGTTAATGCTGCTGTGAGAAAGTTAGTTATGAGCCATCCATGTCATAGATACCTCAGGGCCTTGGAAGACTGTGGTGAATACGAAGTCAGCTCCAGCCTACTTGCCAAGTACACCTTCCAGTCGTCTCCATGCATTTTTCAATATTCTCCAACAAGCAACAGGAGATGCACCAAGCTTGCAGCCTGCCTTATGAAAGACTTCAGAGGCTGTTAAGGAAATGCCAAGGCCATCTGTGCTGCTCTAAGAGGGTGTGAAATGAAGATGGAGAGTGTGTCACACTGCGACGAGAGGTCATTACTGGCTCCTCAAAGGCAGCAGATTATGTCAATTTTACAGGTCACAGTCTTGTGGGTCACTACATTTTTTATCTTCTTCATCTCTGCGACACCTTAACACTAGGTAATGAGTCCAGAAGTGTGAGTTCAAATGTGCATTAAGAGCTGTGATGCACGGGAACAGCAGCTACACTGGTGTCGTTGGTGATGATTAGATGCGGCCAGATGGTATCACGATGCTGTTTCTTGTGCTCGGAGTCACCGCAACAATCAGTCTCCCTCTTGGCAGATTGTCACTTTATGTGTTTATATGTGCCATAATGACTGAATACCCTCCGCAGGTTGTGCATCTTGGTAGCTCAACAGCACCATTTACCTTTGACTGTGCCGTTTGATTCAAAGCAGTCTTTTCAAGCTCTTCTTTCCACTGTCACATTGACTAAGTGTAATGAAGCAAAACATACTTAACTCATCCCCTGCACTGGCCCTGGCCCTGACCTCTAACCTCTTTGCAGAGAGCAGACTGGGGAAACTAGATTATCTGCAGGAAGTAATGCTGTTTGAGTTTACTGACCACTCAGGTTTTGCTGTCTCCCAGCAGACAGCATTTAGCTGGAATTTATGCAAGTGGCCACCTACTGAAAATGCAAATGCTGGTGCAAGTTTTAAAATTAACCAAGCTCAGAGGTGACTGTGGTGGAGCTTGTTTTAATATTAAAATGCACCTCAGTCTCTTTATCTGAAAATTTATATTGACAGAATACAAGGACAAAAACAGGCAGACCTCTCTGAACAACACCAGTTGTGTGATTTCCTATTATCTGTCTTTCCAGAAAAGTTTCAAAAAGGTTCATTCAGCACATATTCATTTTTTCTGGTACACAGCAGACATACTCAACTAGATTTGTGGCTTGAAGGTAATGTTGTCCACAGCTGCTGGATATCTTCCTTCTCTTGTCCCTCCTTGTGGATAAATTGCATTCCTTGACATAGCACTAACAAAATAAGAGTATAACCTCCATTTTTCCCCTATGCTGATTTATGCTGCTTCCATTTCTTATTCAGTCTTTTCAATGCTGCACTAAGATTGCAGATTACTTCTGGTCACCAAAATCTTACAAATTTCCTGACAGCAGTCAGCATCCCCCTGTGCCAAGACTGCACTTGATTTTTCACTTCTATTTACATTTATTTTGTGCTATTCATGAGTTTTAGAATATGGTAATAAGAATATCAAACCTACCAGGAGATCTTCCTTTTTATTTCCTACATGCATAGACTCTCTCTCTATATATATATTATTATTAAATGAATTGTAATAGTAACGGTGCTTTTCAGCTGCTTGCCAGAACAAATATATATATCTGTGTTTGGATTACTGTAACTAGTAGGGAGATAAACTCCTCGTGGAGCATGGAGATGATGAGGTAAACAAACAGGCTAAAAGCACAACTGTATCCGCTGAACACAACATGTTCTTCACACATGGTGATATAAAGAGGGGAGGGGTTGCAGTGACAGAAGAGAGCTATAACAGAGGAATTGAATGGTTGACAAAGAAAGGATGGAGAAAGTGAAAAAAAGTGACATTTTCCAAAAAGATATGTTGAGGGGGCTCTGTTGGCCTGACTCAGCTGGGTTTTTTAGCTAATGGCTAAATGGCTGTCCTGTCTTCTGTGGCTGCTGTGCTGTAGATGAGATCCAAAATCTTGGAGACCACCCTATTGAAGTGAGGATTTTGTGTGTCCTACTGGTTGTCAGCATGGAGACAGTGGAAAAACTGCCTGGGATACACCAGCACTAATGGCAACAGTGTACCGGAATGTTCCAGATGCAAGAAAATGTAACACTGGGAGGACTTTTGTCACAGAAGGTATTGCATGACCTCCTTGTGACTGGCTCCAAATCATCTCCTAGTTCATCTAGAAGTTCTAAAATGGCATTGCTGGTTAGGCGTCTCAATTGTCTTTTCTTTTGTTATCCCAAAAATGTTGATGTGGACAGAAAACATTTGTTCTCTGTTGCCTTTGGTTGGGCCTATGCTGCCTCCTCACCACAACAACTGGAGCCATTCTTGTGCGAAGCTGTGCCCATTAAAACCTAAGACATCCTCAATATAGATGCAAAATCAGCCACTGCAATGAGTTTCAGGTCTGGTATATTTTCCACGCTAAATAAATAAATATTTGTATCTATATCTATTGCTCCCTATAACTTTGCGCATTCTGGAGGAAATGTCCATACTGCATATTCATCAAAGCAAACACGTTAAATGGACTATGCAGCTATTTTGCCCATTTGAGAGACATAACCCTTGTTGTATCCTGTTAGTAGACAGCTTCAATGTGTTTTTGCGTGCGCAGTCAAATTTTACACATACAAACCTTTAGTAAACCAGGCTCTAAGACTGCAGCCAAGAAATATACACAAAGTACTACAAGTAAGGTTGAAATGTACACATAACATAGATTTCTCAAGAGTCAGGTACGTCATAGCTAATACATGGTGCACAAAGTACCGTCTTGTTTGCTTCATGTCTGTAGAATGTTACACATGTAGGGGTCAAAGTTGTGGGGGGCATAGTACTTCATTTAATGCTAACTCTAGGGACTGTGCTCTGATTTAATAGCATCGTCATGGAGATCATAGCAGTAGGTATTTTCTAGGTCATGTGAGAGCAGGCGCCCTTTAGATTTATATTCAGCACATAACACCCCCCTCCCCCCATCCCCTTGCACTACAAGCACACACATGTATGTGTACAAAGAAAGGGTGGAAAGAAAGTAGGAATAGTGACAGGATTTAGGATTTTTGTGTGTGTAGGTGTGTGTGTGTGTGTGTGTGTGTGTGTGTGTGTGTGCCTCAGCTGATGTATGTCTCCAGTACCTTTGCTCTGTCAACAGTAAAGCACCGCTGAAGCCTATTTCCACTGAGAGAGGGGCAGCAATATGTTTTGGACCAATGCTGCAGCTAAGATAAGATCCACGGTACTGCAGCCACAATCTGATCCTGCCGCTGTGCCAGAGAGTAAAATCCAATTTCCTCCACACCGTGAAAAAAGGGGGAAAAATGCAAAACAAGAAGAGCATAATGATTTTTTTTAATCAGTGATTAATGCATTGCAGCAGATGAGTATTTATCTTTTGCATATACCATTAAGACGAAGTGTAACAGCTAATATACTGTTAGTATCCTCTGTAGGTTCTTTTGGCAGAATAATTGTATGATAAGGCCGGGCACATCTTTAACCTGAGCTTTTGTCTCCTCCTGGCCTTCTTCCACCAGGCCATGTTTGTCTTCTCACAACATGACATTTGGAGCGCAAATTGTCTGGCCTTTCAGGAGGTTGGACTGTCTAGCTCATACTGACAAGACAGACAAAACAGTCTCTCAGATAACTGCTCCATCCTCAATTATGAGACTTCTTTGGACTGAATGTTTCTGTGTGCTGTGCATGTCTGTCATTTGCTGCAGATAAGCACCGTGGGCCATAGTGAAACTAAAGCACTGCTATTGATTTGCTGCTGGACGTTGTCTCCGTGCCATTTTGCCCTGCAGACAGGTTTGAAGAAACTCTGTTCTCAGGTCAGCATGGGGCTATCCAGCAAAAGCTCCAGGACATAATAACCTGATAATTTTTTCCCCCCATTTTTTTATTTTTATTTTTTTTTATTCCATCTTATAACAAGACCATTGAGGGGATTGGCTTGTTACATGGTGAAATGTTATTTATTTTAGATGCATTTCGTGTTTTATCCTGTATCCTGTTTTAAATTGGTTGGTACAGATGTTTTGCAAGAGACACTGCAGCAGCTTATCAGCAAGTAGTACTGTTTATCTTCCAAATGAAGATGAGGCAGAAAACAAACTTGAATTTAAACTTTCTCTCTTGAGGATGCAGCCAAAGTGCACTCATAGTTCATCAAACATGCAGCAGGGAGAGGCAGTGCTACAGTCACACCATCTATATTTAATCGTCTGTTGATTAGCATGTAGTACTACTGTATTTCGCAGCTAGCCTGCTCCTCTTGTTGCCCCTAGAGTCTTAATCCTTCCTCCGCCTGTTGTGTTTCTGCTCCACTGGGGACCAATTGCGCCAATTCCACTCATCGAGGTTGATAATTAGTGACAATTGTAAAAGTAATTTACAAACTCAAGCGATGCCATTGAACAAATGGTGCCAATTAACTGGAGATGCTAATGTGGGCAGAAACGCGGAAAAGCAGCATCCGACCTCCATTACAGTGAGATGAGAAGGGCCAGGAAGCTGTCCTCTGTGTGTCAGGGAGAATTGTCCAGGGACAACCAGGGAGGCGAAGCATATTGTTGGACCGGGCTTGTCACCATGCTGCAGATTAATTCCACAAGTCAAGTACAAGTATTGTGACCAGGGCAACAACATTTCAATTTACATTTAAGACTATTAGCCAGGAATATTTTTAGAGTCACTGGCTCTACATCCAAGAACAGAATATGGTTTATGTCGTCCATTAACAATATTACATCAAGTCAAGTTTGGCTTTTAGATAAAGCTACTACTCTCCTGTGTGTGTGTGTCTGAATTAAAAAAGCTGTGAGGGAAGAGCATTACAACCCCAGCTGATCAAGACGTTGGACAAAATGTTACTGTGTCAGATGTGGTTACTGGTAAAAAAAAAAAAAAAACGTTAACCACACACCACAGCTAACGGATGTAAATGTTAGATCAAGAAACCACAGTGGAGTTCGCCTTTAGAGTAGCTGGTTTTAGCCCTGTGCAGATGATTTATGAAATGTGATTTTTCTCTTTATCATGCACTAATTAATATCTGCCGCCAGCAGGTGTCTGGCTTTTAAAAAGCCTAAAAGTCTGGAGATGGAAATAAGATTTTTTAAATTTTCATTATTTCACCAACAGGCATTGTCTCCAAACCAAACCACGGCTGTGCTGATATAAAATAACAAGGCCGCTGTGTACAGAATTTTAATTTATTTACAGTTTAGCATTGACATAGCCTTCATACATTAAAATCAGGTCATCATTTTTTTTTTCCCCATTCTTGCATATTTGCTTTCTTTATGTAACAGCCTTTTACAAATACACATATAACTCAATCATGACTGTAAATCAAGATCTCTTAAAAGGCTGCTGTTCTGTCAGAACATATTAAACTGTACTGTAGATAACACAGACTGAATAAATGTCAGTGTGTTTGTTATTTTAGCTAAAAGAATGCCTCTAAGACGGTCATTAGTATAAGTCAAGGCCTAGTTGCACAGTTCAGTGCCTCCAGCTTGAAAAAGGACCAGTAATAAGACGAAAGCAGAGGAAGCAGGAGGCCAATCCTCTCCTCTCCTCTCCTCTCCTCTCCTCTCCTCTCCTCTCCTCTCCTCTCCTCTCCTCTCCTCTCCTCTCCTCTCAGATTAAAAATGGGAGGTGTATTCCCATTCTGTCAGTCACGTCCATTTTGCCTCCTAGGCCTCAGCCTCTATCAGTGTAAACAGAAGAGGGGAGGCAGTGTTTGGCGTTTTCTGCTGTCTAAAAAAACCTCCTTTTGGTGTGTCTTTGATCCAAAGCGCTGGAATAGTAATTGCTATCACTTATGAAACAAAATGACAAGCGCTGCCAAGAGCTTAGCAATGCAAATACAAAAGAAGAGAGAACAGAGAGCTGTGGGGATAGGGGTCTGTGAGTTGAGGCAGTTGCTTTCAGGTGTTTGAGGGTCCTACAGTTGGCAGTCAGATGCTTTTGATTGATTTTAGAAGGTTAATGAGAAATATATCTTCATACATATTCTTTTCAAGTGATAATCCCCAGACAGATGTTTTTCTGTTTCTTTTTTAGTACTAAGAAGTCACAGCTGTTTACCTTATGTGCACTATTTCCAAACTGAGCCATGGGCAGCTACACTTTAGAAGGAAAATGTATAAATATGCAAACTCTAGCTGAAAAATGTCCAAAATCACAAAGGAATATAGTATTCATATTCATATATTGCATTTAATGCAAGTTTGTGTCTGACTCACTTGTGCTTATTTTCACAACAAAAATGAACTAAGAGTCACACATTCACCCTACAGGGAGGAAAAAAAAGATAAATAAATTTTGAAAAAATGTGTACATCATAAGAAAGTCTTCCAGAGGAGCAGAGCTCCAGCTCTTTGGGAGCTAAGGACTGGCTTTTCTGGCTAACATTAAGTGGACACTTGCAAAGCTTTTGGCAGGATGTTGCTTATTCAAACAGCATACAGAAAAAGAGAAACGAGGAACTGGATGGCTCCACTTCCTTCTTTAAAGCTGCAGAAGTGGATAAGCCTCTGGTGTTATTCACAGCCTGCCTCTGACATCTTCTGTTGATGTTTATTTAAATGGCGTTCAGATCAGTGTGGAAATCGTCCTGTTGCGAATGCCCGGCAGGACACAAAACAGCTGGGCTCTGGAAGGAAAAAAGAGAGGGAGAGAGAAGAATATTTCTGAAAGGACACAGAAAAAGAAGAAAGAGAAAAAAAAACTTGGGGGTTTTATGTAAAGGAGGGGATTTGTGTGAAATGTATTTTGTGTAATGAGACGCCCCAATTCTGTTCTTTGAAATAGTGTTACCTGAAGCTGGAAAATAAAAATCTCTCCTTGTGCCTTTCCCCCATGGAGCCGGCTGTTCTCAGCTTACACTGGGCCTCTCCTCCATTTCACAAAAATACTCCAGTTATGTATTTTCTCAGATTTAGTCGTCAGACGGGTCGTCAGGAGAGGGTGTCATTTCAGAGCTCCTGCTGGGAGATTGCTCTTTCTTCTAGGACATTCTGACACAGAGCGTTAATAATGTAGCTTTCCTTTCATAGCGCCCACAAACAGAGCCATCGACCCCATTCCCTATCAGCAGAAATGTCCATTCACTGAAAAAGCTAAGGCTGTCTGTTCTATTTGTTGCAATTTTTCTTCAATCTTGGTGGGGTGTGCTGCCTCCTGTTTGAAGATGCTGGACACCCATTTTGTTCTTATATCATGGGAACACTGTTTTTCAGGATGATGAGCATCATTTGAAAGTCCCCTGCCTCAGCATCCAAGCCATTTACAGCCTGCTCATTCACTTTATTGCCATGCGCTGATGGCAGCACTTTGAAGTGTTTGCTAAAGGAGGATGGGGGTGTGGTGTGGGGGCAGGGGAAGTTTAATTGGCTGCATTAGTTGGTTTGCTTCTCTTCTTTCTTGATGCCCCTAAGTCACAGCCAACCAGATTAGACGACCTACATTCTTCTAGCTTTGCTTTGCTTTTTTTTATTTTGTTCTTGCTATCTTTATTCAGTCCCACCAATCCTCCTTATGTCATATTTAGGATCCTTTGAATCCCACATCATCTCTACCAGCACCTCCCAAAATGAGTTTGAGTCAAAATCAGACACTAACACCTCCTCATCTTTCACGTCCACACTCCTCTGAGTTTGCATCGACATGGACGTGTTCACAGGGACTATGGGGAAAGTTAAATTTAGTAACTTCATCTCTATGCACATGACACTGACTGACAGCACGCTGTGGGTAATGATGTGTTCTGTTTCACAATGTGTCGCCCACAGCAGTCACCCTCAGAGAAGTTTTGATGTTTGTTTTGTTTGAAATGCCTATATGTTCATCTACCATCTTCTGTGGTATGTTTTTGGCTGGAGGAAGCCTCCATATGGAGAAACACAGTCGAATCAGTCATTGTATTTGATGGTCCTGAAAATTTCAGCACATTATTGTTATTGTTGCTGCTTTTTCACTTTTTCACCAAGTCATTACACAGAAAATACCTGAATAAATGTGCATAATTTTCTAATCATGATTATTTGAGAGTGTCAAATATTAATGGTTTTAATTGTGTCTACAGGCGAAAACTTGTGTAACATTTTCCTATTATACCTAATTGTAATATTATTTCTAATTGCATACAGACCATTACTTTTTACCCTCTTGAGGTGTGTTATGATAAATTTACCTGCAGACAGACTCTACTTGCTGACTGTATTTTTATAGTTTCTCTGGTTTTGCTGTGTTGGGTGTTTCTGGCATTGTATTTTTGGGCAGTGTGTTTATGCCTTGTATCCAATGTGCAGGATGTCCAATAGGATGCGAGACAATGACACCGTTACGGTTATGTCGGGTTCAGGCACAAAGACAACTCGGTCAAGGTTGTGGCGGAGGGACTGGAAGAAAGGAGGCTAAAATAAGAAAAAAAAAAAAAGTCACATTTATATACACACAGTATAAAATGGGACATCATGTTCTGCCATAACAACCCCAACCATCCTTTACAAAGGCTTTTGTGGTTTAATGTCACATAGCTCATGTTGTTCACTGAGACTGAGGAACTTTACTTTTTTACAACTAGGTATTCTGCATGGAAAAAATGGATGCTATAGGAGCAGTTATATAACAATAATAATAAGAAAAACACTTACATTTACACTCAACTTAATCCTTTTAATTACTACCCACATGCTACAGCACCGTGACGAATTGAATCTGCATATTATGGTGCCATGGAGACAGTGCACCATTTACAGAAGCGTCCTATAAATCCCACCAGCCCTGTGTTAGATTTGAAGCACTATATGACGCAAAACTATGACTGGAAGGAAAGAATCTAGACAGGCATCCTTTTTGTGGGTGTAGTAGTACAGCGTTCAGGTTCAAATGAAGAGAGGTTGATGTTACAGCTAACCTTGGCTGTGCACCCTGCATGGCTGCCCCTGTAAGCCATCAGTCTGCTGGGAGTCTGACTGAAATATTAAAAAGCCTGTCTGCTTGGCCGCCGTAGCACCTTAGCACAGAACATCCGGAGTCTAAAGTGCAGTATATGTCAAAGGTACAGTGGACATGTAATGGATGGAGACCAAGGTGAAACAGGAGCGAGAGATTATTCTCAATTTAATTGACACTCATATCACCATCAGTCCTTTGATATATCTCCTCATCTGTCTATACATTCATGACTGATATGGTCTGTCTCCAGTGGTATATTTGTTGCTGCAGAATTGAACTAAACAACAGAGGCTATAAATACACCTTGTTATTATGAAAGTGACACCCTTGAGGTGGTAAAACAGAACATGGAAGTCACCTGACTTTGGTGTCACCTTACAGATACAGCATCCCAGACCCCATGCCAACTCTGATTTGATCAGTGCAGATTTACTGGTTGATACATACCCTAAAGCATAGATGCTTAGTCATAGTTACAGTACCCTGCAGAATATGTTAATCAATCATCTTACGTTTCACTCTTCAGTGGCATTTGTGCTTTCTCTATAACAGCAACAGTACAAAGTAGATGATGCTGGCTAATCAATGGCATTAGGCAGAGGAGTGTGAAGGTTGATTTGTGTCCATGTGTGTCAGCTGTGTAATTAGAATCATACTCCCCCTCACACACAGAGACACCCTGCCTTCTTCCTCTTCCATCCCTCCTACTTCCTCCCAGGCTAACAAAGCTGTTTGGTTACGAACCTTCCAAATGAGAATGAGAAAGAAACAAGAAACAAGGCTGGAAATTAGAAAGAGGACCTGTACGAGGCATGGACCATCAGAGGGAGCAGGGACAGATTAAATACACGACGGGTGTCTTTTGAAACTGTTTTAAGATATGATGAAACGGCAGTAACTGGACTATAACATGCTGATAGAGGAATTTAAGATTTGATTAATTGCCATCGCTGTCACTTCGATGGCATTTCATGTTCTAATCATTATCGGTGTGATTGTTTTACAGGCACTTAATCAACAATGTGACAAATATGACAATTGATGTAAATAAGTAATCATGGAAACACTAACCAAAGGAAAGTGGGTACAAGCACGTGGGAGGCTATGAAAAAACAAGCTCAGTGACAGGAGATTTGTTCATGTCCCACAGCGTGGTCAGTAATCTTATTGTGGGTGTGTTTGTAACTGAGCCTCAATGGATGCTACGGAAAGGATTCTTAATGTGCCCAAGTGCACAAAACCTGGTTAACAATGACCTTAATGTGCTGCCTCCAATTCATTTGAAGCCCACATAGAGTGCTTGTCTCAGTTACCTTAACCAGCTGGGAAAAACTGATTAAAAATGAATCAGCTTTTTCACTGCTTCCTTTTAGCATTATAAGAGGCTCGTGTTCTACTCTTGGAACAGAGGTGTTTTTCATTGTGATACAGACTCACTTACAGCAAAGAATGCATCATTTTTTGGCTCCTATGGCGTCCACTTAGTATTTTGCACGGGCCCAAAGCATTTCTAAGTTATGTCCAATTTGGCTGATCTCTGAGTCAAGTTCAGAAAACTCCTTCGGGCTGGATTGTGCCCACAGGTTTTCAGCTATCTCTTTAGCTAATCGGCTGCACACATGTCTGTACCGTGTGTCTGTGTGCACTGAACTGTTGGTGCTTTCGTGTGCAGACTGTGTAACATTTTTTCTCTTGGGAGCACAATGAAGTAGCTGTCTGTCTAGCTATGCAGGCAGTCATAAATATTTATAAGTACCTGATAAGGGAATCACTGGTGTTTAATGTTTACTTTAAACTACTTCAAGTTTAGTCTGTTAACCCTTTGCCAAATATGAGACACATTCTATCTCAATTTGTCACCATGAACAAATCATATCTCATCAGCACCAGGCCATCAACACTGCTGCTTAAACACTTGTTGCCTCCCAGTAGGATGGTGGGATACATTAGCATGCAGATGCTTCACTTGTAGCACTGATATGCACAATCATCAAGCCGTTTGTGGGCTGCAGTGACTGAATATGGCTCTCGCTCTCCTTTTATGATTTACATGCAAACTCCACCAGATGCCTGGCACTGGGGAATCGTTTCATATTCTAATGCCATGACAAGAAATATAACCGTTGAGTGAGCTGCTGCCTGTGTGCATATGTTTGTACTGTATGTGTGTGTATGCGTGCACTGTTGATTTTACTGCTGAGTTTATGATGCAAACTAGTTTCCGTAACAATGCCACCAAAAGCTTTTCATTTGGCCCTTTCTGATTGCATTGCCGTGGGTGAAAAATGGAACCACAAACGGAGCGCCGACTTGTATGGCTCTAAATATATTTTCAGATTGCTGTATGCTTTGTTTTCAATTTGTGTTTGTACTTATAACAGGTAATAAAATGCAGGTCCCAGTTTTAGTAAAGATTCTGACTCTGCCGTGCTAATAAATCAAGGAATAGACCCCGGACTGCTCGGCTGTTGGATGATGTCATTTTCCATCACTTTTTAGACTTGTGTAAAATTGCTTTGTCTGTCTTCGGGGAGCTTACAGGGTAATGTGTAGTCAAAGATATAAAAGCTGATAGGGCACTGTGGGAACAGAGTCAGAATAACAATCTCAGTGTTTTCTTTTATTATCATTCTGAACATCAAGACCCCAGAGATATAGCTACACAAACTGTAATTGGTTCAGTGCTGTGTCATTGCAGATAATGCTCGCCGTGGTGTAGACGCTTGATTTTAGAGGACATACAAGTGGCTTCAGGTACACTGACTGATAGGTTTACAGCAGATTTCAAATGCATGTTTATTTCTGTCTGGACTCCACTGTCCTTCCCTTCTGTGTTCGGCATTGTTTATACCACAATAAAGAGAGATCACATTGAGCTGTGTGGTGTGACTGTAAATTGTCTATAGCCTACATTGCAGAGGACCATAAATATGAGCTGTCCAGGTTTTCCGTATTAGGTCAGCATCAGCTGAGGGGGAAGGAGCTTGACTGTACACATGCTATACTGTTTGGATACCATGAGAAATAAGGTTAGTGAAGATTTGCAGCTGCCCTGTGCCACTGCAAGTACGTAAAAATTACATGAATCTCAGGCCTTAATTTTCCAAGTAAGTACAAGGCTTTGACTTGTACAATCAAAAAGAATATCACATCCAAAAGAAATTGGAGACTCAGTATGTCATTGGCAATTTATTAAATTTCGCTACATTCATTCATGCTTCACATTTCCATTAAAAAATCCTTTGACTTTCTCTCAAAAGAAACAAGGAAAACTGTCATTTTTACTTTACACTATTGTCAGTAGACTCCAAAACCTTTTTGTTCAGCTCTTCTCCGTGTTCTTTGGGGATTCTATACACTTTCAATTGATCATTTCCCTTTATATGCAAGCAAAAAGTACATTAAAATAACAATAAACAAAAAGCAATTATAAAACACTAAGAATTTATGTTAACACTTAATATTTTGTGTCCATATAGGCACTATACTACACTACTATACCTCTATCATTATTGTCTCTGATTGCATTGAAAGACAAGGTTGAGGCCATTCATGAACAAAGCTTCTTATAGGTCTTCTATGCCGATGACACACAGCTTTATATCTCAGGGTCATCAGGTGGCCATGGTACCACACAGGTCCTGGTTAATGTATAGAGCAAATAAATGAATGGATGGATGGGCCATAATTTCCTTCGGCTAAATATGGACAAAACAGAGATTGTTGTTTTTGTATCAAAAGAAGAGCGATCAAAAGTTAGCGAAAAGCTTCAATTATTACAACTAAACACTAGCCATGGACCATGGACTCAGACCTGCACTTTCAAAACCACATTAAGACCATTACAAAGACAGTTTACGACCACCTGAGGAATATCACTAGGATTAAAGGACTTGTGTCTCAGCAGGACCTGGAAAAAGTGGTTCATGCATTTATCTTCAGTCGATTAGATGACTGTAACAATTGCCATGTTTACATGGACACAAATAATCAGAATAAAAGACCAATCAGATTGAAAACGCTTCATGTAAACACGTCAATTGGAAGATTCTGATCCGATAGAGTATGTTTGGAAAGAAAAATTATTCCAAAATAGAGGGGTGGTTTATGCCGATCATTATTCTGATCGGCGTCCATGTACACACCCGTTTGGATCCTGTCTTGGATTATCTCCACTGCGCATGTGTGCTATGTCTGTATGATGCGTTTCCGCCTTTGCAAAACAAAGTAAAATTATGCATTCGAACAAACGATGCATGTCCATAATTCACAATTTGAAATCAAATTAACATGCGGCAGAAGGCAGGAAAGTAAAATGTGAAGGACGCAAAATATGTAAGCTTTCGCATCACACAGACACCCGGCGTTTGTTTACATCGGAGGCGGAAATACAGCTGCTTCTACTATTTCCAGAAATTGGACCAATCCGCGTATGCCCAAACTTTTTTTTTCAGACATGATCGGATCGTGTTACTTAGTGTCCATATAAACAGTTGATTAAGATATTCCGATCATCCAAGATTTTGATCGGATTGGGAAAATGTGTCCATGTAAACGTGGCTAGTGTGTTCACAGGTCTGAGTAAAAAGGACATTGAACAGCTGCTGCTGCTCGACTCCTCACTAGAACCAAAAAAGCTGACCACATCACACCAGTTCTGAGGTCTTTATACTGGCTTCCTGTCTCTCAGCAGCTAGAATTTAAAATACTTTTGTTAGTTTATAAAGCTCTGAATGGTTCAGGGCCCAAATCCATCAGTGACCTCCTTTTACCATATGATCCATCCAGAGCGCTCAGGTCCTCTGACACACATTTGCTCTCTGTTCGAAGAGTCAGAACCAAACAGGGAGAAGCAACTTTCAGTCTGTATGCTCCACACATCTGGAACTAACTAGAAAACTGTAGGTCTGCTGAAACTCCCAGTTCTTTTAAATCCAACATGATACGATGAATTGCATACAGATAACACACCACTTTTAATTGGTGTGTTATCTGTACATATTATAAGCTTTCTACATGTATATTCACGCCGTGTAAAATTAGCAGGTAGGGTTAGGGGTTACAATGTAAACCGGAGATGTTGGCGTACATTGACACGCAATCAAATGCCATTGAATCAATTGTGAAAGGATGAAGATGCGTACATATAGCATGCTAAATCCCAAGAGCTGCCGTGACATACAACGTGATTTCATGAGATCAGTGTGTTTAAATCAAGGTTAAAGACTCATTTGTTTCCAGCTGCCTTTGATTAGAGTATTTTTTCAGTCCTAATATCTACACTGCAGCTCACAATATTAACAGTTTTGATTAATTTAACATTAAATTCTTAATTTTAATCAAGCCTGTTTTGAGCTTTTGTTTTAACTATGTCTTATTCTGGATTTTGATGTAATTTTATGTGTTTCTATGCCTTTGGAAAGCACTTGTGTATGAACAGTGCTATACAAATAAATTTGCCTTACCTTGCCTTCTTTTGTGCAGTGAGGAGACTTATTGTCACAACTTTGGCACCTTAAGGCTTCTTCACTTGATAGTGGTTTTTAGCTTTAACTGACCTTATTACAGCTCCAATGCCACCCTTGCTGTGCTTAGTTTAACAGCAGTATCTGCACCCTAAGTGGTTTAAGAAGCTTAAGATGTTCAGAGACAATGAATATGTTTTCATGCACACAAACATTTGACTATTTTTTCTGAATTTGACAGGTGTCATGTAAGCAGCCTATTCCACTTGAATATTCTTTTTGTGAATGAGTAATGGAATAAAAGAGGAAGGCTGAGTTCAGACAGTGGGATGTTTGCCACCAGTGGAAAATGTTATTTTTAATGGGGTATGCACGACTGCATGCAAACAGGAATATTAGATGAATGCTATTTTCATTGGCCGGGTAAGCAGCTTATTTGGAGTTGGGGGGTGGATAATTCAATATAAGTGTGCATGTAAACTTAGTGGATGTCTCACTGTGTTCTGAATTTGGTAACTTCAGGCACACATTTAGGTATTTGTCTGCTCATCAGAGGTATGATGCACGGGTTGGTTCACACTGTATGTTTTTATTTCTTTCCATCATTGGATTGAATTTGTTTCAAATCCACCACAAAGCAACAGGGCCTTACCTCAATAAGTTGTCCTTCCTGGTTTCTCTTGTTCATTTCACATGTCCTCAAGTTAATTTCAGTCCTAATTAACTACCTTTGAAAGGAGTCTGTGCGATAATTACCACAAGGAGGTAGAACGGAAGTAATCACACTCTGCACAATTTATGCACCACAGGGAAAACCCTACGGAGTCACCCACTGCCTTTTTTTTTTTTTTCCCTTGTCCTGATACTCACCTTCAGCATTTTAGAAACAGATACACAAACTGCCAGGTGGCTCCACAAACAAACACCCCTGCTGGTTTTAGTCTGGTGTGTTATATTTGCAGCAATAATTATTATCAAAAAGAAACCATGTGGCTAGAGAAATAAAAATTGAAATACACTGCACCATAACAGGACATTTAACCACCTTAACTGCTACAAATGTATTATTTGCTGTTCCTTCATGTTTTTTTTTTTTTTTTTCATTTAGGTATTTTTGTTTGTTTGTTTTTTTGCTCAATACTGTGATGAATTCCCACTGCACTGAGCACTATTTTATGTCCGCTATCCTTTACACCAAAAAGAAACAAAGTAAAGCAGCTCAAAATTATAGTTTTGTGCCTGATGAGCATTAAGATACATGTTTATATTTTAAGAGGTACATGTTTTAAATACATACAGGTATGGAAAAAAATTAGACCATCAAAAGTCATCAAAAACAGTCATTGATTGCATAACCACTAACTCCTGTGTGAATTATGTGACTAAAACAGACAGAAAAGAAACCACTGAATGCCTAAAAGCACTGTTTTTGTCAGTACAATGCCATAGATAATGATGCAAGAACTGAAGTGATTTTGGTTATCAAGAAAACAGCTCTGAAATTAAACTATTATGAGCTATTTTTGTCGGTATCATTATATTTGTACCTTTTGTCATACCAGTCATTAAAATGAACAAGAAACTGAAGGAAACAAGGGTGGTCTAATAATTTTTCCCATGACTGTATGTGTGCAGAATAAATGATCAAAGTATTCAATGATTGCATGAATTAATTAATATTCTAACAATATCAACCTCAATAAAAATGAATATTCCATAACAAAACTTTTAAGGACATGCAGACAACTTCTGTACAAAAGTATCACGCCACCTTTAACTTTATTTTTGTACAGTTGTAATGAGAATGCTTATTTATTTTTGCTTATTTATGTCTCTTTCCTTCATACGCAACAAGAAAATACAGGGCATATGTGCAGAGCATTAGAAAAATACAACAAATTAAAACTAATTGGCAACTATGCGGTTAGTATTTCATCTTTTTTTCCTCTTGAAACCTTTGTTTTTGATGCTGTACATGTTTCTTGTATATGGTGTTTATATCTTAACACAGACACTGAGAATTGCATGTATGTGGCTATTATAACTTTGCTAACAATGGATGGATGGATGGACATACCTTTAATATAATGGGCAGAATGCAGTGGCCTTTCTCTGCCATTATACTTTTCTTTTTTCTTTTGTTCAGAGAAGGTATTCAAGGTTTTCCTGCCACTGTTCAGTTAGACAATTTTGCCTGTATGTGCAACAGATGTCCTTTATCTTCTTTGGTAATGAACAGATCTTGTGGGTAATCCATCGGCTGCTAGATATAGATGTGTGAATGTGACTCAGATGCCATGAGAAGGTCCCCATTCTATAACAACTGAAGGTTACAAATAGAACGTGTGAATCAAAGAGCATTTCATTTAAGTACCTTCCCTTTTTTCCAGCATTGTTAACCCTGTTTTGATTTTGTTGCAGTGCGATAATGCTTATGAGGCGTCAAAATGTAGATGTAAAAGCACGCTTGTGTCTGAAATGTGGCTATTTCGAATGTTTGAGTGCTCTTTTGTTTATATCCCTGTGGCTTGGTCCACAGATGGATCATTTGGCCCCGCGCTCCGACAATGTAATGAACGAGTCCATTTTAAAAACCCGGTAGAGGAAGGCTGCGCTGTCTCTGCTCCTGGAGAGTAAATTAGATTGACTTCTAAACTCAAAGAAACAGATGATGCAGATGTCACACTTGATCAATTGATTTGGCTAAATTAGCTAATGCACCTGCAAACTGCACCTAGACATAAAAGATTTGCTGCACCACCATGGGCAGGGACTGAAGAATGTTATGTTTAGGGACATTGAGCAATACTAGCTGGGACAACGTGTCACCAGAGAATCATGGGGAAATTTCAGTTGGGGTGACATATGCCATGCACAAACATAGATGAATGTTGGCTGGAAAAATGAATTAACTGGTAAAACATAGAGTGATGTGAGCAGTGAGACTCATGGTTTATGCGCCACACTGATCTGAACGATTTCTAGAGGGAAACACTGGGCAGATGTACCGTACAATATGCCCCTTTCTTTGAAGATGTTAAATGAATGGTGTCTTAGCTGCTGTACCCTTTGATGATACTAAATTACATCTTTAAGAAGTGGTGCAGATATGTAAGAGGCTGGGCTTCATGCCGAGAGAGAGATGATTTTACTACATGAATATACATTTCAAGCATTGAATCTCTTGTTCAGGATCATGTTTTGTTTTTGTTTTTATCTTATAAAAGTTCTGATGGTGGTGCAGTAGATAGCACTCGTGCCTCACAGCAAGAAGGTCCTGGGTTCGATTCCAACACCAGCTGATCTTTCTGTGTGGAGTTTGTGTCTGTGTAGGTTCTCTCTAGGTATTCCGGCTTCCTCCCATCATCCAAAGATGCACTGATAGGTTAATCGATTAATCTAAATTACCCATAGATGTGAATGTGAGAGTGACTGAATTGAAGTGAATTGCGATGAACTGGTGACATGTCCAGGATGTACCCCGCTTTCACCCAAAAGTAGCTGGGATAGTGAGGATAAAGCGGGTTCAGAAGATTAATGAATGAATGAATGAAACGTTCTGATTTCAGATGGCTACTTGGGAAACATCAGAGTTGAATGACTACTCTAAAGTGCTTGGTCTGAACTAAATGACTCTGTCTGCATGTTTAAAATGGGTCATTGACCAGTCAGATGGCATGGCTGCATTTGCTTGCTGTATGAACCCTATTACTATAAGTTATGGAGGGGATGAGACATGAAAAGAATGGCAAAAATAGAGGAAAGTTGGGTCATTTCTCTCTCGGTTCTCTGGAATAAATCAAATTCGGTTTAATGGACTCTGAGATAGACGTTATAGGAAAATGTCCTGAATTTTATTGTGTGCACAGACAACATCTTAGATGATAAAAACGCTCTCAGAGACTGTTGGACCTTTTCATCACTCAGGTAACATAAATACAATTATTAGGATATTCTCAAGTCAAGAAGTCCAATTTCCTGTTACTCTTTAAAAAAAACTTTTTTTGGGGGGGGGTGTTTTTTTTAGAGCTATGGTTTGGAGCAAGACCAACCATTCCCTGAGACCTCATCAATCTAGCTCTGAATGATGATCAGATGGGTTTCCGTTCCATTTCATATTGTATTAAAAAGCAGAAGATGATATTAGGATCCTTTTGGGGCATCTCTTTTTTCATTTTCCAACAACCTTTACTCATGGCTCATCATGACATTCAATGTAATGATATTATTTCATGAGCAGTGATGTCTGAAACTGTATCCCCTGATACTCAGCATATACATTTTTTTTTCCCTGCTTTGTAGTGAAATGTAATGTCAGAGGTTTTAGCAGATATTTAGAGTTACGACGTGCCAGTTTTCCCAGTGCTTGGGTAGGTAGCTGTAGGTGAAAAGCGGTGCTCTGCTGTGCATGGGTCTCTAATAAAGCTTCTGTTCAGGTATGAATACCCCTGCATAAGAGCAAATGTAAATAAATTGCTGGATGATATGGCTGGGTCGTCATTACTATTTACTGCGTTGTCAAGGTGAGGACGCTATGGGCAAATAGATTCACCGTCCCTGCCTCAGTGAATCTGCTACTGCTGGGTGTTGACTTTGCATTCACTTGCTATTTGCAATCCGTCCCATCTCACTTTCTTCCTTCCTCCAACTCATCCCTCCCCTCTGAAGATTGCAGTTGTCAGAGCTCTGTTTGGCTTTGACATCCAGTTATATAGTACATTAAGCTGGATCACCTTGGCTGACAGTAAATCGTGTCAGGGACTTTTGGAATTTTGATTAAAGAAAGGAAAATTATGGAGTTTATTGGCAGGAATATATTGTATGATGCTATAAATTCAGCTACCAAACACTTAGGTATGGATCTACCAACATAGATATATGTTTTAATCAAATAATATTGATCTAGTAACAAATTTTTCAAAAGCATTTTAACAGAACAACAATTAATACACTAATTCACTTTTTTTTAATATTGTATGAATTTGATAAATGAAAAGAATTAAATATCAAATGATGACTATTGTTGTTTGTGCCATTACATGTCATGTTCATTATTTTGTTGTGGTAAAGGATATTGTCACTGCATTTAAAATAAGAGGTAAACCCGTCTAAAATAAAGACATGATGATGGATCTTTTTTGTGTTTTATTTCAGGTCCGGTAGCTGTGATCAGTGGTGAGGAAGACTCTGCCAGCCCTCTCCACCATGTCAACCATGGGATTATAACCCCCTGTACTCTGGATGCAGGTCCGGATGCAGTTGTCATAGGAATGACTCGTATTCCTGTTGTGGAAAATCCCCAGTATTTCAGACACGGACACAACTGCAATAAGCCAACCACCCGTAAGTACCTGTAAAATTCTCCTGTGAATCATTTTGTGAATTTAACTTGCCTACTAAAAGAGCACAGCAGGTAGACCATCATAGCTTTACGGGGGAGTTGATTAATTCAGCGATCTCATCTCACCTACCCATGAACAGGTGGCCTTCATCACATTGCAACAAGCAATTTATGGTACGGAGGTGCAGCAAAAAGGTATTTGCTGAATCAATTTTGGAACAAATATTCAAGCAAATCACGCTTAAAAAAAAGAGGAGATTGCAAAATAAAAGGAATGTTTGGTGTGGAGATGTGTGTACAGACGGTGTGTGAACTCAGACGACATTCCAGTTGTATGTAATGTTAAGGAGAGTGTAACATCTGGTCTGAGAGCCAGAAATCAAACACCACGTCTTTATGAGACATCTATTGTAATTTGTTGTTTATATTTATAATTAGAAGTGCCAGAACCCTCTGGCAATGGCATAATTTAGTGTCATCTACAAAGCTACTGTGATCATATGGTGTTAGCATCTGGTGGCACACTTCCAGGTTCTTCATATAGGCTCTGTTTAGACAAAAGCAGCTTTCTGTATAGCAGCTACTGTTGTTCCACAGCCCCCCTTCATTGTCCCCTGGGACTCATGTTCCAGGTTGGGGAAAGACAAGACCACTTTAAGGCCTAATTACTCACAATTACATCAACTGCTCAAGAGAATCAGCAGAAAACAACTGTGCCAGCAGCCAGCCGCAGCCTGGCACCTGCTGCTTTCCTTCCAGACAATACCAGTCAGACCTACTGGATTTAGTCAGAGAAAGACTCTCCTCCTGTTGGAGTGGCAGCATGCAGCTGTAAAACAGACATTTCTCCGCTAACATGGCTTCCTTTTGGCTTAGACATGCATTGTTTACGTCATGGCTCACTTTCAAAATGGCCAATGGTCGAGGTATGGAAGTTGCTTTCTGAGTTGGAGCCAGAGAGAAGGAAGGAAATCCCATTTAGAGGTGATAAATAAATGACAGATCTTATGTATTATGAATTTCATGAATTGTTAATGGCGAGCCAGTGACTGATTTATAACATCTCATGCCTTGAACAGGAGATCTGATTGCAAGCTAATGAATAAATGACAGTGGGCACAAATGAAACTTCCTCCTGGTTACTATGCAGCCAGAATTTAAGTCAGATCTTTTATAGGTAACTGGATTTAAAAGATGACTGTCGGATGTAAACTTTACTGAAATTTTTCTTTCAGTATGCAGCTTCTGTTACTTTTTTAATTTCATTCTGTTTGCGTCTATGGAGAGAAAAAAAAGCCACGGGAGGAAATGAACCTTGAATTCATCACAAGGTCATAATGGCCACTGCTTTGTGCCATCGGCTAGAAAAACAAAATGGCTCCAAACGGCTTCTGCTGATCATTCAGTGAATATGAATGTATTCTTTAGCCCCAGGACACATACAAAGAAGGGAAATAACTCTGTTCTTGTATATCCACGTATCTACAGAAATGTGTGTAGGTGTGTGGCAGTGACAATCTGAAAATAAATCGGTGTCTATATTGTATATGCCTGTAGGTGCACTGTTAGCATGGCCGTCATATTTTCTGCCTTACATATCTCCTCCTTCATTTGATGGCTGTCTTCAGTCAGGGGTCTCTCGGGCACCCCTCAGGCCCCTGAGTCCCTGTTGTCCTGCTAGGCCTCCATTGTTGATTGTTCTGCTGATTCAAGTGTCAACCAAAGAGCCGCACCGTGCTGTAGCCTGGGCTCAGATACAGTGTGGCTGCTTTATTGATGGTCAGCCACCAATCCATAATGTATTCATTCATTTACTTGAAAGCTTCTTATCCATGAGAATAGGTTGCTGCCAGGGTGTCTAACATACATACATGATGGGTTTCCATGTGTTTAGGAGACATTACATTGCCTTACATTGATTCTACACTCAGCTTTAATCCTAAAAACTTAAAACTTTTAAGCATTATATTTATTAACTTACATTATTCACAACTGTGAAGCAGCAAAGTGACTGGGGAAACAGATTCATCTCCATATACCGTAAAAAGGGAAAGGAAAGGAAAGGAAAGGAAAGGAAAGGAAAGGAAAGGAAAGGAAAGGAAAGGAAAGGAAAGGAAAGGAAAGGAAGAATCCCTCAAATGCCCACCCACATATATACACACCTCAGTCCTGTTGCCTGTAGTCACGCCGGCACATGCATGCATACATACATGTAAACCCACCTTACCTGTGTCCAACAAGGGTTCATGACCTGCATTCACAAACAGTATTCTGGGTAATTTATAAAGTTCCCCACTGCGCATTTTGAAAACTGCTCCAAAAACAGCAAGGAGGAGCAGTGTGCTACTGTGCTGGCTTCATTTAAAACAGCTGCATGTAATGGGAAATCGCCTGCTGCAGAGCTCACACTAGTGATTCCAGTGTGCCATTGCAAATGCAATATTCATGAGTATTTGAGAATTTACTTAAAATCAATTCTGACAAAAATATAGTATGTATTCTACTGCTGGTTTAATAGGTCTTCTCATGCAAGAGTAAAAGTTGCAGAGAGGAAGGAGGAGGAGAATGAGCTCACAATGTTTGTCAGACTGTGGACTGTGGAAGTGCGGCTGCTAAAAAATAAAACAACATCATCCAGTTGTGTTGCCCTCTAGTTGAACCAGCGACCTGTATACGTGTGACTGTAAATAGGAGGGAGAGATGAGGGCTTTGGGAATAAAGTGTTAGCCCGCTTGTCATTCTGATGCCAATTTAGAAACATCATGAAATTGGTTCATCATGAACCATGAACCGGTGGCCTCGACTTTGACTGCGGTAAACAGCCGAGCCATGACTGATTAGGACATTGGTTAGAATCAGCTTTTTTTTCCTTTTTTTTTTGTATTTTCCACGCCAAGCTGAAAAAGGCCAATCCTGGGGAAATGTAGCCGCATTAGGGAGATAAAGACAGAAAGGCAAAGGACAATTCTTTAGCCTAATGACAGATCTGTATCTAGCTGGATCCGCTGTCTCCCAGCAAGTGGCTTTGTTTTATCACTCGGCTTGCTATTTTAATTACGGATTTGTCACATCCCGCTGGCCAAAATTAGACAATAGCTTTTGATGTTGGAGTATAGCACATAGCCTTTCATTATATCCATGTTATTAGTGATATCACATGTGGGCAAGGCTCGGACAAACCCCCACTCTGTCTCCTGTGCTTTTGGTGTAATAGAGACATAATTATGCTCAAGGTGATGTTTTTGAAGCTCGAAATGTTTCCAGCAGAGACAAGGAGTGACTAATTTGGCAGCTCGAAAACTCAGCAAATAAATGGAAATGCAGAGTAGATTGATTGAAAGGCTGTTATCATGTTCCAGGGCTATGATTTCATGAATTATAGTTTGAAACAGAACAGCCCCACAGGCTAGCCAGTTGTGAATTCAAAAAACCTAGTTTAATTTATAACTCAAGAAGCCAAAACTGAAAAAAAGGCTCTTTCACTTCAATCCACGTGGGAGTAAAATAGAAAATTCTGGGAAAACACAGCTAGGAAAAGACGCATGGGATTCCAGGTGCAATCTTGAATAAAAACGATATAGATAACCTAAATTACATGACATTTCAAAATCTGTCAAAGCTATAGATGTAGTGAGGCGGAGTTAGAAGTGTAAATATGATTGAGTTTTTAATCAACTGTAGAGATCCTGCAGTAAGCAACAAAATGAAAGAAAATGAAAATGTTCCTTTTGCACACATGATGAATTGCATTCCACAGCATATGCAGAGGTGGCGAAAAGCAGAAAACAAGCCATTTAATTGAACCATTTCTCCACATTTCCTGTCTACCAACTAAGAAAAAAACGTGTTTAATAATGTAACATGCCATTTTATTACAAATATGATATGCATTACGTAAGCATGTGGGCAGGTTTCAGCAAGTGGACCAAAGAGCTCCCCATAAAAATTTAATGTGAAAGTAACACATCCTCATAAATGTTGGCAGGTCAGCAGCCTAATGCAAAGTTTATTCCCATCACTCAATAAATAGGCACACAGTCTGAAGGGACTTTTTTTTTTTTTTTAGAAAAAAACATTGTGTACTGTACGTGTGGGTACTTAGAGTGAATAGTGTAGCACTTCTGTAAGATATTTAATATAACTATTGGTAGTCGAGACATCAGGGGGAGAACATCCCCTGAGCAGTAAGTGTGAAGTACTTACCGCTTAAGTGTACTTAATGCTTAAACTTTAATCCAGCAATAACACTGCAGTTGTGCTTAGGGAGAAGCCATTGTCAAAAGGAAATCAATCACATCTTTACCTCTTTATGTACACTGTATTTGTCTTCTAGGACTTACATGTTTTTCAGATGCAAAAGTAGCTCAGTGTGCTCTCACTGTTAGTTTATTGCCAGTGTTGGGAGTAACGCATTACAAAAGTCATACGTTACAAGGGGTGTGGCACCAAGGACAGTAATGCATTACAGTAATGCATTACTGTAAAAGATTACTTTTTGCAGTAACTCAGTAGTGTAACACATTACAAATCAATTTTCAGTTATATTTTACTTGGTACATGTTCAATAGCGCTTGCATTAAAACACACTTTTTGCCCATAATTTAATTGCCCAAATTAAAACAAACAGACAAACAGCAAGTCCATGAGACCTTAAGGAATCAAAAATGCAGCAGGAAAGTTCTATTTCCTGTTGGTGTTCAGCCAATGGGTGAAGACAGCAGGAGACAGTCCGTTGGCCACATGGATGTATGCTCATTACTAATCCTAACCCTGCTTTACAGAAGCTAGTTAGCATTAGCATGATGTCTGTGATCAGAAATGACAAGGTAAGCTAACATTTATGACTAGTTAGAATTCTCCAGCAATTGTGCATTTTTCTACCAGTGTCCTTGGTGCCACGCCCCTTGTTTGAACATGTAAAATGTTGACAAAATTGTAAAGCGTTCCTGCTGAGATTCCAACACCATAGACCGTAGCGTTACTTACTGAGCTAGCCATCCAGATGCACTTTGGAACGCAAATTTATGTTTCCCAAGGCTCTCCTATCTCTTGTATTGAGGTGGGGGACATACACACATGCCATTTAAGATGAGAGTCTGTATGTAACTTAAAAGTAAAACAGGAATCGGGTAACGCAATAATATAGTAAGGTACGGAATTACTTTTAAATAACAGTAATATGTAATCTGTAATGGATTACAGTTTTGAAGTACCTTACACAACACTGCTTATTGCACATCTATGGACCTTGCCTTTGTTTACAGGCATTTCCAGACGAGCCTTATAATCAGGATGATGTTACGGGTGTTGGAATTTGTGTTGATAGAGCTGGTTATTCGTACAGCAGCCACAGTATCACCAAGGCCAGGCAGCGGCACAGACACGAGCCAGCACTCATCCAGCAGCAGCAGGTTAGGAGGAGATACCCACTGAGAGTCAACAGTAAATGGTGGTGTTCATGTCACAGTGGTCCAACGATGCCAGCAGACACAGAGCCCCAGTGCTGCAGTGAATTTAATGGGGGAAAGCTTTATCTATGCTTCTGGATGAGTACCTTCCACCTAAGAATTAATATTCTGTGCTGCTATTTTTGTGAACAGGCTACATTATATATACATTATTTAGAAAAAATGTTCTTTGTAAGTCACTATTTCTATAGAACTTCAGAGGTTTTATAATCCTCTTTTTGTTCTTCTGTGAAGCTTTAGTCAGTAAAATAAGTATGAAAGGGGCTATAATGATATACTTATATATATTAAAAAAAAAAAAAAAGAATGACTGAGTGTTTAGAATGAAGAGGTCTGACTTTATGTTGAAGATGCCGATATACTGGATTGTAGAAGTATGCCCTGAATCTGTTCACACTGACAGGCTGCTGGGTTCAGTGAGTGAGTCACTCTGCCAATCTCTGATGGTGATAAAAAACTAACACCATGGGGTCTTTGACCAAAGTGTCAGAAAATGATGAGATGGGATGAGGACAGCTAAGAAACAACTTCTCGAGTCAAAGTCAATGAAAAAGTGATAAAAGCAAGAAGCACTGTTGTTGTTTTTAGCACTGGACACAGCTCTAAATGAAAAAAATGGAGTTTGATTTGATTTGCAGCTTTTCCTCTACACTATAAGGCTACAAAGCTATAAAGTTATGATATGATGTTATTATCTTTGCTAAGTTTGCTGTTTGTTGATCCACGGTTCGTACTAAACTGTGACAGTTCTGACCTTGTTTGGATGATTCCAAACAGATCTGTAGTGCAGCTACTGACAACACAAACCGTACAGAAAACAGAGGTGATTCGCAGTTTTCCTTTGAATGTTTTCTGTCTAAGAACAGAGCTAGAAACTAATCTGATGCAGGTTGTGACGATTATATGACAGTGTTATTTTGATTGGCTGAGTTTTTGTTTGAAGAAGAGAACTTGACTCCATAACGCAGGTGTGGATAAACAGGGGGTTTAACTATTTACTCAATAAGTGAGTCTGTGGATACATAGGGCCGGATCTATAAAGGTCCCAATTTGTGTGTACTGATTTGCCTGCACAATCTAGAATTTTGTGTGTGGGGTTGAACCACGGTTCGCAGTGATTTACAAAGATTACTTGTGCAAATTATAACAGGTGCAAAGTCTGGAACCTGACCTGAGACCGCCGTATTTAAATAAGGATTTTGTGTGTGCTACTGAGACAATACACTGTAAAAACCGCTCTGGGATACACCAGTACTATTGGGAATAGTGACTGAAATGATCCAAGGAAACAAAATGTTGGAGGAGTTTAGTCATAGTAGGTATTGCATGGCTCATTAATTTATTTTTCATTTTAGAGGCAGTGGTGGTGGTGGTGGTGGTGGGGGTTGTTCGATTGACTGTCAGGCACGCATAATTTTGTCCCACTGTGGCCTAATATCAGTGTGTATTTTTAATCACAAGTGGGGGGGTACGTCCATGTGTGTGCAATTACACATCCAAACTGTTTGCCCCTTCCTTTGAGACGTGTTAAATATAGACACCGTTTCTATGCGCAAAATTGCTTTCGGGTTTAATAAATCACTTTGCGTGTGCTAATTAATATATTTACATTTTCTCCTCCCAGCACATGCACAGTTGCCTGTAAACACCCCACATTACATATTCATTGTGTCAAATGTACTAACTGGATGCAGACTATTTTGCACCCTTGAAAGAATCAACCCTTAGTGCACACTGTTAGTAAATCACTTTGTACTTTCTTTGCGTGCACAATGAGTTTGCACATGTTTTAATACAGAAACCTTTTATAGATCTGGCCATAGTGTTGATCTGGTGTTGGTTTTGGTAGCTGAGAGTGTTCTGGCACATGAATTCCACCTTGCAGTTAAGAGTTTGGAATATTAATATAACATATATCTCCTTTCTTAAGTTAAAATGAAGGTGTTTTTAAGTACATTTGTTAAACTCCCTGTTACCTCAAACACAAAAGCTAATTTAGGAAATGATAATTTCCCAGGATGCAGTCAACATTTTTGATTGAGTGGCTGCTTCTCAAAGTTAAAACTTCACTCCACAAAAGACATCTTGTCAATGACCAGCAGACATGCATCGATCACCCCACCACACACTGTCAGGAAAGATGTCAGGTGGAAAAATACCCATAAGCATCCACACACCCACACACACACGTACACAGAAGCAGAAACTCACATATGAAACCACAAAGTTGGCAGGTAGTTAGAGAAAACCACACAAGCACATACACACAGATATGCATAAATACTCACACCAGGAAAACTTGGCAGGTATTTGTGGTGAAGCACTCGCATACACGCAGACACAGGTCCAGAACAAAGCCTCCCAAACATCTGTGCTCCCCCTAGCCACCTGACCTGACTAGCTGAGTAAATCTCGGCACTGCGCTGTCTCTCGGCCTCCGGGGAGAATGTTTGCTGGCACTGAGGCCTCAGGTGAGGCAGGACAAATGAGTGATGCTGAGCTGTGGGATAGAGATTTAATCTCAAGACTTTTCAGCATGCCACTCTGGGTAAATAGGTTGCAGGATGCAGCCTGAGTTCGCCTGCAGAGGAAAGTGAAGGTTAAAGTAACTTGTCCTCACCACTGTCGATAGACCTGCACCGTAATAGCTGGCTCATTCTCATCAGTGAGGACGACAAGGTGGTTAGCCAATATTCAGGAGCTGAAATTACACAAATCTGGAATGTTTACAGCCAGGAAAGAAGAAAGAGGGGGTAACTGGTCGATGCTGTAAATGAATATCCTGTCCATTTGGATTTCTGTAGAGTTTAAATGTTGGTTACTGATTATTTAATGACTATATTAAAAAGCAAATGTGAAAAATCTATTTGGAAAATAACATGCATACAAAACAACCCATTTACTTTTATTTGTGGTGGTACACATATAAAACCAATTTGTGGATTTGTTTTGTTTACATGTTCAAAACATTGTAAACAGTGTCAGCACTGTAATACGAAGGTAAGACGAATGAAATATTAAGCAAATAATAATGACGGTACAGTCAGAATTCATTACTTTGAATCCACTATTATTGGATGTGGTCCATTGTGTCAGCCTGTTTACCCTAGCTGTGCTGTGCGAGGCTCTGCCTAAAAAAAGTCTAAATGGGTTTGCCAATCTAAAGTCTGCAGGGATATTCATCTTTGAAAATGTGATGTTCTGCTTGTAAGGCCTGAGGGGCGGCTTATTGGTTATTCTACTCAGTTACATTAAATTAGGTTTTTTTCTTGGCAGAATTTGACATGCAAAAGGAACATCTCTAATATTTGGTTTGACTAATATTTTGTGATTGAAAGGTCATTTCTTACAATTAAAAAAAAGAAGTATTTTCCAGTTTCATATTAATTCCTTCAGTAAAAGTGCAACTTAACAGCTCATTTAGCTCTGACAAAAGGTGTTGGTTAAATGCACTGTGGAGCAGAAAGTGGGGTATAGAATAGTAGTGAGACAACGTGTATTTCTGTTTAGTTAATTTCCATAATGATAAAGATGGAAGTTATGATACAATATTCTGTTAAACCTGATAAAATATTAACAAATGCAGATTTCCAATTTGCACAGGTGAGATAAAAAAAAAAAAAAGCCACCAGTGAAATATCAGCTCACGTCACTGCAAAGGAGAAAATAAAAAGTCAAGATAATGATCAAATGCTAACTTCTAAGAAAAGTTTGGAAAATGCTTTAGCGTTATGCATTAAACTCTGAGTGTATGCTGCTGATAGATGACAACCTTCACATTTTCACATTTAACTGAACGATCTCATCCAGAGCAACTTAATGATGGGTGCAACAATAGAATAAGCTTCTATAGCTGGATCATCTGCATGACAGACATTCGATAGTAAGGCCAAGAGTGATCCTTGAATGATGATGGATGATGAAGATGTGCAAATGAAAGAGAAAGATTGTTAATATTTCTGTAAAAGTAAAAAAAAAAAAAAAACAAATGTAGAGAAGTTGAAGAAGAAATCAGCAGGGAATAGATGTTAGATAAGTATTGGAGGGCTTTAAACTCCAAGATGTTGCTGTTGTCAGCTGAGCGGGTGTCACAGACATTTGCCCTATGAAATCCTGTAAAAACACATTTTGAATTATAATGTGTATCAACTTAGGGATGTTTTTCTACACTCTTGGAGAGCAGATTTTTAGAGGATGACGCTTTGACAGCAGTGATCTGCTCGTGTCCCTGGTGGGATTCTCACTCTGCAAACTGGCTGCCAGTTTTTTCAGACACTTCAGTTCTGATCTACTTTAAAACTGGGACGTTTCTTCATATTCAACAGTGATTTCAGAAATAACGGTTTAAGGCACCGTCTGACAGGGACACCAGTGGACTGAGGTTTTCTTATGAATCACTATTTGTGACCACATGGCTTGGCGATTCTGAAATACCAAAAGTTAAAAAAAGAAAACACTGAAAACACTCAGAGGAGCAGACAGACTGAAGTGGTAAGCTGCGTGGAATCTGGAATTATCTTGGAGATTACACCATTTGGTGCACACATTTGGGTAAAGACACTAGGGCTGCTGTATGGAGCAGCTACATTTGGTGGCAGCAAGGCAGGAAAGTTTAGAGAAATTAACTGTGGACGGCAGTGGGTGGAGAATTATGAGACTGTTACCAATCACATCTGATTTGCTTTATGTAGTTTCTATGAATTCTTAAAGGAGGGCTCGAGTTAACCTTTTACTGTATCTGCATAAAGACATCAGACACCTTTATAACCTGCCGCACATTGACGCTACAGATGTTGTTCTTTTACTTCAAAGTCTTCTGTGTTGCTGAAATATTTTATACATTTTAAACACCATGTCTTACTTTAAAGAACACAAAGTAGACACAGGTGGAGGAAGGATAAAGTTCCTAGAAGTTGACTCTGCTACTAGTGATGCATTAAAGGATGATTAATATGAAAAGTATACGGAGAAAGACTAAAATAAGTTTAGCGCTGTGAGCTATTATGTCTCCACAGCATCACAGTTAGTGCTGAAGAGTCTGTAGCGATACACCTCTGTACATATTTGCACATGACTCAACTGTCCAAGGACAACCGAGTCACTGCTGTCCAATAAACAGGAAACTGCAGAAGTGATCAGTGAATTAGTGATTGTCAAACAGGATTTTTCTTTGTATTTACAGCCAGTGAAAGGGGAACAGATGTCAATGTCAATACAGGAGGTTCATTTTGACCAAGATTTGAAGTAATACTTAATCATTTTATTTAACATTTCCGTTTCCGTGCCTTTAATCGTGTATGAAGCAGACCCTGACACACCATGACATTTATTTCCCTTGATGTCTACAGTACTTTCTGGTCTGGTACATACAGTTACATAATGCAGCTTGACTTCTTTATCTTAAATTGTTTTCCCATGCTTTTTTTTGTGTACAGCTAAATATTGCAGTTTAATTCTGCATTTAACAAAGCACTTCTGTTTATGTACTATTTAAGTTTCTTTTTCTTGTTACTTTCCATTAACCATTAAAGACCTAGTACTATTTTTGATCTGATTTTTAAATGAATGTTTCTATATCTTAAAAAAAAAAAAAAAAAAGAGATTTATCACTATTCATTCATCTTCTATACCCGCTTAATCCTCATTAGGGTCACGGGAGTCGCATGGAGCCTATCCCAGCTGCTTAGG
>JAQQZY010000019.1:16436684-16449776 GCA_030068375.1 Ostorhinchus rueppellii | reverse complement strand
CCGCCCCCCCCCAGAAAGGAGAGGGACTTTTTTTTCACTTACCCCAGGATGTTTCACTTCTCTCTTCAAAGAAGGAGACATTTTACTGCTCTGTTTTCATTACAAAATGTCCTCCTTTGTTTTGTTGTTTTTTCAGTGGCAACAGTAAAACCAAGAAGTACAGATAATACATTTGCATCTCTGCAGGTCCAGTGTCGTCTCTCATTTTATTTGTGCTCGGGGAGATTTAAAACCACTTGAACCATGATGTTCCCTGTATTCTCTTGAAAGTAGCTTCAAAGTTAGATAAAACATTTTTTATGCAGTCTGACAACATTGCGTATTCTATAAAAGGTTTTTTCAGCGCTTGGCGGAAGCTCTATCACCCTCATATTGGGAGAAATATTCAAATATTCACCATTACATCAGACAGAGAGCTTTAGATGTCTTGTGCATCGTTTTGTACACACAGCCTTAATTTATCATGACATATTTGGCACTGCGTCTTTAGCAACTCCTGACTAGAATTTAAAACACAACAATGTAGCCTCACCAACAGTGCAGTATATACAACCCAAGTGCACTTTCTCTGTTGCACTTGTTTCCATCACATTTTCCTTATATTGTACTCTTCTCACTTTGAAATCCACATTTCAGAAAAGTGGCTTAAAAAGGATAAAAAACAGATTCACTTAATAGCATCTGACAGTGCGGTACAAACAAACAAACAGCAAAAATAGATCAAACAGTTGACCAAAAAATGCAATGCTCTCTTCCAACACACAGTATAAGTTATAAAGTTAACTTCACAAGTCAGTGCAAAGTATTAGACTATTAGATGCCTGATCAGTCCATCACAGAATCAGTGATCAGCTCATGTTTTGATAGGACTGACTGCCATGCATTCATCCAAATAAAACAAATGCTTTCCTTATTAAACCGTATCAAAGCTAAGATGTCTCTACAAAGAAAATAATTTTATGTAAACTTGTAATCTCTCTTAATCAACTGCTTATGATGTGTAATCTCAATATTCAAAGTAAGCAGATCTTGTGAACTTAGTTGTTGGGCTGCTGAGACAAATACTGTTGTCATAGCAACACAGGCTTTAAACAAGCCCCATCTCAGCTGTTCAGCACACATTTTAGATGAAATGAGTCTAAAGAAATTATCTGCCTCATTAATTCTTGTATCTCTAATGTTAAGTGGAGCTTTCTGTTTTAAAGAGGGGAGTAGACAACAATGAAGTAATCATAAAGTGGTGAAAATATATACTTATCGTAAGTATATTAAATGCAAATACAGTACTGTATACATCACATTTTGTCTAAAGAGTTTACTAAAGCTGAACTATGTGATTAAAAAAAAAGTTAAAAAAAAAAAACAAAACATTTTAAATCCCTCTGCTCTATTTTTCTGTGTATTTGTGGTTTAGTTGTCCAGCATATAAAGCGGAGAGACATCATCCTGAAGAGGGAGCTGGGAGAAGGAGCGTTTGGCAAAGTTTTCCTGGCAGAGTGTTACAACCTCAGTCCCACCAAGGACAAGATGCTGGTGGCTGTGAAGGTATGTCTTCAGCACATGTGTATAATGTGTGTCAGCGTGCAGCATAAGTAGGTTATGTCAAACCACATCACATCAATGATGGCCCACAAAGGCTTCCTATCAAAATGTGATCCAGTATTTGGCATAGGTACTTTTTTTCTTCCTATAATAAAGTAGGTCTATTTCAAAGTATTACAGAACATTGCATAAAAGCGAGCTGTCCCCGGCACGAAGGCACACACTAATGGGCTCATGGCGCATTCATAAGCCCCTCGTAAACTCTGCAATCTACCTTACAATGTATGGTACAGTATCTGAGGCACAGACGGGAAATATATGGTTCATTTCAGAGCGGGTCAGAAATTCAAAAATCTGTAATGCGCAGATTCAGTAGGTGGTGGTGAGTTAGCAGAAAGGAGACAGATTAACTTCAGAGTGTAGTTACAATTTACTGTCCAACTTTACATGCACTTCACTCACTTACTGGCACTTACATTCAGAGTCCTGACTCAAAGGTGATTTTATGGCCCGTCAGGAATGACTACAAAACCAGTCCAAATCCAGAAAGGCATACGGCAGCAAATGCATGTGAAAGAAGCAGATTAAACAAATACTACCCAAGCACTTCTAAAGATGACATCAGCATTGAAACTGTAAATATATAAAATTGAATCTATAGAGTCTATACTTAAAATTGCCACAGAAGTTGTTTCAAGTGCAGAAGCTTGTAAAGTCCAGTTCCTACAGAGTTGTCATATAATAATTCTGGCCCTTAGACAAATATAGTTGATGACTCCATGGACACATAACAGGAACCATACACAGATCAATAGGGCTGTGCAATTAATCGAATTTTTATCACAATTTCAATTTTGTTGTCAAACGATCTCAAAATCATATAATCGAGTTTTATGCAATTTATTTTCCACTTTTCTTTACACAATTTCTCAGAGATGCACATGAGCAATACATTCCATTCCATTGCAGAACAGCTGTAAAGTACATATTTGCAGCCAAAATGTATTTTCAATTTGAATGTTTTGCATGAAGAATCAATAACAAAGTGTTTTTTGAGAGAGGGAGAAATACCGAATAAATGCATTGTGAAACTCAAAATTAATCGTTTGAATAATCGTGATTTCAATATTGACCAAAATAATCGCGACATTGATTTTTTCCATAATCGAGCAGCCCAACGATCAACCATAACATTGTGACCACTGATAGGTGACGTGGAAATAATATTGATATTTCATTATCATGGAACCTTTCATTGGGTTGGTGATATTAGGCAGCAAGTGGACATTTAGTCCACAAAGCTGACATAAGGAAGTGAGTAACTTTGACCAGGACCATATTGTGATGGTAATGACTAGGTCAGAGCATCTCCACAACTGCAGGTCTTGTTGGGTGTTTCTGGTCTGCAGTGGTTTGTACCTACTGTACCACAAATGGACTAAGGACGGACATCCCAATCTCAGGCTATGGGACAAATAAATCTGATCCATGCAGGTCCACTTCTTAGGGATTTGATGCTAACGTCTTGGTCCTAAAACCACAGCATACCTTCAGAGGTCAGATAGAGTCCAAAACCATAGATGCTCAATAGGTGGAAATCCGGTTGTTGTTCAAGGTAATAACCACTTTATATTGGGAAGGAATAACACGCTCTAGAGATGCTCTGACTCAGTGATTTGACCTTCACAATTTCTCATTTGTCAAAGTTTCTCAGTTCCCTACTCTTGCCCATCCCGCTCCTCCCCCAACACATCAGCTTTGAGGTGTTTGAGGTTCATTGCTGCCTAATATATGCCACCCACTGACAGGTCCTATAGTAATGAGATGATTAAAATTAACACCAGTTATGGATAACCTGTGAATAAACTTTGTACATCTGGAAGTGCATTCACAACCAGATTCTTCATTTATAAACATTACCCCCATAATACATCCTGACAACATGTCTTTCTACACTTTCTCATGAAAAAACCCCATTAAATTGATTTCCATCTTTAATATGTGTCAATGTTACAACCAAATGAATCTGATGTTGTGTTTTAAAGACCTTGATGTATTTTGAACCATGTCCCCTCCCCTACGTTGTAGCTCTGTGTTCATTCACCAGTGCCCAACTTTAAGTTGTTCTTGGCAGGACCCATTGTGAATATGAGGAAGTGTATGAATGTTAAACAGGGTCATACTGAATGAGAGGTTGCAGAATCAGCAAACCTACTCAGTAAAAAAAAAAAAAGACGAAGACAGAAAAAAACACCCTGACCTTGACAAACCAAGGAGGTAGTTGAAGAAGTAGAAGAGTCTTGCTATCTCATCCTTTTCTCAACATAACTAGACTAGTCCAAAAAGTCATCGTGTTTTCAAACATGTCTAAAAAATATGCTTTCTAAAGTTTTGTTTTTTTGTTTTTTTTTTACATAATGCTCAATATGCATCTTCATCTTAACATGTTCCTGCCTGTGATAAAGAAGGAAGAGGCTCTCTGAATACACTTAAAGGTCAACAATGGGAAAATTCATTGCAGCGCTTTCTTTCAATTTATTGCAGTCGGAGCACTTGGAGGTATTGTTTTGGAAGGATGCCCAGACAAGAAACATTTCCTTAAGAGTGCGGTTTGATTTGGTAATAGAATTTTATGGCCATTTTACCTGCTCTGCCGTACATCTCAACCACCTCCAGGAGTTGACTGCAAGCAGAGAACATATAGTAAATGTATTTCCATCCCAAGGTCTTTCCATCTGTAATAACGTCAGCAGTCTGGGAAAGTGGGAATCAAGGCCAAGGTGATTATAAGAAGCAGCTTGTTGTATTTTCCTCTTAACCCTAACCTCTAAGTGTCCAGATTCTTCCTTTCCCTAAAAAGAATGTACACTAAGACATGTTGCTTTTTTAATGTTTTGTCTTAATTTTTCTTTTCTTGGCAGCTTCAATTGACACCTGTATGTCACTTCAAAGAAGTTTAACGTAGTGATTTCAATCCCTTTACCAGTCTCTCTCATGGGATTATAGGTCCAAAAACGCTGACACATAATGTTATATTAATATACATCCACTTATTATATTTGAAATATTACACAACAGAGCACTCCCAGCATCAGCTTCTAATGTTTACAGTGTTTGATTGCTGTAACGGGGACCAAAGCCGACTGATTTTTCTGTTATCTTCTCTTTTGTGATGCCAGTGGGTGTAGGATGGAGATGGAGCTGATCCAACATTGCAAGATGAGAATTATTGACGTATTATATACAGGCTTAAAATATTATATTTTGAGAAAAAGTATCAAGAGATTTGCACTACATAAATATTGTACTACCGTTTAAGTTGCTGCATTCAGTATAATATACCTAAATGATATGAGATATGTAAAAACAGTATACCAATCATATAAGGAACTGATTAAAATGAAGGAGCTTAAACTGATGACACCCTGTGTGTAAATGATGGTCCATCATGAAGATTGTTAAACTACGATAATACGGATATAAAAGCTATTGCTGCGTACATCTTTTAGCTGAACAAAGAAACTAGACATATGACATCAGCAGAGTTTGTAATTTGAAGTAGAAAAAAAGAAAAGAAAAAAACCCAAAACATGGACCATAAATTAGCTAAAGGTAATGTTATAAATGAACCACAATAAAGCTCCTCATCTACATTAGCAATTTGATCACCAAAGTCATCAGGATTCATTGCAGTCTATTTAGTCTATGTTCTTTCTTTAATGGTGAGCTGATAAATCATAAGAAAAAGAGTCCATAAAGGTGCCGTAGGACACACTTTTTTTTTTTTCAGATCAAACGTAATACTGCATTATCTGCAGTATCTTATCTTCATCTGTAGAAAGTAACTTTATTAAGTTTATAATAAGGAAGAAGCCTTCTGTTAGCTGCCTCTTGTTTGTTTCAATAAGAAGCAACTTAAAAAGTAAAAAAATACGTAGTAAAACAATAATACAGATCCAGATTGGGATACAAAAAAGTCAGGCCTGGAGTGATATACTCACACAGACCACCCATATTTATGTACTAATGCATATACTCTCTCTCACACACGGTTTAAGTAATCACCAAAGCTCCTTATTCTATATAGACTGACATTCACACAAAACTATAATCCATCAGTTCAGTGCTTTTCTCTTCACTATCCATCAAAATGCAGCCCTCATTACAATAGTCACTACAGGACTCATACATGATGTGGTATTAGATTGAGATAAACAACATGATTATAATATGTTGTCCACAAATCATTTAGATGCCAGATTACCGTAGTAAATATAATATGCCACCACTGATATTCAATGCAATAATTAAAAATGATCAACAACAGCTTTATCTTCTGTGATTCAAGTAACATTAGACAATGAAAAGTCAACTCAACTTAGATAAGAGACTGTCCAACCTTAAGAGGGGTTCCAAAACTTCTTCTGGTCAGTCTGAATTTAAAGCAGCATTAACCACTAATTATGATCATTATAATTACTCTCATGCATGTGATAGCTCCTGCCCTGTACACAAACTGTTTGGTGTGAACAGCTGGAACAACAAGCCATAAGAAAACTAAGTATTCAAGTGCAGCACTGAATCATATCTACAAAGTCAAATAAAAGAAGGACATTTTTTGCTGCTTTTGGATTGAGACAGTCATTGTTGGCTCATAATATGTGTTTTAGTCCTTCATCCATCTTTGTTTTTGTTGTAACAGTGCAGCTATTCTCCCTTTTTAGACACTGAAAGATCCCAACTTGTCTGCAAGAAAGGACTTCCAGAGAGAGGCAGAGCTGCTGACCAACCTGCAGCACGACCATATCGTTAAATTCTATGGCGTGTGTGTGGACGGAGACCCTTTGATCATGGTTTTTGAATACATGAAGCATGGAGACCTCAACAAATTCCTCAGGTCAGTGGTTGAAAGGCTAATTAAGCAGACATGACTGTGTGTGTCTGTACTACAAGCGTTTTCACTCAATGTCATCTTTAGGTTTGACAGTATATGGATGAAGAACTTCAGCGAGACATCTAGAGTGAACTTCAATTCTTTTGATAACAGCCCCGCCCCTATATCATCCATCCAACTTCAGAGTTTTTTGGGTTAGCAAACATGAGTGCTTTAGTGCTTTTGTTCAGTAATGTCAGACTGCACCGGGGGAAGTGACCTCTGATAAGCTTCAACAAAAGCGACACAATGCTTGTACAGGGAGCGCTTTGGTAATGGGAAGCTTCACTAGAGTTGATGTCAGTGTGCACAGGAGGAGTCTGGGTTAGAAGTGTGCTGTTTCCAGTGCACTGACAGCAGAAGTGTGTGTCTGTGCATGTGTGTGTGGTCTATCTTAGTTTTGAAGTCTGAGCAATAGTTGAAAAGATGACACGTTACGATTGAGTTTGAGTGCGTGTCTGTGTGTAGATTCAGGAGTGCGTGAAGACTTTCTGTTGGGAAATCATTCCTGAAATGAAAGGCAATGTCGCGAATGATGAAATTCTTTCATCCAAGGTGCAAGACGTGGCTGATTTTTGGTCTGTTGGTCCTGTTGGTCACATTTAACAGATGAAATGTGCAAGGAATCAATAGGAATGAATGGGGGAATCTGACGAGCAGGTTCAGTTCAACCTTCAGATAAACGTTGAATGGCCTGAACCCATTCAGCACAGGCTGGATATGTGTGAAAGAAAACACAGGTGGAGAAACAAAAAGACAAAAACACAGAAAAAAAATACTGCCTATCCTTCAAGTGTGGAGCTAGATTAGTGCAAACACTTAAAGAAAACAATACTCAAAGTGCACTAAAAGTAAAAGATGAAAAAAGTGGCAGAAAGAGCTGCAGTGAGCCTGCATGGTGCCATGTCTGTAATCACAGTGACGGTAAGGTGATGAGAGCAGCAGGGAGTTCTCTGAGGAAATAGTTCCCTCATCGTTACCCAGAAATGCTAAGCAGGGAAGGAGCTCTCCTGTCGTGATCTTGTTCTGGTTTTGTATGATTTACAGTACTTTGAAGTAATCCCTTGGCCTTGGTAAAAACTCGTTACTGACTGTAACAGTTGAAAATCTTACTATAATCCAAGAAAGTCCAGAGATTTTTATTTTCTTCATTATCAGTGAGCTACTAATAAGACTGTGACCACTTAACTGTTTATTTTTGCAAACTAAGCTGCTTGGTTTCTTATGAGTTATGATCAGTCGTGTTTTGTTTGTCAGACTGATTATTACAAAACACTCCTGCATTGAAAAGAATAGGTTTTACACTTTGGGTCTTTGAAAAAAGGAAGATATTCCTGTAGAACCTTTTGATCACAACATCAAAACCAAAGTAGGCCAAATTCCAAGCATTTCAGAACACTATATACTTAAAATATAATTGTAATAATTAAAGGTGGAGTCTGAGATGTTAGAAAAACATCTTGAAAAGACGCAATTCAAAAGTCCCACCTCCTTTCTTCAGACCCCCCCCCCCCCCCCCGAAGCCACGCCTCCAGACTACCGGAACGTGCAATGCATATTCCAAGGTTCACATTCACGAGCACTGCACAGCATCAATAAGCTAACCTTCGCTAACTTTTTTTCATGGCTCATTCACGGGTAAGAAAATACTTAACATCATAATGAACCTAAACCAACGAATATGATTATTGTTTTACGTTATATTTATCATTATATGAGATTAGAAGTTTTTCACTTGTCATTTTGATAGGTGTTTCAAGTCATCTGGGGCTAGCAAGAACAGCTAACTGTCAGACTGATGTCAGGCTAGCAGCCACTAAAATTAGCTTTATCCCCTTGTATCCTCTAATTGGATGGATACTTGTTAAAATGACAACATAATGCTGGAAACTAATGAATACTCTCAAAAAATCATAAAGACATAATGTTATCTTACCTATCAAGTAGAAATACACTTTGCAGCTCTTTCCGGTCCTTCAGCTGACTCCACCGTTTATATCCCACACCGATGTTCACTCTCCTCTGCTCTTCTAAAGCCTTTTTCTGGGCAGTATCCTTCCTTCTCTAACACAGTTTTGCGTTTACAACCCGTTTTTACCACCTTTCCAAGTATCCAAATATCCAAGCTCTGGCTCAGTTTCCTCGGTAGGAGCTCCAGTCTTCTAAGGACGGGAAATTAGTGCCTGAATAGGGGGGCGGGACAAATGGTAGTTGACTTTGATAGACATGTCACTGTTCAATCATTTTGATTGGATGTTGATTTTTCAGTCCTGTCTGTCCCACAGGTGACGAAAACTTTTTTATTATTATTATTTTATTTTTATTCATTCATTTTCTATACCTGCTTTTTTATTTTTTATATCAGAGCATTTAATTAATTGTTTTCAATTGGGGTGTGAAGGGGATTTTTAGCAATATACTAAAAAATGCTCCAGGAAAACATCTCAGTCCCCACCTTATTTAGTTAATAAAGGCCCAAATATCCACCACTGACCAAAAGCATCTACTGATCTAAACTGTTTAATACCTGTTGATCTATTTATCCTATCAATCCATGTAAATAATTGATGTAAAATACAGTTTGTCATCTTTTCATGGTCATCAGATATAGTCCATTTGGACGTTTTTTTGCAACAAAATAGCACTGGATCTTTATGGGTTAAAAACTGATCAATGGCGCCAACTGATTAAAAAGGGAACAACTTAAGTCATAATTTGTGGTTCATTTGTTATTTGATCATATTGAATGAGAAGAAAGTGGACTATTATCATTCTAATTTCTTCATGTTTCCACTCACAGTCACTCTACAGTACACACTAGATTCTTTATATTTGGAATATGGAAATGCTACATCTCAGAGCTGTAAAACATGGGATGTAATGCACTGAATCTCATATTCTTTTGTCTGTTGTACAAATTCTGACAGCAGTACCTCAGCTCTTCAGATCAGTAATTTTTTCATTATTCTGTGTAACCCAGAGCGCACGGCCCAGATGCTATGATCCTGGTAGACGGCCAGCCACTGCAGTCCAACGGAGAGCTGGGCCTTTCCCAGATGCTGCACATCGCCACCCAGATAGCCTCAGGCATGGTCTACCTGGCCTCCCAGCACTTTGTCCACAGAGATCTGGCGACTCGCAATTGTCTGGTAGGCAACGGCCTGCTGGTCAAGATCGGAGACTTTGGCATGTCCAGGGACATTTACAGCAGCGACTACTACAGGGTAAGTCTTCGCCAAGATCTTTGTATTAGTTGTCATTTGCTATTAAAACTTTTTTCTTCTCAATGACACAGATAACAGGCTAGATTTCACAGCTCTGAGTGCCAGAGTAATTTAGATTGATTTCAACGACATTGACACTTCAGATAAGTTTTCCTGTCACCTTACTTTAACGCTAGAGGGAAAAATGTCAATGCAAATTCACTTCTGGCCCTTTAGATTAGCTGTCTCCCTGCATCTCTTTGTACATTTAACTAAAACTAGAGGTGGCAAAAGCCTTAGCGAAAACCACAAAAAGTACATTTAAGTTGTGTTTGTTCTCCATACTCAGTTTGTAATTGGGTTCAAACCAGCATCAAATAAATCCTCAGGGGCTGCAAAGGAAAAAAAAAAAAAAAAAAAAAACATTTCTGAAGGCTGAAACTGCTGTTCTCTCTTGTGCCAGTTTTTGTTCCTGTGTTTTTGTTTTTGTTTCCATCTTTCTTTTCTAAAGAGAGTTAACTGCTCTCCCTCCTCGGAACAGCCCCAGGCCCCCACACCAGCCCAAACACTTTGAGGCGAGGATGGAGAGGTTTAGCAGTTCAGTAGGAGATGGAGATGAGTCTACTGAGCCTCCAGCCTAGTGCTCAGAGGCTTGTTTATATAGCTTCCAATTCATGTCCCCTCTACTGTTTAACACGATTAGCAACTCTGAATGCTACAAACCAGGCGGCAACTGCTGGGCAGGGGAGTTTTGCATTGCGGTGAATAAATAAGTGGGTAAAATGGAGTGATTGCTAAAACAGATCTGGTTATATTAAACAGACTTGACTTGGGAAATTACATTAGGTGCACCTGATTCTGTTTTCCTGGTGTGACAGCTGGGCCAGTTCGGACTTTGCTGGGGGCAACGCCAGCAGATATGAAGTGCTTGCCTGCTGGGTGAACAGCTCTGCATGTATGAAATAATTTGTAAGGAAATTCTAGTTCCTTCATAGCACACCATCTGTGTAGTGGGTGTATTATTAAAATCTGAATGTATTTCTTATAATATTACATGAATACCTTTCCACTGTAGAATTCAGTTTTATTTAATGGTGAATTAAGGACATGACATACAAGCTTTTTAATCGTTCTTACTAACAGTTTTTGCTTTTGGTGATTTGAACAATGAGGGACAGAAAATCATTCACTATATTAAACAACCCGCATAATTCTGTGTAAGTTTACTGATCACTGCACAGCAACAGTCCAGGCTGTTAAGACTAAACAACATTAACATATGTTCATTTCAACCTTTTGTTTGTCAGAAATCAATCTCACAGCTCCACAGAAGGCTTATCCTTATTTAGCACAATTAAAAATGTGCAGTGTGTAAGGCACTTGGGAAAGTGCTGGAATTAACACAATATTAAACACACTTCTGAAATCGCCCTCTGAAATAAGCTTATTGTGGGTTTAGCATCAAGGGTATATAAATACCCTACTTGCAATCATGAATATGTATTATAAACACATTCTGGAGGGGAATAATTGAATGTATAGTCATTGGCAGTTTTATGATAAAGCTCAGTAGCCATGACAGAATAAATGAATACTGCTTGCTGCAGTTTTGTTGTTATTCATAGAGGTATGCATGCATGCATTTTGTATGTCATTCCTATTTGGATCATCAATAGTTACTGTTTCATTCTCAGCCTCTTTCATTCTGTTTCATTATAGACACCTTTAAGTTATTTTCTCTAGTAATTGTTCTGTGTTAGGCAATGAAAACATTGTAAGAACTTTTCTAAAAGATACTTGTGATGTTCATGTCTAAACTAAGGTAATTTACAATCAATTATATAGTGAGTCTTAAAGGTAAATATTATGTGGGGATTACATTTAATCACCTTGGTGTTTTGACATATTTGTACTCCTATTATCTTCCACTTGATTGTTTCAAAGGCAACTGAAAACAGACCCTTAGCCTTGAAAGATGAAAACTATTAAGAAACAGTAGAAAAGGTCAGTTGTATTAGAAGTAAATATTTAGGATATTCCCACAGTTCTTTTGGATATTTTGGCACTTCATCTACTTAATTGTAACTTTTTTTATCCATATTTTTGCGACGGTGATATGTGTCCTCATAGACTATATATAGCTGTAGTTAAACTCTTTGGAATTCCTGGTAATGTTTTTTTATTATAGTACTATCCATGGCATGCGCAGACCTGTTTAAAGACAAGATTTATGTTTCTGAGAAGTTTTAATCCACTGATTTATTGTGCAAAGCTTAGAGTTATTGCACTTTTAATATCATTTTGTTTGCAGTACTGTAAAAAGCCAGTTAAAGTGGACTTTGCATCAGCAAACTGTGCTTGGCAGTAAGTCTCTGTGGACAAACCAAAATAAAACAAAGCATGTTTCCTGGTTTTGGCCCAAAGAGCAGCTCACCTAATTGTCTCCAAAGAAAAAAGTCACAGTTGATTTAGCAGATACTGCTCCGCTCCAATATTAAATGGTTCAGTTGATCGGCCTTGTCTGAGCAATTATAAGCCTAATATAACTGCAGTGAGGTAACGGCTCAGTCAAAAGGCAGTTGCAAAAATATAATATGGGGCAACAAGGAGCTGTGTGGGCTCTGTTTTGTACTGCAACTCTTTCAGTAATCAGGAAAGATCACAAATAGCGCAGTCATATGGGAGTTTAGAGAGTGTGTCGGTTATTGCAACCCTGTCTCTTCAGCAGCTAAATGGTAAATTCAATTGCATTTGCAAAAAAAAAAAGACAGAAAGAGAAAATGAACACTGACTCATCACTTTTTGCTACAAACATATCCTGTGCCTGCTTTTATTGGCTCATTAGAAGATCTGTGACTCCTTTTGCTTCACCTCTTGTGTTAGGGCAGTGGTTCCAACCTTTTTTTGCTCGTGACCCCATTTTAACATCACAAATTTCTGGTAACCCCAAACATTCAAAAATAAGACCCTTTTTTCTTTTTTGTTCTTTTTTTTGTGATAAAATTAATGTGTTTTCAATCATGTAATAGTTTGCTATACTGTGTTGCAAATAAATGTTAATTCTAGATGGCATTTAGTCTATATGATGTATATTATTATGGACGGAGGCAGAAAAGCCAGGTTGAGACAATAACTCAAACTATGAATTATGAAAGAGCTGCAGCATCTTAAACTGACCACAATGAACATTTGAAAGAAACGGTACCACAGTGCTTCAGTTTCAGCTTCAGAGTTTGTCTTTTATGTATGAGGTTGTCTCTCTCAACTCACCATATACTTTTTATTAGTAACTTTTTATTTTTATCAATCACTAGAAATTTCAGGCGACCCTCATTTGAATTTCAGGCAACTCAGTGTGGGTCCTAACAACAAAGTTGAATGCATCAGTTAGGGTTAGGTTTGTTTATTTATATA
>JAQQZY010000019.1:16422966-16434568 GCA_030068375.1 Ostorhinchus rueppellii | reverse complement strand
TCTCATCTTTGCTAACACTGGTGTCTTTCCTCAAACCCAACCAAGTGTTTTAAGTGCCTGAGCATAAAATTTATAAAATTTAATGATGCTGTCGTCAAAACCAGCTGATATTATAAAATTAGTTGGCAGATATTCTGGAGGAATGAACTACATGTTGAGTAAACACTTTTCATTTACACACTTTCAGTCACTGCCAGTTGAAAATTGATACTAAATTACATTTAATTATCGAACCAAACATAATGTAGACTGGATTAATAACAAAGCTTATTTGCAGTTGAATGTAATTTCTGTGAGACAGTGTTGTGTAACAGGCTAAGAGCATTCGTCTCCCACAGCAGGGACACAGCCTGCATCCCCCACTGCACAGACTCCAGCTTGGCTAGACACCCCACAAAGGCAATATTCCTAGTGGGAAACCAATGAGGGATCTTGTCCTTGACACAGCGCCATAGGCTCCTGCTGTCAGGTCAGGGTGTCTCTGCGGAGGGGGGTCGGACCTGGGGGCAATGAGGTGAAACCCTGAGCAAAGTCTGCTCTCCTGAACAAACTTGTTACTGACAGGTGAAAAGAAGCAGCTGGTGTCTCCGTGTGTATGAAATCAGACAGGAGGATACTATACACACTCCCAAGGTTAACAGTGGATTTAACAGTGAGGGGAACAGCTGACTAAAGGGAATTGCTTTGTACAAAATTGGCAGACATGGGAAAAGGAGTGCACATATACTATCGTTAACCCGAATAAAATCAATAAATCACTTTTTAAAAATGTATGAACATGTATGAACTGAGACGTCTTTGAAGTAGACCTTGTTTTTTTGCGCACCCAGGTGCTTGTGTGCATATCAACCAACTAAAAAGAACTAATTTATCAACTCTCGCTCTGGTTGTGCTACAGTGCATTAGGGAGAAGTGAACCAGTCTGAGTCAGTCTGACTTCTTCATACAAATGCTGGCCCCTTCAGTCAAACTCAGTGGTGAATTTATTGAGGACATTTTAGGCGGTGGCCAAATAATATATTGAATCATTTACTGATTCAGCACATACATACACACACACACACACACCTACAGTAGACACACTCTGCAGTGAGGAGAGGCGAGTACGGTAGATCTTGCAGGTCTGCATGCTGGAATAGGTGGCAACCAGATATGTGTTTTGTTGAAAAAAAATACACAACCAGAGTCAGTTTGAATTCAGTGTGGCGTGTGTTTGTGTGTGTGGCATTCTTATGTGAAGCTGTACACTGCTGTTTGGTGCTTTGTGATAGCATCGCTGCCCGCCTACACTGAGGAATATTGACAGAGCCCAGAGATAAGGAGCTCCTAACAGTATTGGACACTTTCCCTGTGTTGAGTGATTATAAATAGCAGCGCCCTGCCAAGAACACAATCCTCCCATCGCTGACTAGTCGTATTGACGCTTGTTGCCCTCTGGGACTCCCAAGACACTTTACAACAGCAGGAGGGAACAACTTCAAGAAAAAAAGATGAATATTGTCCTAAATCACATCCATCTGTCAAATCCTCCTGCTTCTCCTCCACTGAATATGCTTTTTGTGTTGTTTCAAAAGAGACAACTGCGGAATCCGTGCAGCAGCATCAGTGCATCCTATGTAGGTGTTTTATACCACCGCCTCACTATATATCAGCTGATGTTTTCCTGACTTTAGAAGGTGAAGCACTGAATTATGCATGTTTAGGAAAGTGTAAATGACAGTGAGTGATCTAAAAGTGAATCTACACTTATGGTGCAAAGGTACGACTAAATTAGACACATAACTAAGCATAGAACAGATGGATGCAGGCTTTCTTTTGTTTTATCATATGACCTGTCTCTGGAAATGTCTATTTTAAACTCCAATTATCCTACTGTGTAATGACAGATTTGTTTGTATTGCATATCCTTTTTAATGCAGAACAGATTCATTACCACATGTTCACTGCTATTCACTGCGTTATATATAGCTTGTGTTGACTCACAGTACTTTTCCCACTCTGCATTGTACCCTTATCTTTAACAGAGATATAGTCATTTTAATGCCAGGTCTCACCTCCATAAATGCAAATATTCCACCAAAACAAGTTTCTCCCAGCACTCTGCAAAGATACTGTCACTGCATCTTTGGCGTAGAGCTGCTCAATGCGATTGTGGTTGCGTTTAAAGAAATACACACAAGTAAGAATGGTAATGATTTCAGTCAGACCTTTTTCCAACGCTGGCATACCACTAGGCCTGGTTATGAAAAACTACACATTTATATGCATGTATGTACGTAGGTATAAATATTTGTATGCATACAGGACAGATGTTTACATGGGTTCATGTGTGCATATGGATGAATATTTTATTTCTTTCCTTATGTTTGTGTCACTAGGTGTATACAATACACAAGAGAAATATAAATAATAATTGCAAAAGCATGAAAATAAACACACAAAATATACATAAAATCATGACGCTCTGACTGCAGGATAAATACAGTAAGATGAGCATTTCAGCCCAGAAAAAAAAAGTTATTGTGCTTATGATACTTGTTTTACATTAATATCATAACAAATTATATTCATTAATGGCCATTAGTTTTTAAAAATGCTGTTACACTTTCCCACTTGAGAATATTGATTATGACCTGTTGCCCATGAAGTTGGAATAAAATATTTTTACCTCTTCTCATGAGAAAGTGGGATGTGATTTATTTTTGATAGAGTACAACCTGGACTCAGTATGAATTATTGATTTTTGATGTGTATAAATGGGAATAAAAAGAGGAATATGTCTGAAAAATAAATAATGGCAACTTCATGGGTGATAGTGTTTAAATACAATTTGTCACACATTCAGTTGTGGCCAGAGGACAACTTTGGCAACAATTGTATACTTCTACTTAAGAATGCACAATTTTTACATGTATTTGAGTATTTTCAGTGATTTTACTCAAGTAAATGTTCTAAACATTTCCTCTAATATTCACCACATGACTGCATAACACTGCAGGCTTTATATAAACCCATTTTGTCATATCACTATTTTAACACATTATTATTCCTACATGGGCAACAGTGTATATTCATTTTATAGAGCTACTCTACAAATGAGCAAATAATTCTGTTCAATAATTGAATATTAACCCTAATCTTAAAAAAAAGGATAAAAAAAAAAAAAAAGAGCCAATAAGAATACAGTTAAAAGTACCAGATCAGCACTTGGAAACTTGATGCACTCCCGCTGGTCATGCACTAAACTTTACTCACTCTGGAGGAGTATTTGTCATTGTTTTTCAGTTTTTTTGGGAAACTCTAAGATCCAGATGCACTCATTGCCATCACTGGGGCTTCACCATTCGCCAATAAATATGAGAAAGTTTCTGTGTTTGGATGTTGATCCTGAGAGTGTGGAAGAAGGAGTCACTGCCCACATTTGACCTTTGGATGTGGGAACTGGCAAATATGCTACATCTGGAAAGACTAAGGTATTATAATGATGACAGAGGCAAAGTGTTTGACCAATTATGGAACTCTGTGTTAACATTTTTTCAATGAGGTGACTGATGTGAGTGACTGACCTTGCTGTTTTGTGCATTACATACATGTTTCTTTGTTTTATTTAACCCTTTCATGCATAGCGGTCACTACAGTGGACAGCTATTCTACAACAGTTTTCTTGTATATTCATGGGTTTTGTTGTTTTAGTTGCATATCAGCCAACACAGTGGACACTTGTGCAGCATCCATACACTATGATTCCTACAATTACTGTCACTTTGTTCTTCTAAAAAAAAACTTGATGTGCAGTAACATGTTTTACTATAAATGTAGTTGTTATTTGACTGTAATTGACCTTATGCACAGCTCCACTTCTTCCTGAACTTCAGCCAGCTCCTTTGTTTCCTGTCTTTTATTACTGGACAAACTGATGAATCCAGGTGTCCATGGCCATTTACTGAGGTCAGACACACCTGGATTCATCAGTGTGTCCAATAATGAAAGACAGGAAACAAAGGAGTGGGCTAAAGTTCAGGAAGAAGTGGAGCTGTGCACAAGGTCAGTTAACAGTTTTCTAAAGAAAAAGTTTTCTTTTTTTTTGTTGCATATTTTCTCCATGAAGTGAGTAATAACTAATTTTAGTATGCTAATATAATATTAGTATAACTATGCTAAAATGTGAGAAAACATCAGATTAGCTGCTTTAAAAATGTTTTTATTTCATAGTTTTCACACAGTAAACCACTTTCTAATATTGCATTTTAAATACATCTTTTTTTGCTTCAAAAATTAAACAAATGTTGTCCAGCTAAATGGACATTTTTGTAACTCCATAAAAAATAGGTTCATTAAAAAAAATTTCAGTCACATTGTTTTTTAATGTCTATAGAGAAATAAAAACACTCAGGAAAAAAATATTGACTAATACAGGCATCAAAGAGTTAATATACAATTACTAATTTGTAGCATAACTTCAGGATTATGTTGCTGTAAATTCTTTGTGTGTGGGGGAGCTATTTTGTGTTGTTTTTTGTAAAAAATTAATAAATATATATGTTTAAAAAACAAAACAAAAACAAAGTAGATCAGTAAGCAGTATTGGTATTAGTAATATCAACACATTCTTAAGAAGACCCATCACTATCCCCGTGACCTCCAGGGGGCAGCAGTAGGGAAATGTCAACTTATCTGATAAACATGACATACGTTCATAAAGTTTTCTGTTTGCAGCAGGTACTGTGTGATGTCTAGACAAGGAGAGAAATGGCTTCAAAACATCCCATTACACCTAAATTATAAACAGTGGCCTGTCGTTTTTTTGTCAGTAGATATAATGTAGAGGCTTAGGTTTTATACTGTTTTTGCTACAGAATATTAAATTCTTCAGGCTTTCCTCTGGAGGTTTACTTGTTTTCATTTAGCAGCAGCAGCAAGCAGGATTTTTTCCCTTCATTTCTCTGAGTGTTACATGGTCTGAATGCGAAGTAAGGAATCAGAAACAAGCATCAGCGTCCAGTTAATAGTTGAGCAAATGAAGAGAACAATCATTATGGTATTTAGTCTCATAATACTGTATATGGGGATAAAATGAAATGCTTTCCGAACGAGGATCTTCATTTTGCAATTGGATAATGACTGTCAAGCACTGTAAGGAAAGTCGACTGTAATGACTCCGTTTCAAGGACTTGGTGTTCTGTAGGACTCTGCCAGGAACCCTCTGCATACCTGTGATGCTCTGCTTTGAAGAAAAATGGTCCCCAGGTTTCTACTGTTTCAAGGATCAAACAGAAGCTTCTCTGCTGCATTATTTATCAAGCACAAGCTCCTGAAAACTGTATACAGCTTTGTGCTAATGAGTACATAGGCCATATTTATTACTGCTGTGTGAAGGCAGAAAAAGCTCCTCTATCTTGCTCCTTAGAGTTTTTTTTTTTTTGGCTACTACACTGTCTGTCTGCCGTGATCAGTAATAAATCTAAGAAATCAGCATGCTATTACTACTGACCTCAAAGGAAGTCCTGGTTTAGTTTGGACGACCCAACATCTGCAGGTTTTGCATTTACTATAGAGATACAAGAATTTTTTATTTGTGTACCATTAAATAAAAGCCATATAAGCCAAGCCCGCTGTTCTCATAATCTATCAAAAGTGATGACTGAAGTAATCACCACCGCTAATAATGTATCTGTTGTACATAAAATGAGTCGCTCCCTCTTTTTACATGAAGGAATATTAACAGCCTGTCAAAAATACGTTCAAAGCAGCAAATCTTTGCATCATCACAATTTTGTAGGTTTAGCTGGTTATTTATTTAAGGCAATGCAAATGAGCTCCATCACAGTTCCTGTTATTTGAATAAGATGCTGCTTAGGAAGAGCAGATGTTTTGACACATTGCGCAGATCAGTAAAATATATGAAATTGAACATGTTTTCTATGTTTATCCGTGTATGTATTCATCTTCCATGAGGAAAGCTGTAGGTGAAGAAATGTTAAATATACAGATAGATAGTAGAAGCTTAACCAAAAGGTGAGGGAATGTATCAAAGTGGATCCTTTAAACATATTTACAAAAACATATATCATCTATAATAGAGTACCTGTAATTCCACAGTTGTCAGATAAACTGAAATAGCCTCATATATTTGTATATCAGGACAGTAGTGACTTCAAATACCAATTTCATGACACCAAATATACACTTTTCACCCATGCCTCTTTACGTCTTTTTAACCCGTGAAATCCTGCTATAAATAAGGATAAATACAATTTGGTTCCAACAGTGACTGAACCACTATTGTAAAGCAGGAGTCACCGTGGAATGCCCAAAATGTAAATGTAAAATTGTAAGATAGCCATAGTCTAGTGAATGTGTATGTTTTGAAACCTTCAGACACTTTCACCACCCACCGGCATGCAGCAGCTAGAGTAGATACCACTTTATCTCCACTTGGCAGCAGCGCAGCAGGTAGAAACCTAATGGACATCATAGCCTCTAAAAGTGAACTTGTGTTTGCTGCTGTTTGAGCTGGGAGAGCAGAGATAGCGGTGTGGTTAGAGCAGGGAGAGAGAGTGTGTCTAGATGGTTATCAGGGCCCTTTAAGATGTCTGGGGCCTCCCAGGGCTCCCTGCAGGCCACGGAGCGCCCATCGAAGAGCCCAACTGGGCCAGTAATCTATCCCCCTGCCATGCTGCTGTGCTCTCCACGCCGTTAATCCAATCACTCCCCTGCCATGGTGGGACAGGCAGAGCACTAATCCAGTTTACACAGCAACAAAAAAAAAGCCCCAGACTCATTCCTCACTCCCCGCAGAGCATTGCCAGCTTCTCGACGTGACATTGAGTGAGAAAGATGAGGATAATTACAGGGGCAATTATTTTATTTTTATTATGTGTTCAGCCTTTTTTTTTTCCTTTTTCCCCATGTTCCAAGATAATTGCTATGGCCTTGTCACAAAAACCCAAGGTGATCGCATGCAATCATTAGGGAAGCAAAGAGTCAGCCAGTTTTAATGTCCCTTGCCACAGCTGTGGTTGAATCATTAGTATGCATCTGATGAGGTTTAGCCTTGCGTGCAATGGCCAGGGTGGACTCAGATAAGTCATTTAGACTAACAGGAACTTAATTAATTTTGTTTAATCTTTGTAAAGCTCCACACGGGGACAGATTGGTATACAGTCCCTCGCCAACTCCTTCACCTCACTTTCAGCCCACCTAGCATGGCTCGGCCCAGAGGTTTTACACAACGAGGGCGACTGGTCTCCGTATCAATATTGGCTTAATGTTGTGTACAATACTACAGTGTGTCAAGTCAAATGAGACCAGGTGGGCTAAACGTCAGTGTTCATTTGGCCGTTCGCCTGCAGTAGAACCCTAGAAAACCAGGTTGAAGGTGAATTTGTCAGTAAACACTCACACCACTTCCAAAACACTTCCAAAATTTCTGTTTATGTTAATTACTATTTTATCTGTCCTCCCACTTGACTGTCTCCAAATGTGGGTTGAATCCTAACTGTTTTGGGTGGAATTCATCCAGAAAATTGGCTTGCAGGAAAGAGTTTCAAAAATTAAGAGGTAAAGGATTGTTTTTGTCTTTGAAATTCAGCTAATACTTTGAAAGCCCTTGGGCAGGTAAGAGAAGCAGAATTGTAACTGGAGGATTCAGAGAATCGACACAAAAGTGTTCTTTTCTGACTTTACAACTTCTACTTGGAGATGTAGTTAAGTGGAGCTCGTAGCCCCCGATGGAATTAGGAGACTGTGGTTGTACTGGGCGGCTCTGAGGTGTAAATGTGTGTAAATGTATTAATGTGAAGCAGGATGGAAGTGAGAAATGAATCTGCCCACAAATCTCTTTGGAATTTGGTTCAAGGAAAATAACATGATTTGTGCAAATATAGAGTAATAAAATGTGTATCTGTACATGTCAGTAGTTGCATCTTGTCTCAGGCTAATGCACAGCTACGTTAACATGCAATGTTTGCATAAAATGTATGTCAGTAATTTACAGATGATCCATAACCTCATACGCTGATTCACAGGAAAACTCAACCGGTCCTACAGCATCCATGTTTGGTTCATCAATTTCTTGTGTGTGTTAGATTTAATTCATATGGGCTTTGAGATTAGCACTTGATTCATATGGACCCATTTTTTTAGGGTTTATTTAACTAAGATCAGATTTTTTTCCGCCAACATGTAGATCATAAATACAGCTCTGAAAAAAAATAAGACAACAAAATGAAAAATGAGCACTTTCTCTGATTTGACCATTTATAGGTACGTGTTTGAGTAAAATGAACATTTTTTGTTTTATTCTCTAAACTACCGACAACATTTCTCCCAAATTCCAAATAAAAATATTGTTATTTACTGCGTGTATTTGCAGAATATGTCACATGGTCAATAAAACAAAGACCTCAGATAATGCAAAGAAAACCACTTCATATTCATTTCTAAACAACACAATACTAATGTCGACACTTGGGAAAAGTTTACACAGCAGTTTTTTTAGGAATAACCCTGATTTTCAACAACAGCTTTCACATGTCCTCTCTCTCCACCATTGCTGTTGGATGACTTTATGCAGCTCCTGACATAGAGACTCAAGAAGCTCAACAATGTTCCATAGCTTGGACCATCCCTGTTCCTCCAGGAGTTCTCAAAGTGGGTTCAGGTCTGGAGGTTGAGTTGGCCATGACAGGGTCTTCATCTGGTGGTCCGTCATCCACACCTTTATGGACGTAGCTGAGGCCAGGAGCATTGAACTGATAGAAGAACTAGTCCTCAGAGTTTGGGAACATTGTCAGAGCAGAAGTCCAGTAGTTTTACTTAGTTATTTTTGGATTCCAGTTACTAATAGAACTGTTTTTATCTATTGTAAGAAGATAGTGATGGTCACAGTAGTGTTTTTTTATACTGCTCCTTCTTAAATAAGACATGACTCAGGTGTTTACTCGGTAGAATAAGGTGTGTTTGTGTTGGAATTCAACAGACACAGGAATGGAATGGCGGTCATACATGCAGACACGCTGATTTCAAAGGACATAGCAGTGGTTTCTTAATTTTTCCAGAGCTGTATGTTCTAATCACTGATACGTCTCTATATTTCTGTTTCGTGATGACCTCGTCTAAAACTCTGAAAGTGCATTGTTTCCTAATCAGCCCCTCTTCCTGTGACATGCTGCTGTGTTTCTACAAAACAGTTCATCAGTGATTACCGGTTAGATTTTGATGGGATTTATAGCCTGAGATCTGTCTTCCAATGTGATATTTCAACCAGTGTAGTCTTTACCCCTGCTGACAAGCTGACTCTTGAACGAGGGTTAATTATACGTAACATGGTTAACTAACCTCAGCCGACCTGTTTTCCAGTTGGCTGGTGATTTTAGCAGCTTTACTTTTAACATGGCTTAGCTTATTAACTGTTAATGATGGTCTGAGTGGTGAATAAGCTCCTCATTTCCCTTCTCCTTTTTGGTTTTGACATGGATAAACTGAACTTATACTTATGTTAAGCTTAAGTGCAGCTACAAAATAATTTAAAATGATAGTGATGTAAACTATATTTCAGTGAGCAGATGCATAGTCCTTTTTCATCTGAGGCGCTATAAACAGGTTCCCTCAAATATTGCCAAGGGCTGTTCTGTACTTCAATTTTTTATTCTTTTTTTGTCTGTATGCAAATATCAATACATTCCTAGATCAGTGCATCATTTTGTTGACTTGTGTACTCCTATCAAATGTTTCCAAGCATGCCAGTTTGTTTTGCTGAAACACCACAAAGGCCAAAAGTCTTGAGAAAGAGAGAGAGAGTCTAGAAGTTAATGGATTGTGATTCTGTTTCCCAGTCAGTATCTACTGTCGGTGTTTTTGCAGAAAACTATCTTTAATGGTCTTGTTGACCTCCAGGCCATGTGTGCAAATATTGATTTGAGTTAAATGTGAGAAAGGCATACGGTTTCATAGTATCACTGCTCAGTAGCGGTGTATACTACGGTAGTTATTGACTTATTCCAGAGGCTCAAGCCAATTGCTACCCTCAGGAGCTCAGAGGTCCAAAATGGCACAAAATTCCAATCTGAAATGAATATAATAACAGAGTGAAGAATCATACCAGTAACCCAATATAAAGGAAACTGTGCCTCCTTTTCCATTGGCCTAATGGACGTAAAACCAAAGCTTATAAACCATTTATGAAGCCTTTCTTCAAAGAGTCATCATTGGTTCTCAGATTTATCCAAATCCTTTGAACCATCTGGACCACACGTTCCTTTTGTGGAATCCTCAACCCCCCAGAACATCAGAGAATTTTAGTAAGAAAGGACAAGTAAATGCAAACAAGTACATCACATACGCACTGAGTAAATTTGATGTAATGCACAAACTAGAGGACGTTCTGAATAAATGCCCAGGAAGAAGCAGCCTTTTGGCAGACTGACAAATCTCATGTTTCTTTAAAACATCCAGAAGATTCATCTACTGCATCAAGCTGACACACAGAGATTGTGTTTGACTTTCAAAGGATATGTGCAATGAGCGAACTACAGGACTAGGAGGTAATTAGGAAGAATTTAGTTGATTTTTTTTTTTTTTTTGCTTTTGTGATACTTAAAATGCCACACAGCATTCACAGCTGAAGGCACACAGATGTGGAAGATGGTAAATGGAATTGGGAGAAGAGCTTATTATGATTAAATAGATCTGATTGTATTATAGCCTAGAGGTAGAGTGCAGAGAAACCGTGTGATGGTAAAAGCAGCAACAAGCTGAGAGGGTACCTTAATGAAGTGTTCAGAGCAAATTCTGTGTGTGCATCTGATATTTTTATTTATATATTTTTTTATCCTTAACTGTAGTGTAAGAGCACGGATGGATGCTTAGATGGATGGATCAGTGGTTGAGGTGATGGATGGAAGGTAGATACACGTCTAATATACAGGAGTATATTCAGTGACTTTGAGATAAAAAACCTCAAAGGAGCTTATAAATCCATTGTATAATTATCTTGACAAAAATGTCAAGATAACAGCAAAGGCCAAAAAAGAAACAGATAAGTAGAAGTGAGTGGCAGCAGTGGAAGACGGTTAGAGCAAAACAATGTTCTGACAGTAAATATTGTAAGAAACGTAAATTAATGTCAGATAAAACAGATTAAGAACATACAGATTTTTTTATATAGTGTTTTTCAGTGTTATTTCATTAACTCCAGTCAAATTAGTGTATGTCACCTTTTAGAATGTGTTATAATGAAAAATAAAATTAGAAGTTAGTTGATAGGAGATGGCTATATATAGTAATGTGTTAATTGTAACCACAGAATATTGTTTTTGCATGATTTGTAGTTGATGTTTTTCTTAAAAATAAAAATTTTGAATGAAAAATAAAATATCTACAAATGTAAACCTTATGTCAAGGCGACATGGTGCAGTGGTTAGCACTCGTGCCTCACAACAAGAAGGACCCGGGTTCGATTCCCGGGGTGGGACCTTGGGACCTTTCTGTGTGGAGTTTGCATGTTGTCTCTGTGGGTTTTCTCCAGGTTTCCTCCCACAATCCAAAGACATGCACTGATAGGTTAATCGGCTAATCTAAATTGCCCATAGGTGTGAATGTG
>JAQQZY010000019.1:16410776-16421264 GCA_030068375.1 Ostorhinchus rueppellii | reverse complement strand
GATAGGCTCCATGCGACCCCCGTGACCCTAGTGAGGATAAAGCGGGTATAGAAAATGAATGAATGAATGAATGTAAACCCTACCCCTTTTCTTGCTCAACTGTCATGTTTATCATAGTGGCAGGAGAAACCTGAGTGTCGACTTCATTGTGTGGTATTTCCATTTAGCTTCAATAGAGGACTTGTCTTCCACCTACAAGCCCCACAATACCATCTAATAATTATAATAATAATACTTTTCAAGGATTCTGAAACCTTCAATACATCACACCTCTTTGTGACATCAGTCTTGTCCAGTTCATCACCGCCATAATTAAAGCACAGCTACTGACATGAATGGGAAATAGATTTTAAAACAATGCCTGCTAATGGAAGCTGAGAGCAAGGATGATTAATGGATGATTGTTTAATCGATTAATATGCAGCCTCAGAGGATTTATAGCAAGGGAGACTTCATTCGCTGTTGCTGCTTTAAAGACATTAAAGAGCTTTCAGTTGATTCGTTTGCTTCTAATGTTCCCCTGCTTCACACAAACCGTCTTATGAATGCAAATGTTTACATGTGATATGTGTCTACTGTGACCAGATAAAAATCCAATTTAAATATTCACTATATCAAAAACAGCATTTACATGAGCAGCCTTCTTTTCTATAAGGGCCCACGTGGATGCTTTCATCACTTTTCCTTAACCTCACGGTCGAAACCGATTTATTTAAGACCTGATTAGAACACATTCAGTTCTAAGCTATGAGGTTCTGATCCTCTGCTTAATGCCAGTACTTCTGCTAAGAATGGATGGCAGATTGCAATTTTTCATCAAGAACATATAAAGAGGAGGTAAAGAATTCCACATCCTGCAATCCTATACATACAGAGCAGGTGCAAGATAAGTCAGCATTTTCCTGCATTGCATCAATGTCAACATGCAACAGCACAGCAGACATTCATGTGCTGCTAAGCCCATCGTATCAGTTACATGCAAGGACGCATTAATCCCCAGACGCCTGGGAGTAGGGTTGTTTTCTAATCTCTGTTTTAGCTACAACATTTCCATTTGCAATAATATTTGTCCTCTCTTCTTTTCTTCTTTTTTTCCCTGCTGGATGACAGGTTGGAGGGCATACCATGCTGCCTATTCGCTGGATGCCCCCAGAGAGCATCATGTACAGGAAGTTCTCCACGGAAAGCGATGTCTGGAGCTTTGGTGTAATCTTGTGGGAGATTTTTACCTATGGGAAGCAGCCCTGGTTTCAGCTGGGTAACAACGAGGTACAAAGAGCCTGAAGCTAATCTTTTTTCCTTAAATAGCACATATAGTAGATGTACTGTATAACTGTATAACCGTATTACAGTAGAATCTGCACTGCAAGCTTAGTGTACATACATTGGAAATTGCAGCTCCAGGCTATTCGGCGGTGTAAGATTTTGTAGCATACATGCACATATAACATAAATGTGACAAGGATAGGTAAATGTATTTTTTTATTGAACACAAGGTATTTATTTGATCCTGAGTTTAGAGAAGAAAAACAAACCCAGCAACTACACTCGAACTGAATAAGCAGCTTTTCCACTGGGCATCATGCAAAACACTCTGCTCTGCTTCATTTGAAGTGAAAGAATGAGCTTTCTATCAGGATATTTAAATGAACATTGCCATTTTGGATCTTAATCTACTGCTTTGTGTTGTTTCTTTTTTCCTTCTGAGACACACACTGGCCCAACGAGGTGATAAATTAATGCTGCTTTGCCACCAGACAAGATGGCGCATTACATAACACCCATGATTGGTTTGTTTTTTCATTGGAGGCTCTGCTTTGAATCAATAAAATTCAATTAGGATTACTCTTGTAAAGCGAGCATATTGAGAAAATTAAATTGACCTAAAAGAATAACCTGGCATGTGGCATGCATTACACTTATAACTATTTCAATTGAAACATCAATATGTTCTTGGGCTTGACACAAATTGAAATTTCCACATTTCTATGTAACTCGAGTTTGAAACACTCTAAATGAAACACTCAGCTGATTAAACAACGCTGCCAGAAGTTTTTGACAATGTAATGAGATGAGGACAGTATGATGTCACAGGCAGAAAAGTGAAAACCCATAATCTGTTTCTCTAATGTCCTTTTATTTTTTTGAGGTGTTAGATTTGAATGTTGAACTTGTTATGTGCTTATACTGATTTCCTCATTACACAATTATTCATTATGACACTAGCTATAAATAGGCATCAGTAAAAAGGGTCAGTTATCATTAGAGGCTTCACCAGTTGCACAAAGACATGTGTATGTACTTGGTCAAGTAGTCCCCTAGATTTCTCCTGTGATATAGGACAAATGACTCTGATTCAGCTTTTCATCAGCTATGGCCTCTATTAAGAGGCTGGAAAAGCAGTAAAACAACTGCTCTGTATTAGATAAGAAAGCCCAGTGATCAGGACTCTAATCAGCTTTTTATATATAGACACGCCTTGGATTTACAAGTGTTGAAGATGAAGAAAAGCCTGTTGCTCTGTATGACATAAAGCTGTGAAGCTATCTTTGATTTTGATGACTAAATATGTGATGTCAAAGGGAATCATGCTAATACTGAGTTTATGTGGAATGGGATGTGCAGCAAACAGAATTACCAGGAGAACATACAGACTTTCACTTAGTAAGAAATACTATTATGAAAAAGACTTCCTTAGGATGTCATAATGTTGTTAAACAAGCATCATTCACTTCTAGTTATAGTCCTTCCAAGAATATTGTGTCGCATCTATTTGGTCAGGGGTGGTTGTCATGACAACTGCAGCCTTTACTTTTGGTTTTTGGTAATATCTGTGCTCTGGGAAAAGATCCAAAGAGGCTTTTGTCTTTAGAAGATCCAATTCTCCGTCATCTATGCCTCAGTCTCATTGTCTGTCAGGCCTATTATCATTTGGTGGCAAGACATCAAACACAATAGACTGAAAAAAAAATAAAATGAGTTCTTTACCTCAGTGAACAGGTGTATCAGATTAAACAACAGCACAGGGTTTTCCCAGAGGTTTGTTTAACATCACACGTTTTTTACCACAGATTAGTTTTCAGATAGCATTAGATTATCAAATGCTTTGTTCTGACACTGTGTTGTTCTGCTGCTAGCCTGCAATAGCACGAAATTGCATGACAGCATGATATGTCTTTGGGGAGTTTCTACACTTCTTCAGCTGTGTTGGCAATATTCTGCATCAAAACAAAAACAGATGCTAGTTTTAAAGCTATTCCATGTTTTGACAGTGTTTAAAAACTACACTCATTACACAAAATAAGAGCTATTCTCCTAAGTTAAGTGACCTGGAAGTGACAGAAGCAGCAGAACAAATAAGAACCTTAGTCATTGTCACTGCAGCAATTAGAGCACCAGCCTAACACTGAGATGCTCTGTCCCCTTGTTAGCAGCATCCCAAATTTCCGCCCCTCAGATGTTTAATATTATTGTTATTTTAGCTTTGGGAAAGCAGAAAACCATGTTTCCCTTCTAATATTGCACGCATTTAAGACTGAATGCGTTTGGTTTATTTCTTTCATCTCGGTTTCATTAGTTCAAACCTCAAAGGACAGTGTGCTCAGCGTCACCGGTTTCTCATTATGAACAAACCAAAGCAATCACTCAGTGAAAATCATCTGTCTCACTCCACTGCCCTCTCCTCTGCAGGTTATTGAGTGCATAACCCAGGGTCGGGTTCTGGAGAGACCACGGATTTGTCCTAAGGAGGTGTATGACATCATGCTGGGCTGCTGGCAGAGGGAACCACAGCAGCGACTGAACATTAAGGACATTCAGAAGGTCCTGTTCGCCATGGGAAAAGCCACGCCAGTCTATCTGGACATCCTGGGCTAGCAGCGGTTCGGGATGGCCTGTTCCTCGCCAGACTGACAGATCGACAGAGACATACGGACAGACCGACCCACAGAAATCCAGGAATAACCAAACCAACCTGCTCCACTGTCGAAAACACCTACAAGTTTGGGAAGGACTTAAGTGCCTGCAACACTTTTTGGATATAGTGGATAAAACATATTCAAAAACACGCACTTTTACATTTTGTTTACTTGCGTATAAGATGTACAGGTTTGAAGAAGACTTTTTTTTTTCCTTGAAAACTGCAAAAACATATAAAAATGGAGACAAAAGGGAAAGTAATATGGACTGTCAATAGGAAAATGGCCACAGTTTGATTATATTATGGAGAGAACACATCAGAGTTAAATCTATCCTGGGTTTGGTTTTATGAATATATATAGAAATATTACATATATTTTATATTTATTTCTTTTCGTCAAGGTGTTGAAGGGTCCGCCATGCGTGTTGATAAGGGCTCGGCCCCGTCCGAAGACATCACCAACAAACTATTGGCAGGGACTTGAAGATGGAAGCCTTACTTGCACTCTGATTGGCTGCCATTGAGCTCTAACAGGGACTCTGTAGAAAAACACTGGATGGTTGAAAAGAGAAGTGCTCTATAGAGGACTACCCAATCAGACAACCAACAAATCTATTTTAATTTAAAGATAATGTACATATTGTAAAATTCTCTGTGTCAAAATTATGTTAACTTATTTTTTGGGAGTTATTTTAGTTCTTTTCTGACTGTGATCTGGGTGGCTAAAGTATAAAGCTATGGTGTTTGTTTTCATCTTAATCTAGAGGAGATTTCTCTTGGGAAATTACCTGTGTCAGTATTGGTAAGTTGTCAATGTGGTGATGGTGAATGGCAGTGAAAAACGGCTCAATAGCTCGCTGACACCGAATCACAAAGACTGTGGAGAATTGCAGGAGATGACTCAGAGCCATGCTTCAACATGACACTTCCCAAAGAGGTGATGAAACCTCATATTCACTCTCCAGTTCATTTGCTTTTTTATGGCAAGAAAAATGCATTGATAAGTAATACTTAACACCACACCCCTCGAACACATGCACACGCTTTGAGAAACTGATGTGTCATTTTCAGGCTTTTTGGTGTGAAACTGCTTTTCCACTCTAACAAAAACATGGTTTTTAGTTGCTGGTGTGTGCCTAAAGAGATCTGTAACGTGAAGCATTCTAGGTCGCCACCATCAGTTCCCTGTCACTTCCTTCATTTGCTGAGAAAAGAAACATCACTGCTTCCTCCTTTGCATTTTATTTTAGAGCAACTAAAAGAGAAAAAAAAATTATTGCAATTTGATTTTTTTTTTTTTTTAAATTAGCTGTATGTGACTCACTGTCACTGTTTTTTCTTCCTTGCACCCGTGGCCTTTGCATGTTTAGGGATAATGAGGTTTTTACACCCACTGCTTTGATAAAACCTCTTCTTTGACAACCAGAGAGGAGCCACTGAAGCAGGTAGATAATTGTGTTTATTTATTGTTGGTACATTAAAGATAATCTCAGAAGTGGATCAGCTAATTGTGTGGTATTATGCGTTCCATTTTTGTGTTTCTTATAATGAACTGGAAAACATGAAGAGTTTCGTTCCAAAATGTGATTGAAAAACACAAATTTTTGAAAAGCAAAAGAAAAAAAAAACAAACTACAAACCAAACTCTCACTTTTTAAGAATTGCTAATAATTAAGTTGAGAAAATGATCTAATTTTTACAGAGCGGATCCAGTGGATTTTTCACACGCTGAATGATCAACCTCAGGCAACGGTTTTATTTTATGTTGTATCTGGATATATAGCGTTTTGGAGTAAAACTCTTCCTTATTATCTTGACATGGAATCTCACAGTATCCACAGTGTTGTCTCTGTTCCCCTTGGGACTATGTAAATCATTAATGAGCATCCATTTATTTCAAGTATTTTATATACGAGTCAGAATCAAATCCAATGAGTTACCCAAAGCATTGAGTTTTTGTGTATTCTCTTGTGGTAAAGATAAACGCTTAAAGACATTATGACACAGACCGTGAGCATTTGCAGGGTATTGTAATCCTTTCATGGTGAGTTGAATATTGTTTCAAAGTTTTGATTTTGTTTTCTTTTCTTGGATGAACTAACTGAACACTTTTTGAAGCAAAGTTGGCATATTACCATGTACATGTTACAGAATATAAAAATGTGGTATAACAACTGCAGTATATAAAATACTGGTATTCCATGATAGATCTTTGTATTAATGTGACTCTCTTAAGAAAATGTCTTCAAACAATCAGACGATCTCCTTTTCCATTTTGTCTTGTCTTATAAAGATGTGTGAATTTGACAAAATTTTGTCTTCATCTACATCTCTCAGGAAACTGAACCGAGTGAGTCGAGTGTGTGTTTGTGTTGTCTGCCGTTTTCGGAAGTGAGAACTCACTTCATATCAGCAGCTCAAGAGCTTGAAGGGATTGCGGTTCTTTAAAACGTACTTAAGCAGGATGGCTGGACGTCTTTTCATTTATGTAGCATAATCAGGTTTACCATTTATCACTTGCCAGCTTTGGCTTACGGTAATCATTTCTCCTGTTCTGGTCATGGAATGATTCCTTTCCAATGAGACTTAAGTGGATGAAACAAACATTTGTCGTCCTTTTTATGCTAAAACACATTGAACGTTGCACTTCTGACAGTATTATGAGGCATCAGTGGTTATGAGTTAAGCTGATATCGTCTAAAGTTACAGTCCTTCAAGTCTAGAATTCACCTTTTATATTATTAATAAAAGGTAGAGACTGATTTGTCTGACTCTTATTGCTTAACCCATAAAGACCCAAATATAGACCAGTGACCAAAAGCATCTACTGATCAAAAATGTTTAATAGCCCTAGAGCCACTAATCCTATCAATACCTGTCAATAATCAATGTAAAATACAGTTTGTCATCTTTTCATGGTTGGCAGATATGACCCATTTGGATATTCAGAAGCTCTGTAGTTACCATGGAAACGCCATCATCTTCTACAACACTGATTCACCAGTAAAACCCATGGAGTTGGATCAATGACAGTGGATGGACACACTTGTTTTATGTTCAGTTATTGATAGATTTTGCCAAAAAAAATGACTTTTTTTCATCAGTTTTCATCGTTTTGATATAATCATTGAATTTACTCTTCAGTTTTTTTTGAACATCTACATCAGGGGTGCCCAATCCTGGTCTTCAAGAGCTACTATCCTGCATGTTTTAGATGTTTCCCTCTTCCAGCACACCTGATGGTCGTTATCAGGCATCTGCAGAGCTGGATGATAGGCTCATCATTTGAATCAGGTGTGTTGGACGAGGGACACTTCTAAAACATGCAGGATAGTAGCTCATGAGGACCAGGATTGGGCACCCCTGATATACATAATCTTCTATCAGATTTTCCCTTCAGGGGTCTCCACAGCGAATCAGTTGCCTCCATCTAACCCTGTCTTCTGCCTCCTCTTCTCTCACACCAACTACCTTCATGTCCTCTTTTACTGACATCTCCATCAGTGTTTCCCAACCTTGTTTGAGCCATGGCACATAATAAAATTACAAGGCACACCACCAAACAAAAATGTCACAAAAATTATATTTACTGAAATATTATGCAAATCTAGTCTGACTTTACTTCGTGTGAAACCTGGGCCTGTTTAGTTGAACACAAAGCTGATATTCTTCCACAACAGCTCTGAGTCGCTCCCTCTTGTTAGGGGGGGCATCGGGGGTGCATAGGTTACATTATTAGATAACATCAATAGGTAATATTGTATAATAGTATGGGAGGCATATCCCTCCACCCCAACCTGATACCCAGGGTTCATGGGTAACCTGCTAACCCGTGCACCACTACTGAGGGGGCTTTATCAACGGGGCCAGTTCACTTTTATTTTTATTTTGCAGAGGGAAGCAGGAGACTGTTGTTACAGTGTGGATCATTGGTGTGTACAGTTGTATATATGTATCACACTGCTGGCTTACAGAACCAATCAGCTGAAATTGGATCATTTTTCATGGCACACCTCATGACTTCTCACGGCACACTAGTGCGCCACGGCACACAGGTTGGAAAACACTGATCTACATGAACATCTCCATAATCAGTGAATTAAAAATAGGAACATACATTATTTTAACTGAAAAAAACAACATAATACAGAGGATAATATTAGAATAAATGGTGATGAATCGCTTAAGAAAGGGTAGAATAGAGAGAAAAATTCATTTGGGAACTGCCACAAAAGTACCACTGGGTCTTTATGGGTTAAATCTGAAAGTCTCTACACTTCTTATGGACACATTATGTCAGGATTATCAAGGATTGTGGCTTTTGTCCCAATCACTTACATTTAAAACACTTCATAAGGGGATCTTAAACTACACTGTTGCCCATGAAGTTGGAATAAAATATCCCTACCTCTTCTCATGAAAGGACGATGACAATGTGATTTATTCTTAACAGATAAAGTTTAACTGGGACTCAGTATGTAATCATTGCACCGGGTCAAAGGTGATTACTGATGTGTCTAAATAGGAATAAATAAGAGGAGTGTGTCTTAAAACAAAATTATTCCAACTTAAAGGTGGGGTCTGAGATGTTTTTCTGGAGCTTTTTTTTTTTTTACTATATTGCTAAAAATCTCCTTCACACCCCGATTGCAAAAAAAAAAATTAATTAATTAAATGCTCTGACACAAAAATGAAAAGTTTTAGTCACCTGTGGAATGGACAGGACTGAAAAAAAACAACATCCAATCATTTTGAGCGCCCACTCGAAATGATTGAAGGCTGATATGTCTGTTAAATTCAACTGACATTTGTCCCGCCCCGCCCCCAAGCATTGCACATTCCGGTAGGCTGGAGGCATGGCTTTGGGGGAGGAGTCTGAACAAAGGAGTTGGGACTTTTAAATTGTAGCCTGCTGGAGCCGTTTTTCTAACATCTCAGACCCCACCTTTGATGAACAACAGTCTCAGGAGGAATGAACAGGAGGAATTATTAAGTAACCCTTTGATTTTCACAAGGGCTCCTATTTGAGACAGACTTAAAAAATGTGGAATTATCTTTTAAGAACCTTGGTCACAGTGCAGTACCTGTCCTCACTGAGGGGGAACAGCTTAACAATGTCACAGCACACCAAGTGAGAACTTCCCAAAAAATTGCAGCATCAGGCATAAATAAATGTCCTGCAATGCATTTGACACTCTTGCAACTGTGAATACACAAAAATAAAACATGTCCACATTTATAGTCGCTGCAGACCTTGAGGCTTCTTTGGCGAGTGTCCGCATTTTAGACGGCAGCCCCTCACATTATTGTTTTACCTGCCCTCTTACAAATGGCGGGAAAATGGAGACAGTCACCACCAAGGGATTTGAGGTCAGTAAGCAGTGTGTTATGATGGTAGTTGTGTAATTGTTTATTGATTTATAATTACACCGTGTTTTGTGCGTTCAGGTTGTTCTCTAAGGGTTTGTGTGCATGCTCATATTTGTGGTTTCATATTGAGCGTCTCAAGTGTCCAGTCTCAGCTTTTGATGTGCGCTAGCTGCAAAGAATAAAGGTCTGAGAGATGTAAAACGAGGAGACAAAAACAGCATCACAGTCTAAGAGACGTAAACACGGTTAAATGTACAGGCCAATTACTGTAGCTCCATCTGACGGCCTTCAACACATGCGATGTGAGATTTCGAACATCGAAGGTTAAAACCAAAGTGAACTCAATCATAAAAACCTATGCATTAAAAACTACCGCGCTCAAAAGCCGACTATGAGCTACAGGTCGAGATGAAAATTCTATTTCCTAACATCAAATATCATAGTACATGTACAAACTGCACTGATAGAAAGAAATGCGAATCAAGATGAACAAATTGGAAGAGCACAGACGTATTTGAACTTCATCAGATACAGCACATACATATATTCCAACTCCATACAAAAAGTTTCTGACTTTATAGGATTTGGAGTTCCAGGTTCTTGCCAAAGGAAATCTGTAGGAAATTTTCAAAGCAAATCCTAAAGCATTCAAGGTCAACACCATCAGAATTCTGTCACTTCTGGGTTTTTTTGCCACGAAAGGAAACATCGGTATGTTCTGATTTGCATTTTGTTTAACAGCAACTAAAAGAAAACATTTTTATTATATATTTGCAATTCCAATTTCCAAAGCCGTACATGGCTCACCGTCAGTACATGCATTACATACATACAGTTCACACACAATACCTGACATCACACAGAAAAAGTCTTTGCTTTTCATCAAGTTTTATTCAGAAATTAATTGACTTATTGGCAGCCCAGATTTACCCAGATATGAAAGTCTGACAGTAAAGTCTCTGTTGAATGTCATATCGAAAGTCATTACAAAGACTAGAAACCAATACCATTGTAAAGTCAGTGAAAATCTTTGTGATTTGCTTATTTATTTATTTATTTATTTAAAAAAAATACTTTCTATTAGTGTAAAAAAAATCACGAATACACATGGAGTCGTCGTCGTCGTCGTCTTCCGCTTATCCGGATCCGGGTCGCGGGGGCAGTAGCTTCAGCAGCGAAGCCCAGACGGCCCTCTCCCC
>JAQQZY010000019.1:16363724-16375266 GCA_030068375.1 Ostorhinchus rueppellii | reverse complement strand
AGGAAACCGGAGTACCCGGAGAAAACCCACGCAGACACGGGGAGAACATGCAAACTCCACAAAGAAAGGTCCCAAGGTCCCGCCCGGGAATCGAACCCGGATCCTTCTTGTTGTGAGGCACGAGTGCTAACTGCACCACCGTGTCGCCCGAAATTAAGTGGAATATTTAAAAAAAAGCAAATAGAGCTTTAAAATCATAAAACATTTCTAACTCAGATACTGCATCAAGATACATCACCAGGAGATGAATGCTCCCGTGTACAGGATTTGACTTTTTTTTGATTCATTGTGGAATTATTTATTCGTATCACATTGAATGAGATACAATATCTTGCTCTTGAAAAGCATGAATTGTAAAGCAAACAAAGATGTGGGACCAAATGGTGCGTCACTATGGTAGCGCATCCTTGATCCTGGGAACTTCAGTCACAGTAAATCTTAGTATTTGCTCTTCCTTACGCCCACATTTGTCCAGCTTATCTGTGGGTTTTAATTGGTGACATTCTCAGATGTCAAGCTCTTTAATCTACTGATGGAAATAAACAGCGCAATGAATCTAAACTAGTCTTCTCACTTGTTTACGGTATAATGCAAAAGCATCTATGTCTGCAGTTAATCCCAATCTCAGAGGTTATTTTACTCAGAAAAATGAAAACACAAGGGAGAACTGGAAACCCCCAAACCCCCAAATTAAAGGATAACTACAGAAAAAAAAAAAAAAAACTGGCCCAAATTCTTGCTTTCTTCTTGAGCATTAAAGCAGTGTATGTTTTCTCAAACATGAAAGTACTGTGTGGTGTGTTGGCAGATAGTAAAAAAAAAAGATGTTTGCATTTTTTGACATTTTAGTATATTCACTTCTTAATCCAAGGCATAGAGCGCGCAAAATGGTAAACAAAGTCGACCAGAGTAACTCAGGTAATATTTTATTCTGTTTTACCTGTTATAAGTTGTCTTTTTGTTATACTTTAGTGGCATTAAACCTAAAAAAAAAAAAAAAAATCCACTCTGTGCCTTGGATGGATGCAGCAGAGGATGATTGAAGCTCACAAAATCCTCTAAAAAATGTCAACAGTAAAAAGAAGGACTGTTCCACATAAGTGTTGCATTAACATGAGCAGTAGAAGCCCTGTTATCAGGAAATAACTCCTGTCATTCAATAATCAACACAATGCAAGAGCAATCATGTGAAAACACTGCTCCTGCCCTGTGTGTTTTTAAGGAAAGCATCAGAGCAGGTAAAGAACGTTCGCATTTAAATTTAAGATACAATTCCTAAAGACAAGCAGTTTGACGGTGGAAGACATATACAGTATGAGCAGTCAGTAAACAAACGCTATATCATATTAGGATGCTTTCAGCAAACAGCAGTGCTATTTGAATAATATACGCTGCGTTATATATCACCCTGAGCCGCCTCTCTGTATGAATTTGTAAAGCAACCATGAACACATTGGTTTTAAATATGTTAAGATGTAATTTGGACTTTTTTTTATTTCATTTACTGTAAATGTATGTATATTGCTCACCTCAAAAATGGACATTGACACAAATTGAAAGGTAAGATTTTGATAAAGTATGCACATTTCCAGGAAATGCAATTTTACCAAGAGGGTAAAAATCTGGCTCAGTCAGAAAATCAAATAATACAGAACCCATTCCCTTTTCAATATCCTCCTCGATACACATCAGTGGAAGACTCTGCTCTTTCCAGACTGTATCTCATTCAATCAAGTGCTACCTCAGACCAAAAGCTGGGCCGGCATTTACTAGGGTTTACTGTTTATTTGGCCTTAATGTGTATAAAACACGAGCAAGGCAAAATAGTTCCATTAATCATGATTCATCTCTGCGGGGTTTTTAAAAAAGGACTGCATTAACTTGTTGCCAGTGTATTGAACCATGTGCAGATCAATAATATATCATACCCACAAGAATTCTAAAGCTTTTTTCAATGCATTGTCTGCAAGATAATAATGATGTCTACACCTAGAATCATATTATTAATAATACAGATAACAGGCATGATGCAGATGGATTTACAGGTATTTCTGGGGTTCCCGTCCATCAACTCTGAGCCCTGATGAGGTCATAGCTAACCTGCCTTCACATGCATGCCACATCCATGTCTTGTTTGATGGATAACTTGTTGGCACCTCAGTACATTTCACTGAAGCACTTGACCTTTATTGATACAGCGTTCTTCAATATGCTGTGACCGGCAAAGGGCTCCATCAATTTAATGCATGATTGGTTTTGTTAAAAGCCTGCACGGTACATGAAATCAGGGATCTGTTTAGACTTAATAATAATATATGATGTAGGATTTGCATGTTTCTAAATGAATTATATAGCACGATCACTTCAAATGAATAGATGAAGGGACTAATTTGTGATGAAGTGTTTGCTCCTGGTGGATTCTGTTGGGTTCTGCAAATTGGCTTGAGAGTCTGGTTTTGACTATTTCTACATGTAAAGTGTCAGGAGATGCATTTTGTTGATTTGGTACTATATAAATACAATTTGATTGATGATTGGCTGATTGATTGACACAAATGTAAATAAGAATAGGGTAGATCTCTGTGCCACATGACAAATTGTGCGAGAGCAGGGAATAAAAAATAAAAAAAATCTGTTATAGACCAGTCAGTATCTACAGTGCACTTACAGAAAGGTGTCGCTCCTGTTACAGATATAATTGGTTCCCTTTGATCAGTGCACGCTGCAGGAGGCTGCCTATGATCAGCCCCTGGAGAGGCTGACTCCGTAGGCCTCCAACAGATGCAAAACCTCCTGATTCTCCTTTTTTTAAAAAATATATATATACACAAATCCACTGAATCTCTAATATTAAAGAAGCTTCAATTTGCTCCACTCATACTTTTTTTTTTCAGAGATGTTTGTTTAAGTGGAAAGTCTCTGCTTCCTTTCTTTTTTCCACTAATGAGGTTTACTTGGAAGTTTACTTGTTTTGATTGAGAATCTTAATTGTATGTTTGTCATAGCATGGAAGTGCCATCATTGGTAAATGCTCTTATTTTTTATTTGGTCTTGGTTAATGTATAGAGATGAGGTCATCACACTAAGGCTACATTTACACGAAACCATCTGAACTAAAAGTGCAAAAGTGGCGTTTCATTCTCACTTTTAACTCTGCATTTAGACGAGCGTTTCTGGGTGAAATCTGTGTGCAAATGGTAACGCAAGAGTGTGTGAAATGTCATATATATGGATGCAGTATACACACCAAATGGCTAGGTGGCAACACTCCCAAGAGTGCCTGCCTAGAATCTTTTTACTTCTCTTCTACCTGTGCACAAAATGCAGTAAACATAACCACTGAGCTGCAATACAACACAGAGAAGAAGAAATCTGACAATTTCATTTTCACAGATGAGGAAGTTGAGCTTTTGCTCAATGTAACATTAAATTACAAAGCGACCAAGGCAAAAGAAAATGTGGCCTGGGAGTCCTGCCAGTCCAAATATAGACACATGAAGCGAATTTATACAACAATATCCAGCTGATTCCAGCCAGTATCCACATCAAAAAGAGGCGATATGTAAGAGACAGATAGCATCTAACACGTCATTTCTATGTGAGGAGAAACTCAGTTTTGTGCTTTTCATCCTTTACACGGTGACACGGCGGAGTGTTTTTTAAGATTTCCTCTCTGAAGGATGGTTTCACTTTTTTGCGTTTTCAACCCCCAAAACACTGTTACCATCTGTAAGGGTTGTGGAGCACAACAACCCTAAATGAGGATGGCCACCACCACTGAGAGGAAACACAAGGACAACAGCATACAGTATTTTAGCAAGCTCTTTTTTTTTCCACTATTTTGTGCCAAACTTGTACAGCACCTTTAGTAAGTAACAGGCATGGATTACCCATTCCAACAAAAACCACCTCTCCACACAATGGCAATCAGCCCCTATATAAAGGCCCCGGTCCCAACCAATTCTCCACAATATCCAAAAGGGGGGTGGTTTCCAGAAACTATATAGTATGTATACACATTCACAAGGACAACCTTCAAAGCTACTAACAATACAATATAGTAATAATTTTAGTACCATTATTAAACAAAAACACTGAATGAAAAACCCACACAATAATCTAAACCTAATCCCCTGTCTTCCCCCACTCCCCTCTCCCTTCAGTCCATGGTGGTTTCTTCCTAGTGGGGTTGATGGTTCTCACCAGGTTCTTGTTACCAGTGATCATGGGCGCGCCTCCATCAACATGGTTCAGTCTCACATTTACCTCAGAGAGAGAGAATATTAAAGCCAAACAAAAACAAGAATACAAAACAACCAAATTAATTTATGTATTAATCAACTAAATAGGATCCATCTTCAGTAGATCAATACATAATATGAAAACAATAAAAATGAGTGCAAGTAAATAAAAATGTGTGTATATTGGAGCAACACACCTGTTCAGGGAGGGGCTGCCTGCAGCTCCCTCACACCATCTAAACGATATGGACATCCGATAAAATATTTTGCATTTTTCAGCCCTGAGCATTATCATGTAAAGTGCCCCTAAAACATGATAGTTGACACCAGTGTCACTCACACTGGTGTATGAATGTGTATGAATGTTAGGTGGTTTTCGGAGGGGCCGTAGGCGCGAAATGGCAGCCACGCTTCCGTCAGTCTGCCCCAGGGCAGCTGTGGCTACAAATGTAGTTTACCACCACCAAAGGGAGAATGTGAGAGCGAATGAATAATGGATCAACAATGTAAAGCGCTTTGGGTGACTTGAAAAGCGCTGTAAAAATCTAATCCATTATTATAATTATTGTGTGCTTCAGTGGCTTACAATATGGTAATTTTAGTACTTCTCTGAAATCAGTTATCTAGCTGAGAAAACTGGATTAACACTTCTGTTTCTGGAATACACTACTAATGTCAGGTTTTGCACAAAGATTCAGTCCACTGTTCATCAAAGTAACATCATATAGTAATAAATATAATCATATAATAAGCTGTTTAGGGCCAAGTGTATAATTTTAACATGTTAGAATTAGTTTGCTTGGAGTTCAGTTAAGAGTTTGCCCACAATCTAGTCCAGTGGATGTAAAGGGTTATTAATACATTTAAACACTTCTGCTGTATTAAATAAACTACAACATCAGACCTTTTAACAGACGTTTTGTACAAATAGCTAGTGTTGTAGTCAAGACTGCACCATCCAAGACTATGACATTTCTGAGCCCAGAGGGTTTCGAGACCAAGACAAGATCAAGACCAAGGGAGGTTGAGACTGAGACGAGACCAAGACCGTACATACAATGAAAAATTATTAGAAGAGTGAACAAAGTTTCAAAAGGATTCTCCATTTTAAGATTGATTTACAGTATCATTAATGGTGACAAAGAGTCCCTGCACTTTTTTCTAAATGCCACAATGCAGGAAATCTCAATTCTTCATTTATTTTTCTGTGTCAAAACTCCAGCATCCATCAACTGAACAGCAGCTGTTTCATTCACAAAATTTCAGCATTAAAATGATGGTAACATTCCAAGCCGGAATAAAATGCGACGACAAAACACTCCATCCAAAACAAACCCATGAATATATGGGCCTTATTTGCCTCAGTTTTTGGTTCAGTTTGGTTTTGCATGTCGTTTTATGGATGTATTCTTTGTGGTTTTGGAAACCAAACTTTATTACTAACGAGTCTGCAGACACCACTGCTACCAGACATGTAAACACCTTCTCCTGGTTTTCCTTCACTCCCACTGCATGTGTGAGAGAGGGGGTGGGGGTTGGTGTTGAGATTCACGTGGTGTGTCTCTATGCAGCTGTTGCTGGGGAACCATGAGAAACAAATCAAACGATCAATAACTGGTTGCTTTGAAATAGATCCCTTTCCTTTTTAATCAGTGGTATGACCAAATAACTTAACAGTGGTGGTCTCGACTGGTGTCGTCTTAAAATCCTGAATCTGCACAGTTTTAGACTGCAACAAGACCGGGTAAAAATGCACCCAAGACAAGAACAAGATGTTAAAGAAGCTGTCAAGTCCAAGACCAATCTCCAGTACAGTGGTCCCTCACTATGTCGTGGTTCATCTTTCACATCTTTGCAGATTTTTTTTGTGCAATTTTGCTTTTTTTTTTTTTTTTTTTACAGTCTATGAACGCACGTTGTGTTCTGCATCCTGACTGGCCAAAGGACTGTAGACCATTGTCCATCAATCTCTTCTGTGCAGTGTCTCCTGTACAGTACAGAATGAGTTCGGCCAAATGTCCATAAATGTTCTCTCCTATCAGTGTGACTCTGAAGTGCTGCATGTTTGCAAGTTTTCTCCTCAACAAAACCCAGATTGTCAACAAAACGTTCTGCACCGACAAAGGCATCTGCGGTCGAACCTGAAAGGCAGAGAAAGATGCTAACCACTGGTGGACATGCTGAAGGAAGGTAGAAGTTGTGCGGCTGTAGGCGCCATTATGGAATAAATGAATCTACAGTTTGTAAAAAAGGAGAAAAATAACAGAAGCACGACAGCAGCAATAAGTTTGAACAAGGATGTAAAAAGGATTTTAACTGTCCGCAACGGAAAAAGTCACTACAGTGGAGCGGCGCCACGCAGAGGGACGGTCAGAGGAACTGTGGAATACACACGAGTCACTGTTAATAATGTCTTCTGTGTCCGACCTCATAGATTGATCATTAAAATTGAACTTTGAGAGTTTAAACAAGAGAGAAATGTTAGAAAATGTTAATGCCTGTCTAAGAAAAGTGTATAAAGTGTGTGGTGAGGACTTTCACAGCCTTAAAACATACAAAATAATTGTAGAAAAATAAAGATGACTCTACTTCACCGATTTCACCTATTGCGGGACCACTGTACAACAACACTACGAATGATGAGTGTAGCTGCTCCAAAACGTTTGTCTTCCGGCTGGAGAAGAGACCCACGCTCTGACTGATGGATGATGAATGTTTGCTTTATTTTCTTTCATGTCTGACATCAAACCACTGTGAAAACTCAAATAATATAAACCATAATAGCAAAATATTGGCATAAAGCGTAATTAACACAATATTTCCCTTATAAACATATAAATAATAATTATAAGTGTTCCATACTGTGTGCGCCCTCCAACCAAAAGTAAGGAGTAACTCTTCTTATCTTAAAATGTGTGTTTTCCCAGAATTCTTAAAACAGAAGTGAACTTTGGCCCTGGAATATAAGATTACCTGACTGATAGAAGTGTCACATGATCGGCCGAACATGTATCTTTCTCCCCAGCAGGAGTCACCGATCACCAAACAAACAAAAATATACACAAATGAAAAAATCCAAACAAATATGCATATCTCAGTGACCGCTACAGTGAGCATCTAAACATGTAAAATAAATGTATAAAATAATTAAGTGCATACTGTGATTTCAAACAAGTGACCCATATCACACAAAACAATTCCAGTTGGACTGCTTTACCAAAGTCTGTTACTAATGACATAGAAAATAAGGACCCAAACAGCTTCGACCATGGAAGCCACCCTTAGTTCGATATTGTTTATTTCAGTGACGGACCATTAGTTGATATCACTCGTGCTGTGGAACTTCTTGTGCTTTAGGGTTTAGTTCTGGAAGGGTTGGCCTCCAGCTCGCCTCTGTCCCCAGGAGACAGTGTGTCATTCTTAGCAGGACTGTTTATTTTTTGACCTTTGCATTTGTTGTATCCCTCTGTTCCTCAGTTGGCTTTGCAAGCGGAGCCGTGTCCTCAGAGACGAGGCAAGGAGGATGAGATGAAAGATTCATACGGGCGTACGCGGTTTGAGCGAGGTAGAGGGAGATCTCCACTAGAGAGAGTTAATTAGGATCTCCCTTTCCCAGGCAATCACTCTGCTCTTGACATTTCATCTCACTTTTTCCTGAACAAATCTCCTCACGACTGGAGGAGACAGACAGAGAGAGGCAAAGAGACAGAGAGAAAGTGCTTGACCTTGGTGAGGTGTTGTGATGCATTTCTGGTTTTAGCCCACATCAGTCTGTCTGCCCATGATAACGTTTAACATGAAACACTGGAATAATCCCACAGCTTTCTGAGTAACTGTCTCTAACAGCCTCACTTCTATCACTTGAAAGGAAGAACCCTTTTCTTTTGTCCTCCCTGCTGCAAATCCATCATTGGGTTCAAGAAGCACACCTAAATGTACCACAGATCCATTTCATGTTCTCTAGGTACAAAATTAAAACAGAAAAACACATTCATACGCAAATCAGTCCCAGTTGTGGGGTTAGAGTGAGTGCAGTGACACAATAAAAGAACAAGTCTGAACAGTTCTGATGATTTTTTTCCTCTTATGACAATAGCAAACGGAGACATAATCATAGCTCGGCTAAATGAAAAAACCTTCGGTGTCCGGTGTGAAAGAGATAGATCTGATGGTTGACTGTAATAGAGAAAGTGGTTGCAGACAGACGGAGAGAGAGCATGTGCAGAGGTAAAGTGTGTTTATTGTCCCCATCTCCCTGTCTGCCATTTGAAATTGGAGAAAGCAGACTCTATTATTGGACACCAGTGCCAGTCCCAGCCAATGATCTGGCTCCATGATAGATCTGTTTAATGCACACTTTATAGCTGGCAATCCCCTGCTGAGGATTTTTCAGAAAGCTGACAGAGTGGTTATAGGTAACCTGCTTGCAGAGAAAAGAGGAAAATTACAATTCTGAAATGACTTCAGCCCAAAGCTCAAAGCAGCAGCATGTTTCACAGTCCCCCAGAACCTTTCTGACTAGGCTCAAATAGTTGACTGAATTTCCTCACCTCTCCCAGATTTCATCATGATAGGAACAAAACAGGTACACGTGGGAATATTTGTGACAAAACAAAAAAAAAAAAAGGTAGAAATGTGACTCACTGCTAGTCCTCTGACACCAGTATTTTACAGTCACTGATTCCTGCACATACAGACATGTTTTACAGCCTGAACTGCAGTGTGTTACATTACTGTGAGCTGCACCTTTTTTATACACAAAAGGAAATTTCTAGCCTGGGAAATGAACACAGTTTCTCTCATTTAACCCTGGATTTAACCCTGGAAATAATGCTCATATGCAAATAAATTCCAAAGCCTAATACACTGTTATAAACTACTGTTTGGATCGCTTGTGGTGTTCTCAGAATCTGTTAAGTTATTCATTAACACAATTTCAAAGTCGCAAGAATGTTGCTCCTGAATATAAGTACAAGTTATTCACTATATCAGCAAGCACCATTAAAGTTTTAAAGTTTAGATTTACAGAAAGACATAAGGACTTGGTTCAATACAGAAAATGTCTGAAGAGAGGGAAAAAACTCTCATAGTGTTGATTAATATTTAAACCAAACCACAATATTTTAACCAAAGCCGATTTATCCTTCATCCTTGAACTATATACACTATCCTCAAGCCCAAAGAAGCAAGAAAAAGTACACAATTACATTTTCTTGCAACAAAATAAAGGTAATAACTATGTGATGATGTAGATAAAGTAGGTTTATTTATGTAGACTTCTAAAAAAATAAACTTTATTTGATGCATTTGTCAATGCGGGCCTCTTTGACAATGGCCATAGCCTGGTAATTATCACAGGTCACATGACCGCTGTCCAATCAGGGACTGGTATTGAACAGCCCTTGCAGAGGTTGACCATATTATGGATTCACTCATTAAAACGTTTGTATGGGTGTAGGTCAGCCAGGTGCTGACAGGTGCCAGTGAGATGAATGACTATGTCGCAAAACACGCACACACTCCCACCCTCACCACCCAATGGGGGCAACCGCTGCCAGTAGGAACAGTAGTCATGGAAATGAGGGTCGCTAACCTTGCCATGCTTAATTCATAAATCTGCCGCTGTGACCGCTGATGAAGCCTGTGTTTAGAGCCGCACAGTTTTACGAACTATTTGTTTTTTCTGACATAAACAGTATTGATACGAGCGTATCTTTTATTGCTCCTGTGGATCACCTTTGTGTAATCCCTGGAACTAATTCACAGGATCTGTTTATGTTCTTTTGTTTTTGTTTTTTTCCTAATTTGCAGTAATGTCAAAGAAATGCCACTTTTTGAATAATTTCATTAAAATGCAGGCATCTTATATGAGCATAAGAAATAGAGTTTATTCATGCATATATGCAGTATGTAATAGAGTTTATTCATGTAATAATAATAGTAATAATGCAGAAAGATGTGACAATGTGCTTTATAATAAATCATAAGTAAAACACATAAGCAATAAAAATATAAATCCAAGCGTTCATTTAGCATTACCAGGATGAGAGCTAACCTAATGTCTGCTTTTGAAGAAAAAAGGATGAATGGGATCCTGGTTAAACTGAAGCTGCGGACATACATTCAACTGAAAAAGACATATAAAACAAAGATTTCTGTCAGCACAACTTTGACCAGAAACCAAAGGTCCCTCACAAAGGTCACTCAGTTGTATACAGGAATCCTTCCCTTGGCCTTTGACTCTAGGTTATGTACCCAAATCCCAGAAGAAAACAGACTTTGTGGACTCTGTGATTTAGGGAAAGTGGAAATTGAATCACATTTTCTTTTGTCTTATCCTCTATACGATGATCTGAGAGCCTGTTCGCTTATAATGAGATGTTTATCTGAAACCCTGCAATGTTCTGGAGCACTGATGATGACAAAATGACATGGTTTAGTTCAAATGAATATAAATTAACATTATTTGTTTGTAAAGCCTGGAAAAAAGCTGATGTGTTTGCTTAAATAGGTCAGTACGTTGTCTTGTTTCTATCTATTGGGCCTATTGTCCAGCATATGGTGTTTGGTTTATATTATTGGTGTCTTATGAGCTCATGTAAGGACTGGGTATATTTTTATGGAGGACACAATAATAACAATTCATTCATCATTGTTCATAAAACCCACCCTTAACTAAAAAAAACTGTCTAAATAAGAGGGTCTTCAGTTGCTTTGGGGCCGGGTATTCCAAAGGCTTGGAATGATCAATCCCCTCTATTTTTGAAGTGAGTGCAGGGGAATATATTCGTGTATAGATGTTATATACAGTTGTGCTCAGAAGTTTACATACCCTCAAGAATTTATGATTCCTTGGCCATTTTTCAGAGAATATGAATGATAATACGAAAACGTTTCTTTCACTTATGGCTAGTGGTTGGTGAAGCCATTTATTATTATTAAATAAATGTGTTTGCAAAATATCCAAATAACCCTGATCTAAAGTTTACACCCCCTAGTTCTTCATCCTCTGTTTTGGCTCCTCTAACATCTATAACAGCTTCTAGTCTTTTGTGGTCGTTGTGGATGAGGCTCTTTGTTTTCTCAGATGCTAAAGCTGCACAGACTGTCAGAGGCCTGCTGGGTGTGGGTGGGGGTCACACACAAGGGAGATACCTGTTAGACGCTGGTGGGACCTTTCTGTGTGGAGCATGTTCTCCCTGTGTCTGCGTGAGTTCTCTCTGGGTACAATCCAAAGACATGCACTGATAGGTTAATGGGCTAATCTAAATTGCCCATAGGTGTGAATGTGAGAGTGATTG
>JAQQZY010000019.1:16206291-16218446 GCA_030068375.1 Ostorhinchus rueppellii | reverse complement strand
TGGTCATGACGTAGGCGTGAACACACGTATCACCCGTAAAGATGGATGCGGAAACGGCACCGCCACCGTATCGTCCCACTCTGGGACCCGAATTCCAAAAGTATCGTATTGGGATACCGTTTCCGCCGTATCCATTTTTAAGAAAGGCCAATTCGCTAAGATTTGGAGACGAATTCACGCGAATCCGTATCCGTGTGGACGGGGCCTTAAAGTTAGACCTGATGCGTTACCTACCTGCCTACTGATGCTTGTGGACTTTTCACCTTCCACTTGTGCCTACAAGAGAGAAATAAAACAAATATCAACTTTACATATTACAATGAAATGCAATCAATTTTGCATATATAATACCCCCCAACTCATTTAAACACCCTCCTTCGCTTGTACTGCATGAACAGGCAAAGAAATAACTGCACAATACAGTTTAAACAGAACTAATGGCATCGTGAGCTAAAAATACCGATGACAATCTGGACATTTCAACATTTCTTTGCTTTACCTTTGGGAGACACCTGCCCCGTTTCCACTGCGTGGGACCGGCTCCACTCCACTCGGCCTTTTTGCGTGTCTATTACAAAAAAGACTGGAATCTGGTACCCAGTGCTAGTTTTTAGGGCTGCCTCCACCGAGTATCCAAAATATTGGAACCGATACTAGACCGTGACGTGTGAACACTGCAGACACTGATTGGTCAGACAGTTTTCTCTGACCAACATCATTTTACAAAACACAAATGTGAAGTAGACAGTACATATTACAGTACATGAATCCACATGATAACCGCCCAAAACTACACCATGGTCGGTCGAACAGATTCAGTCTTTGGTGGCCGACGTAAAAACTCAGGCGAAACAACAGGCAATGAGCGAGCTTTCAGCAACTCTGAGCAGACGACACGGAAATAAACGCGCCACATTGGAATACAGAGTACAGTACAGCCGAGTGGAGCCGGTACCACGTAGTGGAAACGCGGCATCAAACACATTTTATTCGCATGCTCAATTTTACATTTTAGCTGTTATTAACTTTACACAGCAACATTAGCTTGCTCGTCAAACAGCAGCGATCAGCTAACAGTACTTGCACACAAATGTCCAAAACCACAACGACAAAAATCATTTACTTACCAGATAATAAAAGCAACAAGAGGAGTACAAAACTGTTTCCCCTGCAGAACGTCTTTTCCATAGAAGGTACAGTAGATAGGTTTAGAAATCCATCCATCTTCTGTGCCATCTCCATTCTTTCTGCTCTGCGTTTGAACTGCAACGACATTGATGACATCAGACGTCACATTTGACTGATACTAAAAAAAATATTAGCTGTCAGGCAGCGTTAACTCAAAATAATGAATTTCAGTACACTTAAAACGCCTTGTCTTGGTCAGAAAACTAATACATTTAGAGTTGGGTCAACTAAATACCAGGTTTTAAGTATTGAATTGATAATATTAATAAGTTCAATGAACTGTTTGGGTTTACAGTGCATTTACTTATAATTGGTGAAATTTCACATCTGTAGCTGCAAAACTATTGGTTGAATTCATACCAAATTGGGTTTATGGATCGCTAGTGACCCAGAATAGATGTAGTTACATTTTGGGGAAAAGTAGGTGAAAGTTCAAAATTTGAATTCATTTTTAAAATCCTTTTTCGTCTCCCATTTACTTATAATGGATGATTGCATCTATTGTAAGAGCCATACTCATAAAGATTCAGGGTCACAAATTATTACGGTCACCTGGGGTGTATTTTCTGCTCTATGCCATTGGGTGTCGCTGTCCTGTCAGTGTGTGTTTGACCCTGGAAGGGCATATGGTTTTTGACTGCTGTGGTGACTAGTAGACAAAGGAACCGTCTGAGTTACTGTTTGAAAGTCGGGACTATATATTCACTGTGAAAAGGAAAATAAATTGATTTCTAGGGTTCTCCCCAGACAGTTGAATAATGGTGCTGCACCAGTATACTGCTAGCTAAGCACCACTATACTTGATTTCAAATTTAGTGCGTTTTTCTATTTTCCCCCAATAATTTTGCTAAAATGTACTGAAATCCGCAGGCACGCAGGGTGGCCCCCCACATCCAGCATGACAACTCGCACAGCCTATCTTCAAAACTTCCACCATTTCTTCTTCGTGCCTCACTAGAGCTACATATCGGGTAGAGACAGCAACATTGCCCCTGTGGTTTCCAGTTGTACTGCTCACTTTGGCACTTCGGGATCTGACTGCACGTAAACGCTAGGGAGAAGCCTTTATTTTAATACACATCACAGTTGAGATGAGCCAAAGACTTTTCACTCAAGCAACAGCATATGGTGAGGTCTCAGTAGTGCGTCAGCCAGGTCAGTCATGGGAGTTAAACACCACAGAAGCATTATATCAGAACAAGCTCCCATATCTATAAAAACATCAATTTTGTTTCAATTTATTTCAAACTTAGCACTCGTATAGAGACTGTTGATATGCTGACATCAGCACATGCATAAACATGATGATATCAGCTAGATGGATGCCAAATAAGCTACAATACAAGTGAGGGGTGGGGTTTGTTGTGCCTGGCACCACTTGTTTTACTGTTTAGGTTGAATTAAATGGGATATATTGGGAACATGAGGAGTGAAAGTTGGATGAGGACAGCGGCTGTTAGAGGAAAGGCATTTTGATGCAGAGGATGAAAGGATAAGTTACTTTGAAACTGAGACGGTGTGAAAATCTTTTTTCTAACTGAAAAAAAAAAGCCACATTGTTCATTCATGGTCCTCAACCCAAAGTGCTTTCAGAGTAGGGCTGGGAATCAAAAACTAGTCCCAACTCAGGACTGGTTCCAATTCATCAGTTCCATCAGAATTATACACATCCAGTGTTATTAATTCTTTTTAACGATTCTCTCATTTCCCAGCACAAATTTGCCTGGTTTTCCCTATGTCACATCGTGGTACATTACGTAATTACATCACCCACCAACCTGCTTCAACCGCAAGGAATCATGGAGAGGAAAAAGTGATCCAAAGCTTGGCTACATTTCACTAGAAGAGATGAGAATAATGCTGTGTGTAATCAGTGTAATGCTGTAATTTTATGTAAGGGTGCAAATACCAGCAACATGCTTAAGCATTTGTTGACCCAGCATGGAATTAAATTACAGGAATGTCATGTGTTCGACCACCTGCGTACGAGTGCCAACGCTGCTGGTCAAACAAGCTCCACTATGACCTGCTGAAGTACTTTTTTCCCACTCAAAAAACAACTCAGGAGTGGATAACAAAACTGATAAGGAACTAGAATGGTAAGGAGAATCGACAATGGCATTGATATTGATGAAGTCCTTTCATTTCCCATCCCTATTTCAGACCCTGGTGTTCTAGAGGAAACACAAGAGCTTACATGTTTTTACACATATGGCATGCCCAATTATCTTTTCATAGACTATATTCAGCTACTTAGATCACGGATCTCAAACTAATTTCAGTCCAGGGGCCACATTCTGCCCAACATGTTCTAAAGTGGGCTGAACCAGTAGAATAATTACAATGAAAAAAGCAAAACCACATTATGACAATGTTTACATCTACACGTGAATAACATAAATAACATGAAATGTCTTAACATGAATCATTTTAATTTTAATTTTAACAATATTATGCCTCAGTTTTTCATTTGCACATATGCAAACCATTATTTACAACAGATTGTTGTAAATAATGGTTGTATTTCACTAAAATCCTCTATTTGTTACGTTTCTTGTTCATCTGTGCCATTCTTGTGCCTGTCCCTTTAAGGGTCTGTTGCGTTGCCGCGGCAATGGAGCTCTGCGCATGCGTGCTGTGGCCCAAGCCGTAATCTGCATGGCCAGAGGTAAATCACAGATTGAGCGTGCTCTTCTGATAAAAGTTTTATATGTTATATTTTGTGTCTTAAGCATAGTGCTAAGTGTTGTGATTGATTGTGGCAAGCGTGAACAGTATTTTACCTCAGTTTAGCGAGGTTTTGCCGATCAAAAATGTGTTTTTACCGCGTGCTCGGATGTAAAGCTAACCGCTACGCTAGCATAGCAGTCAGTCTCCGTTGCTAGTCTGAGCGTGTGTGTTGTGTATTTTTACAAAGAAAGAGGAGACGTGCCGCTGAAAACACACCAGCTCAATGTACTATATGACTTTGTTGTTTAGGTATGAGAATGGCCAGTTGTTATGTTATTTGTCTTGTTCAATAATGTGTTAAGTAAAACTGATGCGTTTTCTGGGTACTTTCATTCATTTTGCTGATAAAGTATTTAATTTACTTCGAGTTACTTTTTTTTTTTTTAAGTATTACATTTACATTAATATTTATGTGTGATAAGTTATTTTGGTCATTATGTTTCATAATTGCTTTTTGTAGGACGTGGGTTATTTTTGTACATGTACATATGGAAAAAGCTATATAATAAAAAGCTGTAATCTGCATGGCCAGAGAGAAAGAGGAGATGTGCCGTTAGTTGAAAGTACACCAGCTTACTGTATGGTATGACTTTCTCATTCAAACAGAATAAAAGTAATTCAGAGCGCAGATCTGGTCCTGATATTGCCTTCATTTTACAAGTCACAATGCGGAGAAGGAAAACCACGCGAGTTACACATTACAACTTAGAGAACCCAGTGATCTACAAATTGACAAAAACATTTAATAAAAGACAGACCCCTGAAAAAAATTATTTTGACATCCTTAGCTGTTAACATCGCCCATGTAATTTTGCATTTCACAAATTCATCCACAGGCCAGTTTTGGACCCTTTGACGGGCTGGTTTTGGTCCACAGGCTGTTGGTTTGACACCTGTGACGTAGTAGATAGCCATGGATCTTAACATGAACAAATCAAGTTTTACCCTTTGATGTTCATTAAGTGCATTCTGCATTGTTGTATGAAACGGGACAACCTTTTGCAACCTGTTACATCATCAGCAGTCATCGATGCCGCTATTAACAGATGTGACATGTTTCCGAAAGTATTCCCCATGCCGTCAGTAGCTATAACCGTCTCTGTTGCATGGGCTTTGGTCATGTTTTTGCAGCTATCAACTACAAACTGAGGAAATGTGATCTATAACACATTGAAACTGCATTAAATGGTCGATCAAATGATTAAGTTGTTTATGAAGAAAATGCGTATATTTGTGTGGGGGTTTTTCATCACTGCTGCACTTTTTGGCTGTGTTTACCTCCATTTTTTTTTCTTTTTTTTTTCTTTTTTTTTTACATTTTATACAGAAATGGAACAGAACAAGGCACAGGAACAATAGGGGTTGGGGGCACCATTTCCACACAGCATCATGTTTGTTTTTCACACAGCATCATCGTTCGCAGCTGTTTTTGTAATTTAAACAGTACTTTTATATAAATTCCGATCTTATCGGCTTGACATTCTGTCCATTTTGACCAGGTTTTGTAAAATGAGTCTTCTTGGAATTTTAGTCAAAGTTGCTTTTTCCATTTTGTAGATTTCTTGTGCTATGTTGATCCAATCCTCGTTTCTTGGTTGCTCAAGTTTGAGCCATCTTCTGGTGATGGCCTTTTTTGCTTGCTGCTAAAAGAATATAAAACAGTTTCTTGTCTCTATTGTCAAGGTTGTCCAGTGTTATGGTACCAAGGTACATAGTTTAAAATAGAAAGGGGAAAACACATTCTGTATATGCTGATGAATTTCAATCCAATACTCTTGAATAATTTGACAACTCCAAAAAACCTGAAAGCGGTTAGCTCCTTCAGTATCACATCTCCAGCATCCGTCTCCAGTTCCTCTATGTATTTTTTGAGTGTGTTTACCTCCATTTTGCCAATGAATCAAACAGAATTCAGAGAAATTTCTCCTACCCCTCCATTTGTAGTGTGGTCCTGGAAAATCTCTGTTTCCAGGGCTAAACACCCCTCTGTCTAATTGAGAATCAGGACAACACGACTCCTTCACATGTCTGCTCAAAGCGGACGGGTAAGCGGAGGGCCATTACAAAGTGTTTGGAAAGTTAGTTGGTTGGACCTGAACACAGTTAGAGCTACTGTTTTATTCTGTAGAAAATGCACACTGACTACACATCTGCACTGGATAAAGCAGAGGCAACAAACAGGTGAGTGAAACATGGAATTTTTTACTGAAATCAGACTAATTTCCTTAACCACAATGTTATATTAATGTTTTTCACTGTGGTTTCATGCACCATCTGCTCTACATCTGAACAGGCCTCATACAGTGTAATGTTTATTTTATGTGTGTTTTAGTCTCATGTTTCATACTGTCTATCTATTGGGGCTGGTGCTGAAATCAATCGATGTACATGGAGTACCATACGTTGTAGGTGCTGACAACATTTGCACGCAACATGAATCCTCATTTATTTTTTATTCCTCTGAACTTACAATTTCAAAATGAAGAAAGGAATCTCATTAGATTAATCTCTTGTGTACTGTATCTCAGTGCGCGTCTCTGCCACTGCTTTGTCTTGTATTGTGTTCTACCTCTTCTGTTGATCTGATGCTGTCAGCTGTGGTTTTCTGCTGGTCTCTGTCTATTAGCCTGGTGTTGAACTGTTTATCAGTCGGTGCCTATAAAGTATTGTCCTAGAGCTGAAACATTTCAATGGGCTTTCTGCTTTTAAAGTTGTGTGCACTGTATGTTATTGAAGACACTGGTACATACTTGAATCGATAAGAAACCATTTATGTTTCTGAATAGGACGTTTTAGTTACTTGACAGTTGTGATGTTTATAATGGCTTTCAGAATGGCTGCTCAAGGATGCTCCTCCCCCTCTGTGCTTTGAGTATTGCACTGCCCTTGGTCATCACAGATTTCTTAGGAGTAAGTAAGAAGCAAAAAATGTCAAAAATACACATGCAAATTTCCCTTCAGAAATGTTACAAAGGTATAAGCTGTATTTAAATCAATAATAACACCCGCATTTTCTCTGTGTTGGGTAATAAAATATTAGATGTTGAACATTCCAGAAACAGTTTATTTGCAAAAACAAAATATGAAAAGGTCATTTGAAGCCCTATTAAACTGAATTTCTATAGAAAACCAGAGATGTTCAATTAATTTTCTCCAAAGCAATATTTAAATACCGGTCATAGTCTTGAACTTTGGCTTTTCATTCCTTTGTTTTTTTGTTCAAATAATCACTGTGGATCAGTGTATTTATATTTAATAGCCCCGTATCAAATTGGCCTTAAATTTAGATGAGCTTCGAGTTCATCAACATGATGTTTGTGACCAGTCAAGTGAGCGAAACAAGGTAATTGCAAATTCTCAAAAACCTATTTTTGTTCAAGCTGTCAATATTCACAGCTGACGGAAAGTGCCTCTCAGAAACACATCTCACAGACTTGGAACAAATGAGCTGACGGTGGAGTTGCCAGGGCAACGAGCATCATGATCCCTGATTGACGAATGACATTCGCAACCAAACATCAGGAAGTAGATGGTGTTGCAAATGCACTTACAAACAAGCCATGGTCCTACATTAATCTGCCTACAGCTGCTGCATCTAAAGCATTCAAATCGCATGTTGTTTTTGGAGAAAATGGTAATTTCTCAGAGTAAATGGAGTGAGCAACAGTGTATGTTTTTAGCTTGTACATAATCAGTCAATCAGAGATACATTATACAGTTTTACACTGGAGCACAGACCGTCTGGAGATTTGACTGTGCATGGTTTACAAACAGCCTGCACTTTGCTTCAGTGGAGAGCGAATAGGATCCCTGTGGACAGACTGAAAGAAAAATCACGCACACACCAAGTTCATATTACAGGCTGAGCAAGAGTACCTTACATGATTTTTTTTTTTTTTTCTTTTCCACAAGCTTGAAGGCAAGAAAATTGAAAGCCCCCAGCAGCATTTCCTGCTGACGGTATTACTACTCCCCCTGCTCTCTCTATCTCTCTCTGGCTGTCTAATTATCTCTCACTCTCCCTCTCTTTCTTTCGGTCTCCCTCTTCTGTGTCTCCTTTGACATCAGAGAAGCGTTGCAGTTTCACAGGAAAGCCGTAGGAAAATGTTCACTGGCTGGATCCCACACCAATGCCCTCATCCCTGGAAGGATGCTGTCAGCACACACACACGCACACAAACACACCCTCCCTGTGATGTGTACACATGCTTTACACCGCCTCCCTTTTACCCCAGTGTTGTCATGCTATCCATCTTGTACAGAAGCATAGAGTGCAGTAGAGGGGGGCATTACAGGAGATCTGGGACTAAACTGTCTTCATTCATTCCCTCAGCCTGGCGGAAAAGCCCCGGACGCTGGTTAGAATCCCTGCCTTCCACTCTGCATGCCTTCCTCCTCGTTTGTCTTTTTCCTGCTCGTCTGTCTCCTTTTTCTGGCAGCGTGTGAGCAACCTCCTAACTCCACCGCCACACTAATGGCAGCAGAGGCCTCTATCTGGCAGGGGAACAGGATCTCATCTACTGAGCTGCCCCCGGCTACAGTACACACAGAGACATACATTAAGCCTCAGCGCTACACGCAAAGAGGAAGGCAAGCAGATTTCAATTTTAAAGAAGCTTGCAGAAAGACAACAAGGGGAGGGTACGGGATTGTTTGTGCTTCTGTTCACTTCTCCCCTTGCCTTGTTATGCGCCACCTTGAATATCAAAATTAATAAGAAAACATGATTTGCATTATGGTGGTCAGTCACAGAAAAACAGAGTAAGTTTGCTGATGATGAGCACAGACAGCCCAGCGTCGGCATGTACAACAAACAGCAATATGTCATAAGTTCCATTCAAATTTAGACGTGCCAGGCTAAAATGATTGGCTCTTTAATTAATTGCATTATCATCAGCAAACACAGTGATTTTCTCCCAGCCATGAAAGCTCCTGAGAAAAGACAGATATAATGTTGCTGAGGCCACTCCACGCAGCCACTGCAGGAGGAAAGCAACAGGCACTGCACTGACACAAAGTCACAGTGCCCCCTACTGATTAACAAAGCAACAACACCCTAAGAGTGCATTACCCTTGGCAGTATATCCAACAGCACAAAGCGGAGGGGAGGGCATTTGTGCACACAGCCATGGGACACTCAAAGAATGGCATCCCTTCAGAATATGAAAAGGGTTTTCTGCCAAGTGTTTGGCAGTCCATGCAGGGCTCATGCATACTCAGTTTCAGGGGTGTATTTGATAGAAAACAGCTTTACATGATAGTGGGATGTGAATGTCTATCACTGAGATGCAAAATATAAAGCCCTCCACGTAAAGCATTTGTAAGCTGCCAGAGGAAAGCCTCATAAAAAGAATGACAGTGCGTCCATGTCTACAAAGAGTGTAAAGTGCAGGGACTGAAATAGAAACGCTGTACATGTCTTTTTTTTATTATTATTATTTTATTTCCCTCAACGGACCTCAATCTGTATCTGCCTCCTCCTATCAAATCTGATCTGTGTGAGGTTTTGACTTTGAATTTACCAGCATGTTGCATTTTAGTGGCAATTTTTGCAGCTGTAAAAATGACTTCTGTGTTATTATCCTCCCAAAGCAGAACAACAAAGAGGGAGAGACTGTGCTGACAGGTCATCTGGAGACAAATTCTGAAGCTGATCTGTAGACACTGAATAATGGAACAACTCCTGGGAGTGTTGGCAGCTGTGTTGAGATATCATGACATCCTGAGAGTCACAGCTGGAAGCTACTGTCAAGTAAAACCCCATCAGAATGGATGTCTCAAACAAAAACTTTGTGTGGCAACAAATCAAGTTGAAAGAAAACCCCTCAGACTAAGTGCTAATGTAAACTCAGTAAAATGCATTGATTATTAGCGCACACCTCGCTATCCAATACAAGTATGTCATTGTGGGGATCGCTTTCAAAAATCAGTAGAAACGCGTGATTGTAGAAATGTATGCGTACCTGTACAGGAGTGTGTGTGTAAACAGAAACATATTAGTCGATGTTTTTGTGTAGTCACAGTCTTGGGGTTTTTGCTGCCTGTCTTTTATTATTTTAAACAATTTATTTAGTTTTGTTAATATACAGACAGCAGGAACAGGGGAAAAATTAAAATAAAAAATAAAGTAATACAAAAGGGGCATACAAATTATCAGTCAGTTGAGTGAGCATTATCTTTGTCTTTAAATAATGTCCATTTCCTCCATTTTTGTGCAGTCACCTGCTTTGATTCACAGATGAAAAGTCATTTTCTCCATTGCATGTCCATCCAGTGATCTGTTTTTGGAGCATCACTTCACCCAGTTCGTAGTAATGGCCTTCTTATAGGCAATAATCATTATTTTTAAGTGGTACCTGTCTTCTTTCATAATAATTCCTTCTGGGATCAATCCCAGATACAGAACCCGTGGGTGCCTGGGAACCTTATCATTTAAGATGTTCTCCAAAATTCCAATACAATCATCCCAAAAAGATTTTAGTTTGGCGCATGACCAGAAAATATGACTGATTGGCATTAGAGTTTCCACATTGTCCAACATTTTTGTTGTAGTCCAGTCTGTTTGCTTTTAATTTGTGGCATGACAAAGAAATGTGTCAGGTTTTTCCAGGCAAACTCTCTCCAGCGTTCGGAGCTTGTAGAGCTGTGTTATGTTTAGAGTCTGTCACCAGATTTAATTGTAATTATGTACTACCTGTTTTTGTATGGAGAAACATATTAAGATTCCGATGTACCTGTCCTTTTAAAAAGTTCAATAATAAAAAAATAAAACTTGAATTTCAAAAACAGAAAAGTGTGATTGTTATCCTTTAAGCTAATCTCTGGTTCTGTTTCTAATAAACCAACTGTCTACATCAATATTACTTGAAACGGTCACAGAGTTGTCGTGCTAAAGTGAAGCAGTTTGTTTGGAAACAACAGCAGCAGAACGGCCATATGGTTGAACTGGGCAGAGCATATGTCCCCAGTATTCATGCTCGAGTCTGTCTCCACAAACACGACAAACCCAGGCCAACATCCCCCGGCAAAGACTCTGCTCCATGTTTCTTCTAAACAGTTCCCCTGTGTCAAGACTTTGCACAGTGGCAGCAGCCTTTGGAGTGTGACTACTGTTAGTATCTACATCCAGCCATAAATGTTTCCCCCACTATAGGACCATCTTTTCATGCACTACGGTCGGAAATCAGATGCTACGGTTGTGGCTGAATAATCCAAAAAAATTACCTCCTATCTCTACTTCCTGAACACTTTTACATTTTGATGTTTTCTATCAACGTCTAAGAAAGATGTGAAGGAGAATTTCTAAGGACTTATGGAGAGGAAAACGTGGCACTCAGAGAATTGTGCACTTAAACTGGGGCCGATGTGGACTCTAGGTACTTCATCCTGTTCATTCTCACTGTGTTGTTTAATGCAGGCCAAATCCACAGATAACCTCGTGAAAAACAAGACTTCATCCCCAAGGTTGGAATAGAAATATATAAGAATACACCAAACTAGTCCCCATTCCTAACCGTACTCACAAAATCCCATAGATCATAAATAACACCAGGTCAGACAAGGACACACATATAATAATTATTTTTAACTTCAGCTTAGACGTGGCATTAAGAACATCATCTGAGTACATTTCTAACTAAGTCTCACCCACATATCCACTTCTTTCCATCCTGATTGAGCTCTTTCTCTACCTGCTTACAATCCAGTTTCAGCTCTGTTGACCCATTACAGTTGCATATCATTGAAACATCTATGACCAAAGTAGTAGGGGTGTAAGAAAATATCGGTTCCACAAGATGTTGTGATATTTCATTTCACGATATTGAAAAGTACCATATCAATATTTTGAGGTGTTTTATTTAAATGCAGATGTTAGAGCCATAACATAATTTAGGTATAGTTTTGTATGTTTTGCCTTGATATTAAGGATCATGTTATGGTTTCGCATGTAATCTTTTTCTAATATTAATTTAGTGTGATATTTGTTAATAATTGCCAGTCTGTGTTCTATTGGTTTTGTCCTGCTGCCACAAACAGATTCTCTGCTGTAAAATGCAGCTAAGTGTCGTGAAAATGACGTAAGGTCACCTGGGGCGAGACTTTTCAATGAAGCAGGACATGGAGTAACAATGTTTCTGACCGTTACTGTCATCACTACTAGGGCTGAACGATTTCAAGAAAAGAGTTGTATTGCGATTTCTCTGGCAAATATTGCGATTTCGATTTCAACTACGATT
>JAQQZY010000019.1:16176323-16192197 GCA_030068375.1 Ostorhinchus rueppellii | reverse complement strand
AGATAGATAGATAGATAGATAGATAGATAGATAGATAGATAGATAGATAGATAGATAGATAGATAGAAAGAAATAAAACCCATGTAAACCAAGGGGAGATTTTACATTAACCTTAACTTCACATTTTAAAGCAACAATATTGTCCCAAAGCTATTGTTGAATGTCAAAACATAAGCATATTAGCAAGGTATACAAAGTTATGGAGTAAGATGGAAATATGTATCCAGTGATTTATTTACATGAACATTTTTCTAATTCCCATTTCCAATAATGGAAAGAAAAAATACTTACATAAGCAAAGAAGCTCATTTCCTCAGCATTTATAGAATTCAAACAGCTGTTATTGTGCCAGCCACAATAATAGATACAGATACTTGTAGGTTGTTTCATTCAAGTAGGACACTTATTAAAAGAAAAAGAACTGCAACTATAGCGTCAAGAGCTGGTTTCAGGCTATTAAATACTCTATTTTAAAAGACAGGGGGGAAAGGGAAGAGGAGATGAAGGGAGAATCTTATGATGGAGTGTTAACAAGGAGATGAATCATCAGTGGTGACGGATGAGGGGGAAGTAATGAGGGAGAGTCTTTGGGCAAATGAAGGGAAAGAGCAAAGAGATTCTTCTGGTGAATATCGGGAAATGTCAAAGGTTAATCTTTAAAAAGGTGAGAAGGGCTGGTGAAGAGGCAATCTTCAACAGGTAAGAGGGACAGGGTTACAAGTCCTCAAGCAGGTGAATAATAGGGAATAGAAAGAAAGAATAGAAGAGTCTTGAGGCATGTTGGGAAAATGAGTATTGATGAGGTGGGTTGCTAAACACACACGGAGAAGAACAGAGGAGCACTTCCCCTGCATAAAACATGGAGACAAAAATCAGAGAAGATGGTTTGCAACAATAAGCACAGAACAGAAACTGTGACCAACAGAAAGTAAAAAAAAAAAATCAGCAGAGAGTACAATATCAAACAAATCACTCAATGGAAAAAGCAAGAGTGAACGAGTGAAGACAGTGAACACAAAACTAAATTAAGTCAAAATTCAACCCTGGGTAAAAATAAAACAAAAAACAAACAAAAAAAAAAAACATCTCCAAATGTTCTCACTTGAAGCGTCTGGCTACTACAGAGTCAGGCTACAAATGTAGTTTACCACCACCAGAGGGAGAATGTGAGAGCGAATGAATAATGGATCAATAATGTAAAGCACTTTGGATGACTTGAAAAGCGCTATAAAAATCTAGTCCATTATTGTTGTTATTATTACTATTATTATTATTATTATTATTATTATTATTATTATTTTTATTAGTAGTAGTAGTAGTAGTAGTAGTAGGTTTTGTACCAGGGCTGATGACAGAAATGGGTAAGAGTATGGGTGGAGTGAACAATGGGTAGAAAAAAGTGAACACTGAGTAAAATGTAAAAAGTGGAGATAAAAACAAAATTTGTGTTCGGAAAAAGACCGAGAATATGCGGACAGACTCCCTGATAGGTGATGTGGATTCACTGCGGACTAAAATCTAAGATCTAAAAGCACAAAAGGCACTACACACTACACACAGATGCTCCTTATGTCCTGTATTCCTGACTAAAATTGCTGAATCCTGCAGAAGTGCTTTATTCTGCATACATCTCCAGTGATTTAATACATAAAGAAAGCCTGAGGAGAATATATTTGAATTTCCTAAAAAAAAAAAAAAATCTACAGAATATATCGATCTTTAAATGTAAAGTTGGTGAGAGGATTCTGGAAAGAATCTGCTCATAACGGATAGGTTCTTATCGCCCATCTGTTCTCTATATTGAGTTTATGTAACTCGGAAAATATATAAAGGTATAGGAGCTCAATATTTTCCTTTTTCCATTTCTATTAACAGTCTAAATGTGGTTTACAGTTCCCATTATGAAGCAAGTAGGGCTCCGTGTTTCATGAGAATTATTGCAGGAGCTGTTGAATAAACCAGCCCACAAACATTAACAAAAAGTAATGAAAACATACGCAAAAGTCCTTGTCGAATGAAAAAAGAAAAAAAAAAAGATATTCAACTTACTGAGTGAACAAAAGAAAAAGGGAGCAGCAGAAAATTCTAGGAAAGTTTATTGGTTTGTTTAGAGGTCGTAACACTAAGACTGAAAATACACCGAAGAAATCAAATGGATGAAAAATATGAATAACATGGATGCATATCTGTTGTGCATTTTTTCTCACACGATACTGTGTAAGAATAGGAATCAATATTTGAAGAAACTGCTGCAGAAGGTTGAAGGTTGCTCATTTTACAAAAACATATAATAGTAGAAAATAACCAGAGTGGTTCTGTTTCTTTGTGTATTATCAACAATGCAATAAAATAAAGAAAAATATATATAATTAAAGATGAGCAAGAAATACAGAAATGAAATTATTTATTCCCAGTGTCAAGGAATTCTGGCATGACTTTCATCCTTTTGCTGTGGGAACATGGAAAAACACTCTTAGAAAAGGGTATTTTTAACCATTGACACAGATGCTAACATACATCTCTGTGATTGTGGATCCCCTCAGGACAGATATTTGTATTGCAGACACTGTGCATCTCCACTTTCAGTTGGGTTATTTTTCTCTACTTGGTAAAGATCTAGGAAACTCCTAAGGTCAAAGGCACTTGCAGTGACCTCCAGTAGCAAAATAAAACTTTTATAAAAATAACAACAGGCTTGAAATACACCCACATAAAGTGGTGTGCCTACTGCATCCATGAAGCCAAACAGTCACAGTGGAGAACGTAAACCTAACCTCAATGCCACAGAGTTCTCACATATCTGTTGGACCAATGAGCACATGCTTTAACTTTTGGCAGGTTGGATTTGGCAGTGTGGGTTTAACTCCTATTTGTGGAGTATTGTCCTTAAGCTGTTGTTGTTCTTTTGTAATGTAATGTGATGACAACCATATCAGTTCAATTAAAGATGTGGGATGTTTTATGTTCATTTCAATCCAACTTTAAACAGCATTGTCCTGCATTATATTATACAGAGTTATAGAGTTTGGTTTTGTTTTTTGTTTTTTTTGGCTATATCAAATTCTATTCCTCTAAATACATATAATCAAGGTCAACTCTCTCCACTTTGTGACTACAGAAAACAAGCTAAACCACACCTCTTGTGCTACATCATTGTTTATTTACTCGGTGGGTCTTGAGGTCTTTCCATTAAATCTGGGACAAAAGCCGCATTAAATTTAAAGGGCTTGACACAAAAGAATGCCTAAAGTAAAAAACAAAAAAAACCAAAACACAACAATGAAAAGGATTTGTATGCCCTGTGCACATTGTACTGCACAATGGCCCTTTAAACACACCTTTTCTTGACTACAGGACTTCTTTCATTGAAAGTAACAAAGACACCAGGACCTAACAGATGACTCTTCTATTCTCCTTCACCTCCTCTCGGCTTAAAGAGGAGCATTGCCTCTCCTCTGAATGTTCGTTCCAGTCAGCAGGTTCACGTGGATGCCATCCAACTTCCCTGCAGTCTGCAGGGGAACAGAAGGTCTCTGCAGTAATCTGTTGCCATTTCCTTTACAACCCAGCAATTAACTTCACCCGGTGACAAAACAAAGATTTTTCTCAATGTAATCTAAATAGGAAGTGATTTTCGTTTTGTTAAAAAACACCCACACAAGTCCCCATGGGGATTCAAATGAAATGTAATTGAAGTTTAATGGGTCTCGGTGGCAATAACAAGCAGCAATGAATATTAATATTTTAAAAAGACAATAGTGCTCTGTATGGGCTGAAAATCCTAGGAGTTGCGACAATGTGAAATACTGAGGGCTGAAAAAAGGCATCTGCTAGCAGCAGTGTGACCTGCTGAGGGGGAGCAGAAGCACGCAAGTTTATTCAGACTCAGTGTCACAGTTCAGCCACAGTCAATGCAAAAACAGATGGTGCACTTAGGAGCAGAGGCGACACAGGAAGACACACATAAGCCACTGCAGCAGTATTGCTTTCAGATTCTTTCTAGAGCGAGCTGTAATTATGCAGGAAGAGTTAGCTGAGCCTCATGCTGTTTGTCAGCATCACCCTGTTTCCACACACTCACACTGGTAGATGTACAGTACAAGCAGGGTTTGCTACTGCCAGCCACAGAGCAGCTTTATTGGAGAAACAGGAGGTCCATGTTCTCTGCTCAGAAGTAGGGACAGTGGCTGAGAGGAGACACAATGTTTGCTTTCCAATCTTCAAGGGCTTTTCCAAATCACTTGGGATTCATACCAGTGACCTAGTCACACATTTCTTGTCCAGTCTCTAAATGGTTCTGTTTTGACAAGATTGAACTGGATGTTAACTGAAAAGCAGGATCCCTTACATATTTAACTCTGCTAAAACAGTGCCAAGAGGTTTCAAAGGGTCTTTTTAAGGGATATTTTATCTTAAATCCCCATCACCTCCTGCCAACAATACCATGCATGCACTGAACTCAATTAAACTCTGCTTCTGACCCATTTCCCTAGCAATGAGCTTGCAGAAGTATCTGACAAATGCAAGTTCATGCCTGCATGCCCAGAGGACTGTGGCTTCAAGGAATACTTCAAAATAAAGAATTCTAAGGTAACTGTAAAGGCATGCAAATTTCAGGATAAAGAAGCTCCCAAAGACAATGAGGGGGAGACTTAGAGGGTTTCCATTCCTGTGAAATATATATTCTACTGCAGATTTCCAAACTACAGGATAATCATGACTTAATACTCAGCATACATACTGCTATTAAGACAATGCAATGCACTGATGCAGTGTTTCCTTGTAGAATAACTTACAGGCTTCAAAGAGAATCTATTAGCAGATGAAGTGTTAACGATTTTAGGACACAACTCCATTAAAAGCCATTTTCTTTAAAGTCGGCGAGAAAAGCCCATGGGTCTATGGAGTCCAGCTTTGCTCCTATCAGCTCCAGTGTGGAAAAACAAGAGCACTGGGCCACTGGGAAATTCCTCCAAGCATTATCAGCGTTCCTTAACTATTCTAAACTGACATCAATGGCTGAGCCGGCTTGATCCCAGCGGACCTTGTTAGCTCCATTTAATGGCAAAATGAGCCAACTTCTAAGTCCTGCTCTGGCACGGGGAGCTGTGAGTCCGGGCTGGACTGTTGTATTAGGTGGCGAATGTAAAAAGACATCACACTAATTACTGATGGGACATAGGTTTGAGGCTTCAACATTTGTACATTTGTTTGTATATGTAGCCAGTTTGTCTTGGCACATCCATACACGCACTGTGACTAACACATTGGAAATGCAGTCTGATCCTTTGCAGAGAGCAAAGACTGAATTAAGCATGCGTCTGTCATAAATACACCAATTTTGTTAGTGTGCCGTAGGAGTCCATATTGTTACTTCTATGGAACACATTTGATTAATTAAAAATCAGAACTGTAACAAAACAAACTGTCCCAAACGTTTACATTTCCATCAGACCGGCAAATTCATAAATCATTCCAGAAACGCAAATCTGGCAACAGAACGGTAATTATTTCCTCAAATTGCTCATTACTGTGTGATCTTACGAGTTTAAATGTGTCAAGAATAGAATACAAATGACATCAGCAAAGTTAACATTTACAGAAAAATGTATTAAATTTGTTAAGGGTAAGCCATGACATAGGACTTGGTATAGGCTCTTAAAGCTGAAACCCTTGACACAGTGAATAAACACAAGATTTTGTTGCATATAAATGCAAGTATTTAACTTGTGAGAGGAAGATATTTGCCAAAAGTCACATGGAATTTTTGGGCAGGCTGTGACAGTGGTGAGCAGCGGTGTGCAAAATATAACTTAGTATGTCAGAATTAATTGCAAGAAAATGAAAACTGTTTAAGAATATGAATGTATGCTAAGCAAAAGCTCTGATTTTCCAGTTTGCTACAGTTTGACTAGTTTTGTAGTATATTTTCCCCATAATCACCATGATGATTTAAAAGCAGTTTTTCCGAGCAGTCTGCATAGCTTCACAACATCCCATTCTAAAAGGTAGAAATTAAGATGATTGCCGATATAATAAAGAATTAGGAAAGAGTATTTATTGCTGCCCTTTGAATGGCTGGTTGACATTTTCTCCATTTTTCCAACTGAATCGGTGCAAATGTGGCATGAGGTGAAGGCTCCCTTTTTGTCAGTACCCAAACTAGACTAAATCACCTTTGCTTTTTAACCAGTAATCATTCTATTAAACTCTAAAGCGGGGGCTCTAACTCCAGCTGATTTGTCCTTCAGCAAGGCATGTAAGCAGCAGTTACTCTAATGTAGTCAGCACCCTGAAACTGAAACTATTATACGAAGGGTCTAATGGAAAATAAGACACGGTACCATTTTCTGCACACAAAAAAATTAGATAGACACACACACACACACACACACACACATATATATATATATATTGTTATATGTGCCTGGGTAAGCCTTAAGGTAGTAAAAAAAAAAATCAATAAATATATCCTACCATTATCCCTGGCTTTTCTATGTGCTAAAAACCTGTGGGGGTGAAATGGCCTAACGTGTTGATCACAGCTCGGTAGGCAGCTCTGAGGTCATTAAGAGCTTCTCTAAATGAGATGGGCTGACCGTTGCTGCGGCAACAGACTACAGCGACAAGAAAACAGGAGACAGATCAGAGCATGTGTGTGCGCGTGTGTGCATGTTTTTGTGTTTCTGTGTGTTAGTGTATGTGCATGTGTCGTCTTCATATCTCCTAAAGCTCTACCACAGTATCATATGGACCTTTTGCTCTTTTAATGAGTAATTAAAATATGCCAGGAAACATAACACAGAAAGCCCAAAAAGATGTTATTTCAACAAAAACACAGGTCTGAATAGCATGTTCCATTAAGTACATTACATTTGAGTGAAAAAGACAAAGTCATGTAACATCTTCAATATCAAGTGTAATTATGAGATACTGATAAAGAAGCGTTGAAGTCCTATTTGTGCAACAAAAAGACATAAAAAATGTGAAAATGACAGTGTAGTTGACTTTTTCAACTCTCTCTGCCTCTGCCTTTGTCTCTTCTGTCTCTATGTCTGTAATTTGTGAAGCATCAGGACATATTACCCAGCATCCCATTCCCACGATCCTTGATATCACCAGCTAAACTGTTCCTAATTTCCGTTCACTCTCTCTGCATGGCCTCGTTTTCAAGTGGTTATTCAGTGGTGTCTTAATCCAGCGGTGGAGCTTAAGTAGAGACAAAATTAACTAATTGATGTAATTAATTTAATGAAGAATATTAACCCATTGAAGCACAAAGAGGCGTTTATTATCTATATTATCTTTACAATAAGTCACTGTCATTATTCAGGATGTTCAAGCATTGCTCGGTTATGCAATTAATCTCTCAGAAGGGTCATTTGATGTTACTGTGACGTGTCATTGTCAGCTGTTTTATCCAGGTTCAACAGGCAACTTGGGACGATTATGCCCCCTGCTGCCTGGCATCCCATGGAGGACAGCATCCCAGGTGTGGGATAAGGTGTCATCCCTGTTTATGGTCCTCGGGGCCCTGTTTTCTGATTTCTATGGCCTCCCTAAACCGTGGAATGCCAGGCAGCAGGGGGCATAATGGTCCCCTGTCGCCTGGCAAACCTGGATAAAACAGCTGACAATGACACGTACAGTAACATGTGACCCTTCTGAGGAAGGCTACAGGTTGTAGTCAAAACATGTCAAGGTTAAAAAAAAAAATCAACTTTTTTCCATCCAACAAAAAAGAAATCTTTACAGTGTTCAGTAGACAGTATGAACATAATCGGACAATTAATACCTCAACATATTTTAATGTTTCCCCTCTAAATTAGCCTGGTTGACATTTAAAAAAAATAATTTTCAGCTATACAGATTGGCCTCTGGTGTGAAGGAAAAAGGTCATGTGTCTGATGAGTCCAGATTTACCCTGTTCCCGAGTGATGTATGCATCAGGGTGAGAAGAGAAGTACACAAAGTGATTACCCATCATGCCTAGTACCTACAGGGACTCAATGCAAGCCGGTGTGGTGCCATGTTAGGATCTGGGGTTGTTTTAGGTGATCACGTCTAGGTTCAGTTATGTTATACAGTGGTGTTTCTAGAACAATTCAGTATGAGGGAGCACCACATGACGAGGAAGCAAAGCGACCTAGTGGAGGGGGATGGTGGCCCCCCTTCTGCGGTGTGAAGCCTTTGAAAAATTGAAGGTACAATGGCGCATTCTGAGAGGGGAAATTTCAAATCTTGTGGTCATCCTGAAACTTGAGAAATGAAGACAAATGTAAATGATACTGTACTCATGTAATACACATACAGTACTACACATGACAAATATTACTACCGTCATGTCTGTGTCTTAGTCTGTTCCATGTTTTGTCTTGTCATTTCCTGTTTTATTTTGTTAAGCTTCCCTCCTGTGTCTTGTCTGCATCTTTACTTCCTGTTTCCCCATGTTTCCCGCTCTTGAGATTACTCACACCTGTTCCTAGTTTCCCTCACCTGTGAGTAATTGTTTCCCCTCCCTCTTTGTGTATTTCAACCTTGTGTTTCCCTTGTCTTCTGCCAGTTTGTAAATTGCTTTTCTTTGTTTACTTACCCGCCTTGTCTTGAGTGCTGTCTACCCGTGCCTTGATCTTTGTTCTGCCTTTGACCTCCGAGCCTTGCCTAAGCCCTTTTTTTGACCTGTTGCCTGTTTGGACCTTCGAGCCTGTTTCCTCCCTGCCGGATACCCCTGCTGTTCAGACGGACTTCACGGATCCTGGATCTTTTTCCTGAACGGTATTTGTACATGCTCTGGCCCTTTCAGTATCTGCTCTGAGGTTTGACTTCATGTGTACTGACCTCTGCCTGTCCTCTGATTAGAGCCTGCATTGTCCATTCTAATACCATTGCTGACCTTGGATTGATCACCTGGTTTTTGACCCTTGGCCTGCCCACTGACCCCGACTGTGGACATCCCTTCTTCTACAAGAACATTCTTGTTATTAATAAACTGTTATTCCTTAAACCCATTTCTACATGTTGGTCTCTGCCTTTAAGTTCGGACCTGACAACTACTGGGATAGTCCTCACATCCTTGTACATGCAACAATAAAAATATCAGCAAGTAAAACAAAAAAAAAAGCCAACGGGGCGTGTCCATCTATGGCGCTGTTTATCAGCTGAACTGGATGTAAAGAGCTCAAAGTCTTTTCTTTGAATTCTACATAAAGTTAGAAATCTTTGGATCCTGGTTCTTGAGCCCTCATCATTCAACAACTCTAGCCTACATACCAGTAGATACTTCGGTAGGTAGAGAACATGTACACTTACTACACAGTAGTGTAGTTTTCTGGCCATACCCATTGTATTTAAATGCCCAAGTATCAAATATAAACAACTCCGAACTCGTAAACTTTCTGTCCAAGCTTCCCACGCCAGTCTCGAGATTATCTTGCTGTACAAGTCGGCTGACCTTGTATGTAAGCTCAAATCTCACAAGAGCAGATGCAAGAAGTAAATAACTAAACAACATGGCGACTCGGTCAGAAAAACACCAATTCATTTTTGCACGATCTGACAATGTATTTACTATGATTAGAATGTTTTGGAGTAATAATGACGTTTTTGATGATGTGACTTGAGGTTCAATCGGCTAATTTGTAAGAAGTCGCTCACCGATTGCATGAGGGCACAGTACGTTTGTTCCCCGGTTTTAGAAAAAACTGTTGAATGTCCCAAAAAAAAAAAGACATAAATAAATGTTCTGTATTGTAGAATCTTATTGAAAATGACACCGCAGTGAATGCTTGTAAAAATCAAAGTTAGATACAATCCAACAATATATGGGAGAAATATGGACAATGTTTAGAATAAAGAGCTCTGACGTATAATTATAGAGATATGAACTGAATATATGGATTTATATGACCACTAGAGGAAACATCTGTCGGTCTCCCATGGTGATGAAAACTAACACAATAGGGTCTTTGAGCAAAGAACGGTAAAGGCCTCTAACTAATGCATCAGAAAGTGACTAGATGGGATGAGAACCACCAAGAAACAACTTTTAAAGTTAAAGAAATGAATGAAAGCTAAAAGCACTGTTGTCGTTTTTACCGTTGGACACAGCTGCAAATGAAAAGAATGGAGTTTTATTCTGAAACTGCAGCATTTCTTCTACACAGAGGAGTTAGATTATGAAGCTTATGAAGGTATAAAGTTACAATGTGGTGTTATTTGGAAAGTTTGATGGTGAATGTTTAGAGTAAGCTGCGATAGTTGGCTTTTTTTTATTATACTGTAACAGCTATGATGTAAACTATCAGCTAATGCAGCACATGAAAATGATAAAGCCGGTATGATTAAAATAACCAGCAGTGAGTTTTTATTTGAAGAGGAAAAACTTAATGATAGCATAATACAGATGTGTGAAAACAGTGAGCTTCATGTGTGCTCGGAAATGTGTCTCCGCCTCCTGTTAAAAGTTCGGAACACTCGCCTGCACATAACCCCTTTGACAAGTTCTTAATATTAAGGACTGCGATTAGCATAACAGTAGCCAAGCCTGTTCTATAATAAGCAACATTCTTCTGCATTGTGCAAGTACTTTTCCTGCTGCTTTTTGACTAAAGTGTGGTCTTTATGGTTGCTTCCTGAACATTGTGTGTGCCTGCCAGCCAGCCCGTGTGTGTAGGTGTGCATGTATGTGTGTATTTGTGTGCGCTTTAAGCCAGGGTCATTGAGGAGTAATAGGATTGCTCGGCCCAGCTCCCTCTCTCGACACCCTGGCAAAGACAGGCCTCCTAAATCATCCTCATATCTCTGAGCAAGATGGAGGACCTGGCATCGCCTCTCCCCGCCCTCCATCCCCACTGCAGCCACAGCCACTCTCCCCACTGTGAAGCAAACACCGCTCGCAGCCATGATTTCCCTCAAACCTACAGGAAGACTGGAATAATATCTACTCAGCATTCTGTAAATATCCACCGGGAGATTGCACTCCAGTTCATTGCAGCTGTGCCACACTTACCGTGCATGGGCTCGACTGCTGATCCTCAACTTGTGCTCTTTGTTCTTGAACTTTTCATCTTATGACTTGTAATAAGGAACCGAAGTGTGAGGTGAAGGAGCCTATCCGGCCCATGCTATTATTCATTATTCCTGTTCTGTACTTTTCTATTCTTATTCAGGGTCATGAAGGACTAGAAGCGCTAACACCTGTCTGCACATGACAAACTTATGGAAACATTACGGCAAAGCCTGCATTTGTATTCCTTTTGTTTTTGTGTTGCTCTGTTGTTATTCTATTCTGCATATGTAAGAGATGTAGAACAATAGCAAAACAGGCTCAAAACAGTGCAGGATATCAAAGTTATACACTTTAACACAACAAATACGCCCTCAATTATAAATAAAAGACAGTGATGCACATTTTTCCTGTCATAATTAACACAATGCCAAACACATAAAAGTACATTTCCCATTGTGTCTTCAACCATGGGAAAAAAATATCCGACATTTAATCAGATGATGCATGTCAACATACTGCTTTGTTGTTGTTTTAAGTGCTTGAATCCTACTCTGTAAATGTATTTATTCATCTTTGTATGCTTATACTGGATGGGTGGGTGGGTGGATGTTCTCACATTAAACCTACTTTAGTCTTATTTAATATAGATTTTATTTAATATTGTACACTGCTGGCATTGCAGACAAACTTCCTTTTATGTAGAAACATGTGACGCCAATAAAGAACCTTGAACCTTACTGTGTTGTGCATAGATTTCGATATTTCACTGCAGTACTTTCACCTTGTGCTCGTGCTCTACAACAGTGTTTCCCAACCTTTTTTGAGCCACAACACATGTTTTACATTCGAAAAATCGCAAAGCACACCACCAAACAAATGTCTTTTTTTCGGGGAGGGGGGCGTTGGATCAAGAAACCTGACAGGGGTGTGTCAGTGACCTCTCGGACCGTTAGTATGGGAGGCATATCTCCCCCGCCCCTACCTGACACCTGTGGTTTGTGGGAAACTTGTAAATCCACACAACACTAGTGAGGGGGGCTTATCAACAGAACCACATCAGGGTTCACTTTCACTTTCACTTTATTTTTTTGGTAACACTTTATAATAACTATCTGTTATAAGTGGTTAATAGATCATGAATACATGTTAACTACTCAGATATTAATTACTTGTTTGCATTTGCTAATAGTTCAGGGCTTATAACTGCCTTAAGAATAGTTAAACGGTCATTAGTAAATGTTCATTATTAGTCATTTAATTTGGTATGTAATGAGTTATAAATTACGCGTTGAATATTTGTTAACAGTTTGTTAAGGATTTATGACTTTGCCTCACATATATAGTCAATAGATAACATATAAGCTGTTAGTTAATTTATAAATTACTTGTTAAGCATTTTATAATAACCATGTTATGGAAATAATTTCTAACAATAAATTAGTAATACAATATTAATAAGCTATTAGTAAACGACTTAATAATGACTTGTTAAGTATTAGTTAATAGTTTATATGCATTATTGGAACGTTATTCTGAAGTTGCAACTATTCATCATTTACTGTTAGTAAATATTTAACCAGTCATTTGTAATTCATTAACTAATAGTTTATTAGTGAGCTGTTAACTATCCAGAAGACACATTTATAAACCCTTAACTAACTGCTAGCAAACACATAGCAAGCCATTAATATGTCATTAGTTAATATCTATTCATGATCTATTAACGACTTATAACGGATAGTTTTTATAATGTGTTACTTTTTTTTTTGTAAATGTTCACAGCAGACTGTTGTTGTCGAGTGGATCGTCGGTGTGTGCAGTCGTATATATCTATATCACGCTGCTTGCTTACAGTACCAGTGGGGTGAAATTGGATCATTTTCCACGGCACACCTGGTGACTTCTCACGGCACACTAATGTGGTTGGGAAACGCTGCTCTACAAAATGTGTACAAATACTGCATTTTGGAAAAATTGGTATATTTATTTTCTGTATACATTTCACCCAACACCCATGCTAGCTCTTCTCCAATTTACGATTGTATATTAAAATTAGTTGTAAACATTCTTCTCAATCCAAATGATAAATTTGAAGCAAACAAGATGGCCGCTGTGCCCACATTCAGCCTGGCAGGTGCTGTGTGTTTTTCTGCTTCTTTCAATCCATTTGTATCTATAAAGCTGGTTTGCGGTGCTGTTTGTGGCTGCATTATGTCTGTTGACAGGAAGATGTTGCCTCATAAAAGGAAGTACAATGGGAGTCCATCTACTGGCCAACATTTTTAGGTTTCTAAAATATGGACAGACCATCAGAGACGCAGTGGTAGATCCACCTGAACGAGTCGTGTTCATCCAATTCACTGTCATTTCAGAGGCGTCAAGTAACAAAGAACAAATACTCGATTACCTTAAGTAGAAGTTTTGGTTATTTCTTAAACTGTACTGGAGTAATTATGTTTCCACTGACTTTTTACTCCTAGTCATGCAGTTATCTGTACTTCCTACTCCTCACATCCGTAACGCTGACTCTCTCCCCACATTCAAATCCAGACTCACACACTTTTTCACGATAGGTTTTACCCTCCGCCTTGCACTCTCGTTTATATGTACTGCAATTTTTCCTTTCATTTGTTCCTTCATTTGTTCCTCACAATTGTAGTTTAACATCATCACTAAAGCCCTGTTTCATTTAGTATCAATTTCTGAGAACAGCATGTTTTGTACATTTGTGTAAAATGAAAAAAAGTTCATTATGAGTTCCCAGGTCCCACAGCAGTCATTTAGATATTTTTACCCCAAAATTGTATTTCTGTAAATTGTAATGGAGATAAGTTATCCATCAAATTCATTATGTCTACTTAGTATTATTTTTTTGTTTCTTTTTTTCAGACAAGTTTAGAAGATGACAGAAGACTGCAGATGACAGTTGAAACATGTAAAGGTAAAGAGACATCTCCTTCTAAACTTGTCTGAAAAAAAGAAACAAAAAAAAAATTAAAAAAAAAAATGGAAATAAGTTATTTAGTTTTCAACACAGAGCTTTTACTGAACATGAAACGTGTCCCCGTGTCACCTCTTGAACTGGTCCAACAACATAGTTGGGCTGTTGGATCACAATGCAATTTTTTTTCTCAAAAAACCCAAACATCTTACACATTCACACATTCTTACAGGCCTACATCCTTTTGTAATAGAATTCCAAGAAATCCAAAAAATCTGAATTCAGCAGTGCGAAGAGCTGACTGGAGTGAAACAATCCAAAGTGATGACAGAAAATAGCAACTCAGATGTTCCTTAATTACGGTGTATTGTCCACACCAAATAAACTAATAAATGAAATGAAAGATTGCGTTTATAGCGCGTTACATGCAAGTGGCATAAGTGAAAGTAAAGCGATAACCTAATATACATACGGTTTGAAAATGACACGGTAAAATCAGTTTAGTTTTGATGCTATGAATAGTACGTTACTGTATGTTTTATGTTTTATAAGCGATATATTTACTTTACATGGAGTTGTATGTGTTTTTATTTGGACTTACTCCATCATATTTAGCAGATTGGGCTGAGTCTGCTGGACAGTGCTCTGACACGGACAGCTTTAAGTTTGTCATTTTCTCAATTTGTTGAATTTACTGACCTAATAAATATTTTTAAAAAAAAACACATATTAAATCAGTAAAAACCAACCACTACATCATTCACTGCCCCTTCATGTGTCTTCCAGTGTTTTGCAGCTGCATGCAGGCGCTTCAGTATCCCCATCACCTCACCATGATGACGTAAGCAGAAGCAAATGAAGCATCCACCTCTGCTTCTGTTCTCTGCTACTGCAACTTAACCACAAAACTCACTGCTTTGTTGGAAGAAATAATATTTTCAAACAGACAAGTTGACTTTCACAGTGTTTTCCCTGGATTTTACAGCCCACAACACCAGCATCCTCGCTGCTTGGTTTTATCAGCTCATGTTTCGTCTCTGGGGTTTATTTGTTAAAAGTTGAATGAGCAGAACACATGAAGGAAATCTTCACAGTTTAATCAATGAAGTGCAGCTGGAGAGAAATGTAAGGTAGAGATGGTGGAAAACATGGCATGATGCAACGGATTGTACATTTAAAGGGGAAAAAACAGAAGAGGCAGAGGAATCTTCACAGTCAAGGTTTCCAGAGGCAAAACACTGCAGCAATGTCTGCAGAGTAGAGAGCACAGAGAGATTAAAGCATCTGGTTCTTTATTTATCAGGAGGCACCAATGCTGCTGTGCGCCTCTGTTGCTGTCAATCTATCAAGAGCCTTGTCAGATTTTCCTGTGGCAGCTCAAAGAGAAACGCAACTACAGAAACAGGAAACCATTAAAAGAATTTAGTCAGAGCACTTTAATTACCTGTGATGATTTTATTGATATTTCCATTGTTAATCCCCTTTCTGCTGCTTTTCTTTGGAGTTTGTCGTCTTTTGTTCTGTATGTTTTCGTCTGATTAATGCCAAACACTTTGGATCTGTAGACTTGATTGAACGGAGATTGAAATGTCTTTGGGTAAACGTTAGCACAGCGGTGATGCCATGAAGAAATAGCTTTAAAAAATAAAAATAAATTGTCCTTATTGTATTTAATTTATTTTTCCTACGTATATTTGATGCGCTTTCATTCTATCTGTATGTTTATTCCTGAAAGGTGCTGCATGAACTTTATACTTTATATCATAAAGCACTGATTTGGCTTCCAAAGACAAAACCAAAAGTATGGCCCAATCCCGATTCATCAGGAGTGTCACCATTCTCAATGAGTCAGAGGGGAGGGGCTAAAGGAGGTATGGAGAAAGATTACTATCAAAAATATTTATCCACGATTCTAACCATTCGTA
>JAQQZY010000019.1:16151763-16170351 GCA_030068375.1 Ostorhinchus rueppellii | reverse complement strand
TTTCTGATTCATCTTATTAAACTATGTAAGATTTAGCACATTTAATGTCTGAAGCAGAGATTTTATAAGAAATTGTAGAGCAGTGTAATTAGTTCAATGGAAGTCTGTGTCTCATGTCCTTATAGATAGAAGTTTGCTGATTTCACTGCAGCTTCACAATTCTACAGATTAGTAGAAGTTGCTGCACGAATAAATGAGCAGCCTGTACAACTACCACTACAGCTGAGTGGACTGTGGCTATATTTACTATAAGACAAAAGATGATGAAGAAGCATCAGCACTGAAACTGACACAAGCCACATTTCTTCAAAAAATATCATCACAGCAAGCTCAGTGGACTAGGAAGTACACTATTTATTACTAAATTGTTAAAATAAAAGTCAATGTCATTGACTCCCTATAAACTGAATATAAATCAATCTGCTCCTTTTCTCTATTTTCTACCTGATGTCTGTGAGCTCCCCCCTTTCCCCTTCTTCTTCTTCTTCTCCTTGCCCTCTTTGCTCTTGTTCTTTGCCAGCTGCAGCAGGCTTTTGGAGATCTGGTTGTTAGGTTCGCTACCCTTGCAGTTTGGATTCATGGAGGATGAGGTAAAGGGATTGAGGCCTTTTCCTTTGGGCTTGGACTTCTGAGGCTGGAGTCTGGGCAGGGAGGAAGACAGCTCCAGAGGGTCCAGCTCCAGAGACTGGGAGCTCCCGGGGTACTGGGATTCATCAGACGTCGTCGAGGGAGTCCTCTGTGAGGGGAAGCAGTGTGGTTAGACAGATGTAGTCTACATCTGGAGGTGAGTACTATGTGCATGGCTGGCACAGTGACTCCTGAACTTGATTAAAGGATTAGTAGAACTGTGACTGTGATGTCTCAAAAGACATGAGAATACATTGTGTTTCTTTGTTTGTTGATCAAAGTACAGCCTAAATACAGAACTACAGCTAAAAGTACATTTCTGCCATTCAGCATTAATTCAACAGTATTTCCTCGTTAGAATTTTTAAGGACATTTGTGAAATTCGCTCTCTAGTGCAGTGTGTTTAAAGCCCCAGTGAAAGCTTCCATAAATATCAACCTCGCTGTAACGTCACTGACTAAAACAGAGTACCTCCCAGCTCAACGAGAGCTCCCCTGTAGCTGAGGAGCAACAAAAGAGACAGTGTGCCTGCCGGAGGAACAGAGCATTTATCATTATTATCACTGTTATGATTTTTAAGGTGTCCCTGCTAACCTCAGCCAGGCGCAGCTCCTCCATCTTGTCGAGCTGCCGGTGCACCGCCTCCCTGTCCCTCTCCAGCTTCCTCTGGGCGTCTCTCAGTCTCTCTAGGTCCTTCTGGTACTCCTCTTTCTTACTCTGCAACTCTTGCCTCTGTTCTTCCAACTCCTTGTGCTGCTTCAGGATCTCCTCCTCCTGCAGTAGTTGGTAAATTCAAGGAATGATGTATTAAAATGGCACCATTAGAGTGAGCCGGGACATGACAGGATTATGGCACGTTATGTATGACAACGGTATCACAATACAGTGATTCTGTACTTCATTACAAGACAATCATCTACAATGCATCATAATTTCTGTGTATCTGATGGTGAAACAATACCCGTCATGAGGCACAACCCCCCACAAAAAACAAGAATTATGTATTTTTTCACTCCATTGTTGTGTTATTTTCACAAAGACAAGCAGGGAGTCTCAGTTTAGTAATACTACTTGGAGCAAGTGTATTGTATACAATATATTTTCATATTGATATTTTGTCCCAGTCCTGGTGGGAAAACAGAAGACCCAAGATAGAGTACAGAGATTGATGAGTAATTTTCTCACTGTGTACACTGATATGACAAGTGTACATTTGTAGACTAGTGGGACATTCCCATATTTCAGACTGATTGAAACAAAGGTATCTGCCTGAAATGCATACACATCTATACTATGAGACACTAAACACTTATTCAAGCCAACAATCGTTTTGTGCTTATCATATCCCAACTCATCAATCTCACTGCCAAGATAATTTAACTTAAAAATGCATTCTGTGTATTCAGAATGCCTCTGAACATTTAGAAATACACTGAAGTGACTCTCAAACAATAAGAGGTCGCATTAATTTATTACAAATACATGCAAATATATGATCTGATTGGAAAAATAATATCTACCTGCACATGCATGCACACCTCCCTTTCAGTCATCTGCTGTTCCCTGAGCTCCCATTCTTTCTCTTTTCTCTTCTTCTCCTCAGCATGAGCTGCCTGTTGTCTCTGCAGGGAGGCCAGCTCCTGCCGCTGCTTCTCCAGGCTGCGCTGCTTTTCCTGCTCAATCAGAGAGCTGGGGCGCGAGGGCGGCCGCGACAACGACGTGAGGGATGAAGAGCGCTCGTTCAGGGCATGGCGCTGATCCTCAATGAAACTGTCCTGCTGAACCACCACCGCCTAAAACAAACAGAACCAGAACCAAAGGCCGGAGAGCTCGTGTCAGACGGGTCGCTGTGCTGGTGTTTGCTTGTCGTCTTTAAGATACAGCATTCTGCTTTTAAGCACCTCTGTGGCTGTGCTCACTTTACTCGTTGAGGTTTTTCCAATGGATATTAATTTATGATCATTGGAATAAAAGATGAAACTCACCTGCAGAGTGTTGAGCAGAAGATGCAGACTGGAAACACTGTGGAGAACCTGCTGTTGGAAAACACACACCACTGAGTACCTTACAAAGTCACAATCTACCCGTCTACAGCGCCAACACAGAAGAACCTGTCTGTCTGATGTTGCCGTGCTTATCCCATGCATGGCGGCTGTACTAAATATTAGCGCTGATTTCCATTTCCTTTCCTTGAAATGGGTTTCAGATAATAGAAATGTACCAGAGGAATAAGCTCATATTAGAACATTAGATTTGACTTTTAATGGGATGTAACTTTTCCCCATACATTGAAATTAATGAAAAAGGCACAAAGACACTGAGCTTCCAGCTGCATTTGCTTACTAGAACTGTATATAATAAAAAACTATGACAGATGAAGTCCATATAAATAAATAAATACAGCACACCCTCCATCGTATAATGTATAAGAAATGGAGGATGAACAAACAGATGGTACAGGTCATCATCTTTTGCAGTGAATAAGATTCTGTACCTTTATCGTCTTTATTATTTTGGGGTGAATGTGATCTGTCTACTTCATTTTCCATCTTATTGAGCTCACGATACCTGTTCTACTCTAACATGAGCATATACAGACATACACATGCTATTTGTTCATTATTTAAAACACTATGACCCCATTTTTCATGCTTCTAGGGATTAAAATGACTTGTGGCCAATACTAACAAGTACATCACTAATCCTATTGCTGCCGTTACAGTAATAACTCGTACGGTTTCCATGTCAGCAGCAGCAGCTCTAACCGAGTTAAAGACAGGAAGTCACTGTTACCTCACTGTTCCTCCTCAGCATCAGCAGTAGGTTGGCGTTTCCTCCCTGTGTATGCAAACACACAAACACACACTGAGTACTGTGTAGCCAGAACATAATAATGCACTTACCTGAACACATGGTAGATGACTATGTGAGCATGCATATTATATATATATGACTATGAGAATAAGATTAAACCTGCATACTGTATGTGGGCGTGCTGTAAACATGCAATTGTGCCTGGTTATGGTTATGTAACAATAATACATTCATGCACCAGACCAGGTTACTCATCTGAAATAACTATCACAGCACCGAGTGGATTATTAGTAAGTATCGGTAGGGAATCAGTGTAAAATATATTTCCATATTAAAAGTTAAATTGATTATTTGGACTGTGCATAGTGAAATAATGCCACACCTCCTTTCATTGCCAAACTACCTTGGGACTTAAGCTTCGAGCCTTGGCTGACACGTAGAGAGAGTTAAAATACGGCTCTTTTCCAAATAGCAGAACACACAGAGACTAAAAGGTGACTTGCAAAAAAACTGCTTTCGTTAAACAGCTTTCTACAGCACACCTTTGTAGCAGAAGCAGCAGGTTGGCTAAAACATTTAAGAAACAATTATGGCCAGTGCAGGTGCTGAATATATGCACGATAAATGACTACAAAGGCTAACATCCAGTGCAGAACTACAATAGGAGAACCTAAAGGCAGGCCATTCATTATCTATTGAATTCTTATACAAGTGATGGTCGCCATTAGCAACAGCATCTGGCAGGAAGAGTCAAGAGGCTAATTCACTAGAGGGAGAGAAGCAGCTAAATTCATCTTAATGGTGTTGTTAATATTGGAGGACAAATGCACCCCCACACATGGCCTGAGGTTCTCATTGAGGCGTGGGGGCGTAGCGGCTTTAGAGTTGAGAATAATTGGCTGCTAAGATGCCGACCTTCTTTAAAACACCGTCGGACTCCGTTCTGCGCAGATCTCCCGCTGACTCTGCACTCTCATCTTTGTCTCCACCTGGTATAAAAAGGAAACCACAGAAGAAAGATGAATAAAGCAGCACGAAATATGTTATTATATGTATGGGGCCTCCTGTTAAGAGTATGAGAACAGTTGTACTGTATAATGTAACGATACTGCTCAAATTAAAGTCATAGACAATGTCAACGCCACTTCAGAACGCTGAGGTATTTGGCAAAATGAGTCGAATCTAAACACAATTTGACAAAAAGTAATATTTAAATACTGAATTACTGTAGCTCACACAGTGATCAGTACTGACGTGTGAGAACTGCAGCCTTCAGTTTCATAACCAAGACAACAATTCAACAAAACAAGAATATCAGCCTTTTTGGTTCCAGAATGGCGGTCTATGATGGCTCATGAGTGGCTGTGTTTCAGATGGTTGAATGAATGACTGTACTCAGCTGCAGCAGCTGTTGCTTGAAATGAAAACCTGCAGATTTCTAGGTTATGAAAGCACATGAAAGAGAACTGCTGACCTGATTTCTGCTCTGGTTTTGTTGGTGATAAATGTGATACCTCATCTGGAAATTATGCAAAGCCTGTTTTTGTTTGCCTTTGCATTTCCTTGCTCCTTCTTTCATAAAAAAAAAAAAAAAAAAAACCTCTTCAATGCAGCTTATCCCTCTTTTACCATTTTAACACAATCTGAGCAACTCACTGTGGTGACTCTGCTCTTTTAAATAATCAAAACACATGACAAATTACACATCACACTGATGAAAATGCCCTGTGGGGCAGTTTTTTATATCAGCTCTTGGAGTTCTGCTACCGATGCAGAAGACCGGACCACTTAGAGCTCAATATTTGCCAGACTGTCACCAGAGTCCTACTCTGAGTTTGGAAGCCTTTAGCGCAGAAGTATTGCCCCAGGCCATGAGTCAACAAGGAAGCATCATCTCTACTGCCCAAGTTCCCATCTAAAGTGTCTTATCTAACTACACTGAACAGTGGCATTTGGAGAGGTGCTGGGTGTGGTGATGGCAGGCTCTTATGTGGCCACACAAAATCAGTTACTGGATGAAGGGTAACATATCCAACTGCTGGCAATGGTGGCAGGGCACATTTGTAGTCCAGTCACTGAGTCAGTGCAGTTATCCACACCAGCAGGTGGTACTTCAGTGTATTTTAGTGTTACAGGCTTGAAATGTGCAGCCTGTCTGACCACTAGACCTGACCACATAATTTCTTTCTATAAACAAAAACCATAAGCATTTAGATCAGCAGACTTACTCTTACTGCTGTGCATCTGGTGACTGTCAAAGCCTCCAAAGGTCTCAGCTCGACGGGGCAAACACACCGGCCCTGTGGCTCCTCCCTCCTGGATGCCGGCCATGGCCCCTCCCAGACTGCTGTTCACCAGCGCCTGTAATGTCTCCACTGTTACACACACACACACACACACACACCAATGTGCAGGTCAGTAAATGAATTATCCTGGCTAACTGTATTACTGTTCAGCCCAGCACTCATGAATCCTTCCAGGCACCTCTGCTTTCAGCCTGCTATAGGCTCTTGTTGCTAAGCAACTATTGGCAACCCGTTTGGACTCCAGAGCTCTTTTACTGAAAGTTTAAAAATCTTTACCATCTAAATGCATGAACTTTGGATCTCCATATAGACTAGTGTAATCCACAGACTGTATGCAGATACAGCATGCATCATTGTGACCTTTCCAATGGAAAAAGAAAAACAAAGCCCTTGATAGGAGATGGGAAGTAAAAGTAAACAATAACCTCAGATGAAGAAATGTCATTACTCCTGCCAATTCACATATAAAATGAGGACAATTATTGCCCCAGGCTTTAGATACAGGAGCTGCAAAATACATTCTGTAATACTGTCTCTAAAATTTCCTTTCATGGTTTAAAACTGAAAGCCATTATAGAAGGCTTTCTTAACACTGCACATCCATTCTGCTGATTTTGTGAGCACACAGGCATAGTCTTGGAACATTCAAACACATATCTGTGAGGTAATTTTACTCCATTTTTCCTACATGTCCTAAAACTGATAAAACTATTCAGTCTGATACAGCAGTGTGCTCTTCAGTGGTCCAACTACAAAAGCAAGGAATTTCAATTTTAGGAATCTGTTTTAATCAAAATCTGTTCATGTTGTAATAACCTAATCACAGAACAGTTCTTTGTGCTGCAGCTGATTACGCAAATCCACACTGTGCAGTACAATGACGACAAATTAAGATGCTGTGTTTGCACCTTGTTATTACTTCCTGCAACAACTTAATCATACATTTAATAAATTGCCTACATCTGTTTGTTGCTCTGTTTGTCTAACAGCAAGATTTTGAGAAAAAAATAACACGCAAAAACTCCACTGATTTTTAAGAAACTTGGAGGGATGCATGGCAGAAGGGCAAAGTGATTCAAGTTTAGAGGGAATCTTGAACATTTTTTTTTTTTTTTTTTTACCCTCTCTTACATTTATAGCACGTCTGATTCAGTTTCAAGACTGTTGCACCTTGCCGGATATATGTGCTAAAGCAAACACCCTTTTAGTAGAAACTGCAGTCATTCAAAATACAGTTTAAGGCGTGTCATTTTACTGCTTTCAAAAATATATAGGACAAACAGAAGCTCAGAAGGAAAATAATAAAAAAGAAAACCTTAAACAACGTGAACTATTCAGCTTTTTCCTCTTTTCAGGATATTAACTTGAAATGGTTTAATGATACTTTCTGACACAGTGCATATATAATTTGCTAAGTTACTTTACGGTTTCATTTTTCAGACTCGCCAAATATTTTACAGAGCCTCAGTTTAAATGTAAAGTCAGCATAAAAAGTGTGGATTTTTTTTTTTTTTTTGTCTGCCTTTCTCTCTACATTTCAATCCCTCTTTGTCAGACTGTACAATATATCTCTCACTTCAGGCTGCTTTACTCACATACACATTTGATGAACAGGGCTGCCAATGCACCAAAGAGAACAGGAATAAAATACACTCTGTTTTCTATACGCTCCTCGATAATCCCATCAAGAAACATTTCCTATCTAAAACTTCTCCCTACCCATCTGTTGTAACAAGCCAAGTGCCATTTAAATATCTTCAAAAATGTTATGTTATTTAGGATGTTCATATATTATAGACTTCTGCGAATAAAAATTGGATGCAAAATTTGAAGGAAAACAGTTCAACCACAGATTGTGGATTTTTTTAACTGACTGAATATTTCTATAGAGCCTTGTGTGTAAATATTTTCTTCAGGTTTTGCTGCATGTGATCAAGTAACACATGCAGACTCTTTATATTGTGAACGTCAGCTCAATGGAACAGCTGTAGCATTTGGGATATTGGTATTTTGCGACAACTTCTGAAAACCAAAAAAAACCATGCATAAAATACAAATTGTGCGCGTTTGTTGCACAGTGCAGTTTAATACTAATGTAGTAGATTTTAGGTTGATTCAATGAGACAAAGTGAATATATAATAGTTTTCACCTCTTAAGAGTGAAAACCAGAATAAAAATGAAGAAAACGCACATGTTCACCCTCTCACTTTCCTCTGCTTTTGGGTAACAAAACACAAACACAGTGAATTTAGAGCACATATATTATAAACCCTCTCTTTTCCAGCCTTACCTTCCTGCAGGGCATCTTTCATGATAGATGCCCCCCTGGGCGGCTCCTGACTGGAGGCTGACCTGAAGAAAGGATCGACCTGCCGGCAGGCCTCTTCACCTGAGTTCAAGCCCTCCCACATCCCTCTGAAGAGCCGTACCTTCTCCTCCAGCAGAGACATGATCTCTGTATCCTTCTGCCTCAACAGATCTGACCGGTAGTGACACGTGGACACAAAACAGGGAGGAAGGGAAGCAGAAAAACAAAAACAACACACAGGGCAAAACAGAAAAAAAAAGAAGGGATTTAGCCAAAGTATTTTCATGTACAAAATAAAAAAAATAAAATGGATACACATCAAAATTCAGATTGTTCTCACCTCTCATCTCTTTGGCTTTAGTCTCCAGTTGTCTCTTGTCGTCTTCTGTCTCACTGGGGATCCCTTCATCCTCATCCTTCTCCCTGCAGAATTAAGAAAGAAAGAACACAAGTTGCATTTTTATCAGTTTTATGATTTACATGATAAAAAAAAAAAAAATCATCCACATATATTTCATATCTTTTGCAGATAGCACTGAATAAATGCAAACTGATTTGCGGATAGTTGTAGTCTTCAAGCAAAACAAAGTCAGTTGGTCTCAGCCTCTAAAATATTAAAAATTGCTTTATTTTTGTGACTTCCTGTATACCTTTATATAACTAAGCAGCTGTACTTCAACACACATAACTTTATATAAAATATACAAATATCCCATTAGACTGTGGGGAAGCTTAATACATTGTCACTTCCTTTATTTTCATCCAACAAATTTGAGGAAAAGAAAACTAAACATATGACATAATGAACCCAGTTAATTTGCACACCACTGATTTAACAGTGTCAGTGTAACACTGTCTGTGTCAGTGCAAGATTGAGATTTTGGAGACGCATGCATATAAGTTGCAGAGCATCCATTGGTTTTGTTTACACCTCCACTTTTCCTGCCAACGGCTTGATCTCAGTTTTGTTTTTGACAGAACTCGGAGGCAACAAGAAACAGAGTCCTAAATCTCTCTCCTTCCCGTTGGCTGCAGTCAAATAATCCCCTGCTTATAGTGAGCTGCCCTTGAAGGCAATCCAGCATTAGACTGTCCCTGAGTACATCCCATCCCCAGGTAGAGTAGTGCTAATCCTCCTGACAGCACAGTGCTCTGTCACAGCTTACCGTATATTACTATCTACACAGCTAGGCTAAGTCTAACTCCTGGGTTACAACGCAGACAAACCACAAGACAACAATGATGCGATGGGCTGTAAAAGTTATGGGTGTGAGTAAAACAGCTAGAGAAGGTCACGGTTTGGAGTCATATCAGCAGCTGTTTTGAGTTTTGTTTTTAACTGGTAGACAATTACAATTATTGTACAAGGAATTTAAAAAAAAAAAAAAAATCAGTATGAAATAGATCCATAAATTGGGACCAATTTCAACAAACACTTACATAGACTGCATAGCTTCCTGGATTTGCTGCATCCAGCTGTTGCGTTCGTCCTTCGAGCTGGCCAAGACCTCCATCATCTCCGGCTTCTCTATGCCTGCCGTAATGAGGAAGAGGCCGCGCTCTTCGTTTGCGACCTCCCTCACAATCAGCTTCTGGAGGGAGATGACCGTTGAGCGCTGGTCCTACAGGAAGAGGAGGATGGGAAGGAGAAGAGAGGGGGGGGGGGGGGGGGTTGATGGAGGCAACAAGGGAGGACATGGGAAAAAAAAACATAATAGTGGGAGGGCCAAGGGGGAGAGGAGGAGGAGGAGGAGGAGGGAAGACCATGTTGAGGAAGGGAAGAAGACGAGAAGGGCAGAAAGAAGAGAAGCAAAGGGAGGACAGAGAAAATGACATCTAAACGTTAGTATTCGTGGCCATTTATGATTCCAAACACTATACAACACATTTAACAAAAGACCACAAGCAGCTTTTTTCATTTGTCCTCGTTTGGTTTCTCTGCCTGTCTTTTTCTCTGCACTTGCTTGTTGTATGTTGATGTGGTGAACTGGGAAATTTCCCCAAGGCGGGATAAATAAAATCTTATCTTATCTTAATAAATCTCCCCAGAGTTTCAGTCTTAGGTTTGTGAAAAACACTGTTTGTTTACTCTTTCCATGGTGTCTCTCTATAATCCATTGTCTTATTAGCTTCACAGGGATATGGTCAACATGTCTAGAGATACGCAGGTTATAACATTATTCCGAGGGTTCTCACATATTTTCGAGAAAGGGACCTCCTATTGGAAAGAAAATGTGTTAAGTGAGCTTTTATTTTAGAAAAATTTACTGCCTACCATTTGTACTATTTTCAAATTAAACACATTTCAGTTTGGATCTTATTAAGACCACTTTAATGCTTTCAGGTTTCACAAAATTAACAGTAACAACACTTACATAATCTGAATAAACCTACACAGTGATCAAATAGCTAAAGCTAACTTTCAGTCCTTAACTTTAAAAGTATATAATTATTGCTTCTTATTCAAATCACTGGTTCGAGGCCATGAAGAAATCACAACCTAATTCATCACAGCAAATATTACAGAAGTTATAGTACTATAGAGCCTCTTGCTTCTGAAAATATTTCTCCATGTTTGTCATCTAGTAGGATGTCTAACAGACCAAACTAGATCTGCAGATAATGGACTTATTAGTGCAAATGGTCCCATATGCATACATGCACTTCTAATAGCAAAACCGAATCTCATAATTGAACCTTTAAGACCCACTGCTACTTTTGTGGCAGTTCCAAAATGAATTTTTCTTTATATTTAACCTTTCTTAAGTGATTTATCACTATTAATTGCAATATTATCGTCTTTATTTTATGCTTTTTCAGTGTAAATCGGGTATTTTCCTATATTTAATTCACTGATCATGTAGATGTTCAAAGCTCAAATTAGAGATAGGGTTACTGTATCAGAAACAGAAAAACTGAGGAAAATTAACTTTTTCAGTAAAGATATCCATAACTGAACATAAAAACAAAGTGTCTCCATCCACTGTGATTTATCAAACTGCATGGGTTTTACTGGTGAAACAACGTTGCAGAAGATGATCGTTCCCTACGGAGCCTCAATGACCAAATGGGTCAAATCTGATCACCATGAAAAGATGACAAACTGCAGTTAACACATATTATTTACATGTATTTATAGGGTTAGTGGATCAACAGGTATTAAACAGTTTAGATCAGTAGATGGTTTTGGTTGAAAGTGGATGTTTGGGTTTTTGTGGGTTAATCGCAATCATTTTATGAACACCCAGAAATCCCTCAAGAGCCAGTGTATTAATCAATCAATCAATCTATAATCAACATACGCCTGTGCTTTCACACATACTGAAGCTCTCTCCCCAGATAAGTTGTGATGCCAGTTCCAGCACTTTACTGACAGACTAACAGACTGGCTTTTTATTTTTTTCCTTTTTGCCTGCTCTTTAGCTCTGTCGCAGATGGTCTGCCTGGGAGGGATGACCAGGCCCAATTCCACTGCCCCAAAACATGCACGATACTTATTAGCCTTTGTGCCACATGGGTAAACATGAGCAAACCCCTTATGGATCTGATATTAAAAGGGCGCACAATTGAGCAGCATGAGACAGAATCCATGAGTTTAACTGTTTGTTGTGGATGGTGACATCATGGGCTGATGTGATGGAGCTGTGTGGCAGTGAGTACACAACTTGAGTGTTTTATAGTTTGATAATGCTGGTTACTGACACCCACAGCTTTCAGGCACCTGCAGCTGCCATTGTGTGCATATGTGCTGCTGTGACCTTTGACCTTGCTCCTGTACCATTTATCATCAGAAGTGAAACGTATTCCTCCCAAACCTTACTCCAGTTGACACCGCTGTCATCCATTTAGAAGCACATGTTATTCCTCTTTTTAATGTCAAGCGCCCCAACTCAAACATGCCAAGCTTTGTTTTAGTGATTGATGTGATTATTACACCACAGGCTTGCCTCCGTTTCATTCCCCCTCTGTCTTTGTGTGTGCGTCATGCCGTGAAACTGGGAGCCCTGTAAACACGGAAAAACCTACTCAAACCTATATGATTTATCACAGTTGGATTTGATGCTCGGGGCCAGAACAGCTTTATTAGGTGCAGCTAGCAAACCTGACTAAGGCAGTGTTGCACAATATCAAAGCTTAGCAGGCAAGCTAACGCTAACAGCAGCTACAGTGGGATAGGAAAATATGACAACATCATCTCTGGCAGCCTTCATGAGGTCTTTATTAGAGAAGGGTATGACGGCAGGGAGGGAATGTGGGCAGAGAATGACAGAAGGAAAGATGGAGAAGGTGAAGAACCATAAAGAATAGAGGCAGGAGGACAGCAGGGCCTTACCAGCATGGCAAAGACGTATTTCTGGTCTTTCTCTTGGAGGAAGACAAAGACGTCTGACAGCAGAAGAGCATGGACATCTAGGGAAACGGCAAACAGGAGAAGGCTAGTTGTGATTAGTCATATCTAAATTTGGCATATTTACAAAAAATGGAAAAGCATGCCACTTAGAGGGTAGCTGGCGTCTCCTCACCCTTTAGCCTTCCTTGGATGTTCTTCAACTGTAGCGCTCCATCGTGAATCAGTTTCCTCCTCAGCAGATCCTCCCTGGCAAATATCTGCCCGCTCTTCATCATCATGATGGACTTACTGTCCATGCGACTGTGAAACTCCTTCAGACGTCGTTTCTTTTCGTGCTCGTTCACCTTCCCATCAACCGCTGCGATCACCTCCTTCACAAGTCGCAAAGAGTCGGACAGGTCGTCATAGTCCTCACTCCCCTCTGTGTACACAGTAATAAACAATACATTTTTTAAAAAAACCCCACAATAACAGTATTTGTTTTTACTGTTAGCCATCGTTACAGCACAGGATCATGTTTTCTTTGTTTTATGAGAAAACACAAGATCTAGTTTGATTCCCAAATACGCTTATTTCCAACCCATTGACTCAAAGCTGACAAAGTAGTACAGAGGTGTTTATGCAAAGGTGGTGCATTGAAATTGCACCCATTTGGCCTTAACTCTGCATATATTTCTGTATCTATGCTGAATATTTTTCTGTCACTTTAACATACAGCAAAACCAAAATAAACAACATTAGGAAGCTGGCCAAATGCAGGTTTTCAGAGTAAATTCAGTGCATATCTGCATAAATGATGTGAACTCAATTGTAGAGGTGAAATCTATTAAGTACTGGCAACACACCACATGATGCATATTATGTAAACAGCATTTCCATTCCATGGCGCCCAATCTTTTTAGTTCTCCCACTCAATTACTAAAGCTTCCTTTCTACAGTAAATTACGCATATTTAGATGCATCCATCATGCAACTCAATAAGAAACCCCAGTTGCCATTACATTTAAAACATGATATCACTTGGCAAAACATGTTCAAAATAGGTATGAATTCACAAACTGTTAAGACTTTTGTGACCACAAGTTAAGGTTGTTGGAATTACAAAAGACATGTTTTTGCTGTATGTAACTGAGGGAACTTGAACTATGGTGCAAGGATAGTGGACACATCTTACTCAGACGCCTACAAGAACAGTGCAATACTGACTGCCCACGCCTTTAACGCAAAATCTAAAGCACATTTTAGCTTCAGCATTTCACACTCAAGCATATCTAGCCTACCTCTTATTTAAAAAATGATTTAATATCTTATTTTTCCTAGTTAATCCTCAGGCTCCCTGTTTGGTCTATAGTTGGATTCAACTGATAATCAGCTGAACCCCCACATTTCATATGTTTTATTGGCTTTACCAAGAAAGAATTAAAATTTATTTCTGGAATTCTTTGTATTCAAAGTCAAATATTCTGAAAACATATTTTCACCAATGGAAAAAAAAATAATACTGAAAATGTTTTATGAGAAGTTCATTTAACTTGACGACTTAATGGGATTTGAAGACGCATTCATTTGTTTAAAAATCCACGTTAATATGTAGTTTTTTTTTCTATTAATTTCAATTTAAGACCAGAACTCTTCAGTTGTTCGTTGCATAGTTAGACCTTCTGAATTTTACTTTGGCAGCCAGACAGTGAAATACCAGTGAAGATGGAGATAAATCTGAATATTACACTAGAACAGCCTGTCAGTCTGTCTGTTTGGCAGCTATTATCATTTCATTTTATCTCTGCAGCTCATCTGGTTTCTCAAATTGAACTAAACATTTTGCAAGTAAAAAAAAAAAAACTCTGGTCCCCAACTCCCCCAACTTATTTACATATCTTAATTTATAGGAGCTTTGAGAGAATTAGAATCAACAGTTACCTGTAGGTCTGAAAGCTCTGGAGTCATTAGATTTCTGATGCATGTCATGCATATTGGGCTTATGTGTTTTAGTTTCACTATGCCATCTTTTTCCCCCAATGTGGAAGATTTTTCTCCAGTGATTATTGCACTTCAGCATTCCAAAGCACCAAAACAGTATGTCTAGCTCTGATTGTGTCACATTATTTCCTCTCGATTTATATGAGTTGGCAGGAGAGAGTCTTCTTAAAGCACCTTGGGGATTAAGACAGAGCTACCCCGTCCCACATAGAACTATAAACAGGCTTTGGGGATGGATTAAAGAGAGTGTACACAGTGGGAGGCCAGCTGACAAGAACTGCTTTGAATCAGATATAAATGTAGTGTGAAATATTTCAGTTACTCAAAGTATGCTTGATCCATTGTGTTACAAGCATCAACTGAGCATGTGTTCTTTCTTATGCAAAAATATATACAACAACATTGGGATTGTTGCGTTATACAGGATATTTATAAAAACATGTCAATACATAAAGGTATGGGTTTTTTCATATTTTGGGAGAGGGCAATATTAAACTAGGACTTCTATTAACACATGTCTGAATAAGGGTCTATTTTTGATGTTAAATTTAACATTAAGTCACTAAAAAAAATGAATGGGACATATCTATGTACAAGTCAGTGCTGTGTAAAAATGCACACGTCAACAAGTTTCAAAAGCTTCTCCCAAAAGAGCACCGTGCCTAAAATGTGATACAAATACATATGTATGGAAAAACAATGTTTTGTTGCGATGTTCTTTAAGGCGGCGGCGCTTCTTAATACTGGCCTTATTCTGTCTTGTCTTCTGCCATGGATGCAAGTCTGATATGTGCTCAAACTAGTGAGTTTACGTTCACAAAAAAAACTTATCACTGAAGAATGTTAGAGTTTTCTTTCCTGTTGTAATCTTTATTATATAAAATGGAGTTATTTGCTCTGGAATAATGAGTAGAAATGATGATCAGAAAAGTGAACCTACTGTCTTGGGGAAAGTAATAAAATCATAGAAAATAACCAATGAAACAACTCATCATGTACTACACGTTCCACTGTTATGTGTTACATGTAAGGAATGGATAATCAGTTCAAACAGAAGAACATGAAAACTAACCTTTAGTGTGCTGCAACAATCGCTGAATCAGCACCGGGTACTTTGTTATCCTCTGAGTTACCAGTAAGATGCATTCTGGGATACCAAGCCGCCGTACAATGCTGCTACTCATCTTTTTCTGGAATATATAAAGAAGTGCTTTAGTAAAACATACCAACAAAACCTGTTTATCCAATCAAGCCAAGGTTTCAAATCACCAAACCATAGGATTCATTTTCTGTAAAACAATATAGTGATAAATGAGAAATGTAATTATGTATATCACAGAGAGCTGGAAGCACTGAAGCCTCTGTCAGTAATAATAAAAACATCATGTGGGTGAATTGAAATGCAGTGCAGATACACAACAAAACAAAAGAAAATCAACTCAGAAGAAAGTAAGACAGTCAGAGCAAGAACTGGCTTCCTTATACAACACAATATTTCTTAGAATACGGTTTTCAACAAAACAACAATCATGTCTGGAAAACTAAGTATCTTCATGAAAGCAGTCAGGATTATACAAAAGGAGAGAAAAAACAAATTTCTCCCGGAGACAACACTGCTGCAGAACAAAAAAATAAAAATAAATGATCACATGAGGTGGAAGGAAGCCCTTACTTTGATGAAGGCCTTGAAGCGTTTGTCTTTGGTCAAAAGATCCTTGTAGAAGTTGACAGCTTCATTGTGACGACTACAGAATCTTCCATAAACCCTCTTCATTGTTTCACCATTGGAACCTGAAAACTACACCAGAATTGGACAGATGTAAATACAAAAAACAGACAGTGGTGGAGCAGAGTAAAACAATGATGTAACCTTGGAGTTATCAGGACTGTTAGCTATTTTAGAGTTTGAATTCAGCCATTTCTATATGTCCATTGTCAGCCAAGAGAGCATGGTAGGCAACACTGGACCTTCAAATAATATTCAATGAGGAAAAAAAATACTAAAGTATAGTCATGAAATATTAAATACATGCATTAGAAGCAGACAGGAACAGCACAGTGACACTAAGTGCAGCTAAATTTAACACTTGCTTTAATCTTTAGGTAGATACAGTATAAAAAGAAATTGTGAACATTTGCATCTTTAGTCTTACCTGGCTAACCAGAATGTCTCCTATTCTGTTGATGGTAAACCCTCCCTCCATGCTTCCTCCTTCCAGCTGGCACTCCCTCTTCCGCTCCAGCAGGCGGAGAAGGTGCTGCGTATGGAGCTCAAGGAGTTCATCCAGAGCAGGAAACAGCTTCTCAACTGTCTGGAGCTCTAGCTGCACCTCCTTCTGCAGACCTTTGCTATAGACTTCTGACATGATGCGCAACGTCCGAATGTGATGCATCTCTGTCTGCATCAGCTCTACAGGGCACATGGGAAAGAAGTATTTAAGGTAAAGCGCTGAGAAACCGTTTTTACTGCTAATGTTTCAGCAGTTTATCAACGCTCCACTTGCACCTCACATATACAGACTCCTGCTATCACTGAGGCTTACAAAAAATTTCCATGAAATGATGTGATCTTGCATGTCAAAGTATGCCTCGTATAGACAGAAGCAGGCTTTTCAGCAAAAAATGTTTTTAAATTTACTTGCAACAAGTCCTTACTAATCAAAAGTGCAAGACATCTCAAAGATTTTCAAAGAAAACAGGAAACATCTCAATGCATATTAAATAAGCCATGTCTGTACTCTGAATAGATCATTAAAAACTGAACAGAAAGCCATCACAGCAAGTGGTGTGAGGCTTGGAATTAAAACGCAAGATGTCATTTGAGGTGAAATTCTGCTTTAATGCTCTAGACCTCTGACTTCACCGGTTTTTCATTTCTATTTGTGGTTTCCACAAATCATAAATAATCAAGTCCCTTTCAATTTCTTTCTTTTCCATTTGAAATTGTGAAAGACTAAAATAAACCCAAACAAAGAACAGTTCAGTAAGATCACTTTTTAATAACTGACAATGTTCTCTTCTGTTTCCAATTGAGTCCTATTTAAGGAGTGTATTTCAGTTAATCACGTGTACCGTAGATGACGTCTTGTCTCTTCACCAGCTCTTTGTCCAGCTGCTGCAGGTACTGATGCTCCACACCTAAACTCCATGAGTCTGCTTCCAGCTCCTTGGCCTCTGCTTCAAACTCACCCATCAGCTGTCCATCCATCATCTCTGTCCCTGAACAAACAGCACAACAAACATTTAGTATGCGAGGTGAGGTCATATAGGTTGTATTTTTATGTAACTTTGACATATTATTAGTTATATTATAAATCCAATCACAGAACAACCTGCTGTTTAAATAAAAGATGTTAACTTGGCTCAGTTATACTCTGTTTAATTGCATTTATTCATAGTTTGTGTGTTTGCATATGCTGACCTTCATCTGTGAGAGACTCCATGGACTCTGTGACCTGATTGGTTTTATTTAATGAATCCGTTGACTGGGACAGATACCGCAGGCCTTTGATAGGCATCTCATCAAAAACCGGACTGAACAGAGAGATGATAAAACATTAATGTTTTTACAGTCATAGGAGACAAGTGATACCCTTTAATAAGCTGCTAGACAGATGTACTGTTACTTTAATGTTGATATCCTGGACATGTCAAGCATCAAAGAAACAAATAATAATAAATGTTTGTGTTTAATGTTAAAAAGCAAGAACAAAAATTCACTGGGTTCCTTTTAAATGGTAATTATGTGATTATGTCAGTGTTCTCACACATCAGGCGCACACACACACACTGGCTTACCCAGCGATGTTGCTTATGGAAAGACTCTTGGACAGATTGTTTCCATGGAAAGTCATAATACTGGTGTGTCTCCGTGATGATGGAATCACTAGTGAAGAATGGTCCTCCGGAGTCAAAATGGCCGACCAGGGACGTTCCCTCGTGCCACCAGCTGCACCAGAGACAAACGCAAAGCATGGTCAGTTTTAAACTTCCACATCTACAACAACTTTTACAGGATTCAGTTCTGGTTTTATCTTAAAACTGTTTCTTAAAGACACCTACATGCAGCATATGCTTAATCTGAGGCAGTTTTTGTTAATTTCTAGTCACTTTAAGACAGTGGCCTCCAATCCTGGTCCTCGAGGGCCGATATCCTGCATGCTTTAGATGTTTCCCTCTTCCAGCACACCTGACAGTCATT
>JAQQZY010000019.1:16123689-16143588 GCA_030068375.1 Ostorhinchus rueppellii | reverse complement strand
ATAGAATAGAATAGAATAGAATAGAATAGAATAGAATAGAATAGAATAGAATAGAATAGAATTGAATTGAATTGAATAGATCTTTGTCACTGTCACAGGAAATGAAAATCAATTTAGCAGCTCAGTTCAGTTTAGCAGTAAAACAGTTCAAATGAGTGAATAAGGAAAAATACAAATAGCACAGAGTATAATACACATGCTTACTGGTCCTTTACTGGTTTGAGGTCATACTGGGCTGAATGTGGGACGTGAACTAAAATGAGTTTGACACTTCTGCTATAACTTATCACATGTATTTTCTTCCATTCTATTTTAACTTTTATTATTATCTTATTATCATCTGCAGGAGTATAACAGGTAAATAATTCATTTAGTATAAACATGTATGACTATATACAGATATATGCACATGTACATCACACATACACATATGACATTGTGCTAGTCTAACATGAGGTTGTGTCAATATGTCATCATGTCACGTTTGATGAAGTTACCATATTCTGACCAGTGATCAGGACATATGATACTATGTGGACATCTCATCTGAAAACATATTTATTGTATCCATTACAACACTACAAATATGTTTGCAAGACAGTTTTCACTTTCTGCTGTGATGCTAATCCACTTCCTTTCTAAAGTGGCAGAGACGAGTGAGGGTTTCTTATCAACAACAATATGGAGCATGTGAGTTCCAGGAAATGCAGAGGGGAGGGGTCTGAGGTGAGAGACAGTGAGAGGAGACTCCATTTTAAGTTGAAAACAGTTGACGACTGGTTCAGGGTGAGTGTGACATTCACATTATTTATTATCAGAGTATCTGAGCAGCTTTTCTTGGAGGTTCACTGGGCTCACAGTGTTCCTTCCTGTTTTGAACACACTGTTTTTTCTGCTTCTTCTTTCAGAACGACTGAAGTTCATGAGATGGATGAAGAGGACGACGGTGGAACCAGGGGTTTGTCCAGAACGGATCCTCCAGGAGCCGCTGATGAACCAGGAGCCTCAGAGCCACAGTGAGTCCCTGCTTTTACAGTTGGACATGTTGGACTGGATGTGAAGGACAGGAGGGTCTGTCAGAGGGAAGGAGGTCACTTCAAACCCTTCACACTGAACCGCAATCCAAACACACATAAACATACACAAACAAATACACACACAAAATACATTATGCACAAACAAACAAACACACACACACACACACACTCACACAAACAAACACACACACACACACATATACAGAGAGAGAGAGAGAGAGAGAGAGAGAGAGAGAGAGAGATCTGCTTCTCATAACAGCTGCCATTGAACCTTTGCAGAGCTATCCAACAACTTGTAGGTTTGTTTCAAACCCTGTCACTTTAAAAACAAAGTGTTAACTGAGGTATGATTGGAGATTATATGACAACAGCCAACTTCGCCTTCCTGTTTTACTTCCTGTTCAACCTTCAGTGTCTTTTCAAAGCAACAGAAAACGTACATGCACTTCTTTATGCCTTAATGCTTGAATGTGAAAACAGAAGTACTCATCAGCATAAATTTCACAATGACAAATGTATCTATAAAATCGCTTTAATGCAATTTGCATCGAGCAATTTAATAGTTGTGGTACAGGTTACAATTGCAGAATGGATGACTCTTAAACTGCAGGAGGTTGAACTACTTGTAGATGAAACTAATCACTGTGATTTAAATTTGATAATTAAAATCAATAAAGCCAGAATTTCAATACCTCACACTTCCAGTTGGTATAATCACCACTGACTTAATTTGCAATTAAAATATAAGGGGCTATTCCACTCTCAAGGGAAAAGACATTTAACAGGTAATTTACCTGACAAAGCCATGGAAGAGAGAGAAGGATGACTTTAACAAGACCACAGATTTTGTGACCAGAAAATGCTGAGTTCAAAACCAAACCAACTGGGGAAATCACAATGGAGCAAGTTACAGAGGATCACTGAATGCCCTAAAGCAAGACATGTAACCCTGTTACTGTTTCAGTGGAGCTGATCTGGGGCCAACGAAAGAAGACAGACAGGTCAGTTCCCAGAGTGAATATGTACAAGTGCATGAATGTGGAGCAGAGTGAGGCTTGTATTCAGCCAACCTTGTGCAAAGAAATAAATGTTTAAAGAGGAAAAAGGATATGAAACCAGACAGAATTTTGAGTATATGCACTGCAGACTCTGTGCTGTGCTAAGAACATCACTATTGATCTTGCTTTTTTAAATATTTGTATATGAAGAATTTAAAACCCATGTTCTTACCCTGGTCTTTTTATACATCTTGTTCTTGAGGTAGCTGAAGGTCCGACTGACTTTCGTCACATTTTTTGCCTCTGTGTCACTGCGCAGAGGGCCAGGCTCCTCCTCAGATATACTGAAACACACCATTCCACTGTATCTTTAAAACAAGCATACTCATTAAGCATTTCCAGATTGGGTCATTACAGCACCTCTAAAAGTTCTACTGAGAACCAGTCACCGCTGAAAGCAGGTGAATGGTCCTCAAAACCCTGTAAACAAGACTATACAAATACCAAATGCAGTCTAAATGTGTATTTTGCTGCAGTGGAGAGTTGGACTGACCTGTATGCTAGTGATCCAGAGGTACTAGAAAATGATCTCATACCTATAAGAAAAGAGAGAAGTTGGAGGACACTAGCATTAGTAGTGGGTATAAACTGGACACTTTTAATCACCATTTTGTCACTACTTTTTGTGAACACAACTTAGTGGTGTCCCTCACACTAATGGTTTGAGAATAAACAGACATAATTATATGTTTGTGTCCTTGCTGCAAGAACTGGAAACAAAACAGATGAAACCATGTATACCTACTCTTAGAGCTCTTGAGCAAGGCATTCAATCTTCAGTTAATGTTTTTGAGGCTGTTGTGAGTCCAACAAAACAACAAAATGACTCTAAAGCTGGCGTCAGTGCTGGCTCAATCAGTTCCAAAGGCAATTCTATCTTTAGATCCAGTGCTTTTAATGTCGACTAAATCCTGGATCAGGATATCAGTTTTGTTTAAGTAATCACATATAATTATATCTTAAATCTGAGGTCACATGAGAAAATAAAAATACAAATTAAGCCAAGTAAATACAAGCAAACACTGCAGTATTTGCAAAATAATTACAGCAGACTCCCTACTTATTTGGTACAACAGTAGCATAGAAATGCGTCTTTTCCAGAGAAAATAAAAAAAGTGGTTTCCTCTAAACTCTCATTTCTAACAAATATTCGTGGTGACGCACACACAACTATGCAAAGCATGGCTTGCCTGCTCTGCATCAGAAAGTTAAACCAAAAACAGGATAATGAGGGAAAAGTTTTGGGCTGCTTGTGTTGCTAGCAACAAAGTCAAGGAGAGAGAGAACACTAATGGAAATATCTCACAGATAAGAACAGGAAAGGAGTGGCTGAGAGTCTATGACTAAAAGTGACAGGCTCATATTTATCTCAAGAGAAGAAAGGGCTTCAGTTCACCAACGGTATTTATGATTATTTCTTTCCTCATTGTTTGATGATTGTTTTTTGTTTTTGCAAAGAGATAAAACAAAGGTAAATCTAACTAAAGGTCAGCTAAGCACTGGGCTAAATGGGGCCAGGACAAACTGAGGTCTTATTTAAAGATGTCAGAAAAAAGTACAAGCAAAAAAACATGCTGCTTCAGTGAACGGTGGTTTTTCTTCACTTCCAATTTTTGTACATGCACATGAACAGTGCAGTGCAAAAATCTGAAAATGAACAGTAATTAGTGGTTTCCTTATGAAAAGTTTGTTACAGCTCAAGTTTTGGGCATTGTTACCAACAAGTTTATGATTATTTAAGAGTGCCTACAATTGTAACTGTGTCCCTATTGTTTAGCTGCACCGTACACTCAGCATGTGGAGATGATCATTTTCATTAGCACGAGCTAGTAAACAGTAAAAGTAAATAGCCTTCAACTATTCAGTTTAGATGCTTTTAAAGTGGGGAGGGCAGAGCCGGGACTCTAACGGGAATATCTGCTTGGACTCTCTACTGTTTACAGTGCAGTCGTACTTACTCAGGCTATCCTCATCATCGCTAGATGAAGAGTCCCCATAAAGGAACTGAGACTTAGATTTGTTGAGGATGGGAGAAAGGTTGAAAGAAAAGGATATTCGCCTCTTACGTCTCAGGCATCCCACCGCTGAGGGGGGCAGGGAGAAAAGAACCACAGGAGGCACTGATCATTTAATGAAATTATGTAACACTAACGTCAAGGATGAAGAGGATGGGAGGTAGTCATGTCAAAAAAAAAAAAAAAAAAAAACTTTACAGGACCATACTGGTAATACATAAATGCACCATGAGAGTGATTCAAATATTATAGGGCCATTTAATGCTGTAACTCCAGAATGAACTACACTAGATTTCTGTATGTAAGTATGTAACAGTGGATTGGAGAATGTATAACATAGTATGATCTGAGCATAAGAGGATTACTGCGCTTATCATGCAAGCCTACTGCTAATGCCATTTAACACTTGATTTAACATGTAAAGAGATATTAAAATGTTGCAAATAAATAATATTTAAGCACAAAATATCTCTCTATTTAACCACATTTTATATGGTTGTTTTATGTTGCATCATCTTATTATATCACTAAAAATGATTGTGATCCTTCTGCTTATGTGACCCTGTGATCTTAGAAATAGGAGCACGTGGTTTACACTTCAACAGTTTACTAAATCATCAAGTTATTTAGATCATTTTTCTTGTAATGGGAATCTAACAAAAAAGCTACTGCCTCTGAGGTCACTTTGGGTGAGTGCAGCACGTCTATTTGATCTACACGAGTATCATGGAAACTGAAGTATAAAGCGACACTCACCGTCAATGTCTCTTTGGCTGATGGCAAGCATGGATACAGACTTGGTGAGAGGAAGGGTCATGGGGGGACAGCTGTTCCGTAAAGGCCGATACCGCCTTGATTTCTAGAATAAGACACACAAGGTTAAGTCAAACATACTGGGTGACAATCTGAAGACCGCCACTGACATAAAAAGATAAAGAACACAACATCACCACGTCATGAAAGTGGAAACAAGAACGACAAGCTAAAAAGGGAAACTAGACTAATGATTTGTGATGCCGTGTTTAAAATTTGTTTTAAATTCAGTGACAGAAAAATGAAGCCGGAGGAGAAAAATAATGTTTATTAATTCTTGCTAATCCCCAAACCGACAACTCCCAAATTTCCCCCGACTCTTTTATAAGTCTTGTTTACGAACACGCTTTACAAATCCATTTTTCCTCTGGAGAATTTGACTGAAGGGCGTTTGAAAATCCTGCAGGGCCGGGTGCGTGACAGTATGTAAATCTGACATCTAGAGGACAAACATGATGGGTGTCTCGACTGACCTGGCTGTCCAGTCTGCCATGCTCCCTCGTCTCCTCCTGCTCCTCTGTGAGAGATACCAGGGACCCCCTCTCATCGCTGTCATCCCGAGGCATCCTTGAAGGCTCCTGGATTTGGGAGCCCTGGTTGACGCGGCCTCTTCGCTCCTCCTGGGCTCCGCTGAGACCCTCAAGGCTGTAGCTGTAAACCAGAAAGGAGGTCAGAAATGACCTAGAAGATAGGGGATGGCTGTACTGTACACGAACATACACACATCGGTCTAGTCTCCACTATTTGTCACCCCATTCTGGATACACATGGCTACTGCTGCAGCAAACGCACAGACATGCACCTGTTGACAGATATACGCACACACAGCTGGTCCCGCACAGTGTTTAGCCAGCTGAGTTATCACTGGGCTCTGGAGCAGATTTACAGCTGAAGCAGCGGTAAATGACTTCCAACATCAGCATCAGCATAGAGAGCCGTACAGCTGTGATTTACAAACCCAATTACATCGATCTATGACTGGAAATAAGAGGCCTTAAAAAATCCAATACAATGATTATGGAGAGGAAAACTACAGCTACATTTCAGAATGAGCTATGCTACGTGGCTGCAGCTCCACACGCTTCAGGACAGACTCTGTGAAAGTTAAAGCTGCAGCAGTAAATCTCTCTTATCTCCAGCCCTTGGGTTTGTATGGCACTCCATTATCCAGCAAATCATCAGTCCACCACATTCAAACATCAGAAACCTAAGCTCGGCCAAAAGAATCACAGTGTGTTTATTATCACTGACCAGCGAAGAGCGGCACTCACCGATCCTCAGGGCTGGGAATGAAGATGACAACATTTGTCATATCAAGCCCTGTTCCCTGCCAAAGTTATTACATACTATCCTACAGAGCCAGGAGGTCCACAGTTCTGAAACATGAATAACACCAGCAGCTGTTGTAGCTCTACTCTGGGGAGTGGCTGACCATCTGACTGCATGGGCAAACGATTTACACACACACACACACACACACACACACATGCAAATCAAGCAACATGTAGATACATCCTATTCAAAGTAGACCATGGGATTTTAGAAGACAAAAACACACAAACACAATGTACCTGGGGGAACTAACTACTTCCACACAGTGGCTGTGGGGGCCATCAGCAGGGCACCGACTTATACAAACAGAGTGGGAGGTAGGAGTGGAGAACAGGATGAAGATTTAAAGTACAGAGGAGTAAAAGACAGAAGATAGAGATCAATAGGATGGAATTTAAGGGATAAAAAAGTGGCAATGTCATGACAAAGCACAGCTCTGTATCTCAGTGTGAGCAGTCTCACGGTTAAATGTAAACACTGCAAATGGATTCCAGTTTATTTCCCTATAATAGCAGTCAGGAAAGAGAGTAAATTTGACTAATCCATGTTGTTTCCTAACAATGCTATACTGGCAGGACAGCCTAGGTACTATAAACACTCTTAAAACTACTGCAGCACTATTTAATAATGCCACCACTACTTAACTGTTAAAAGATGTAGCCCAATACCTAAAGCAGCAGTCTTTAAAAAAAACAAAACAAAAAAAACCAGGCATGTTTATTTTGAGTCTGGATGCTTAAAAGGTGGATAAATATAAACTTCTCACAGACAACATAGTGTATAATTTATAGTGAAATAAAAACAAGCAAAATATACACATATTTGGTATAATTTAGAAAGAATGTCACTATTGGATAATTTGCATCCGTTTGCATCTTCAAGAAATCCTTTGTAAAAACTGTTTTATATTTAAGCCAATCAATTGTCATCTAAGAAATCCACAATCTTTTTTTTTTTTTTTAATAATTATTTCAGCTACTTTCGTTGGCTTCCCTTCACCACCACCTTTCATGTTATTTTCAGTGTAAGCCCACTGAATGTATAAGCACTGAATTTGGCAAGGGGGTCAGCAGCGCTCTGTGATATAAAGACAAGCTCATCCTCCACGTTTCATTCTGATCTCTATGATCTTTCAACTTCAGTCAAGTCAGGCCAGTCGTCTAAACCCCGGGTGTCACCTCCACTCTAGGGGCCTACTGTGGACATTCTGCCATGCACATATCTTATTTTAAACACCTTTCATGAGAGTTTCAGGGGGAGGTTGGTCTGATCTGACAAAACTCAGCTCTGCCTCATACAAGGCTGCTGGATAGTGTATGATTCTAACTTTCATTTTATCAGTGATGGAGGAAGCATCTAGATCCTATGCTTCAGTAAAATATCACACCATGAGAAAACAAAACAAATGAAAGCGCTACATTCAAATCTTTAGCTAAAAGTACCCATTAGCAACAAATTGTACTTAACCCTGTAAAATCTGAACCATTAAATCATTGACATAAAATTTCAGTTCTTTGAAAATGGAGCCTTTATTGGTCTTTCTGAACAACCAAAAAATGTTCAAATATCAATTTCCATGTATGAGTTTCTAAATTTTGTATCATATTTGACTCATCAGGTCTCAATGCTCAAATGTGGTTATTTTTGAACAAACAAAAACACAATATACTGCAAACATGTCTAACACATTGGTAATTCCTTTTCAAAATTGTTAAAGTTCTGCCTCCTTCTTCATTAATGACACATTTGTAGTGTCACTGGAAAGGCCTCTGGTGAATGAAGTCCTCCCCCTGGTGGATTATCCATCTATTGTATGTATCTAATTGTATACTTCAGGCTTTTTAAGGAAAAAAATATCACACTGATCATGTAGAGGGCTTAAATCTCATGTATCAAATATGATACATTTGGCATTATAGGGTCAAAGTATTAAAAGTGATCATTGTGCAGTGAAATGGCAGGGATTTAGAAATACAGTAAAATGTTTTTGATTCTTCTGCATTGATGTGTATGTCACATTGCTGCAATATACATTTAATATCATTTCAACTACTTTATTAATTGTTGGTACTTTTTTAATGTATGTGATGCATCATATTCATCTTAAAATTGTCATAAATTCAACTGGAAGAAACAACTTTTCATCAGCTCAGATAAAAAGCCCTGTTTTTAACTTTGTGATGATGCATCTTCCAGATAACCATAGAAGATTTTTAAAGAGTTCAGCTTATGAAGGATCATTTTTTTCCAATCTGTTTCACTTCATCCTTCAGTTTTTCTTTTTTTTTTTTTTAACCATTTAAAACTGACTTGCAAAAAACTCCAATCTGATAAGTAGCTAAAGCAGCCAGAAAAATGTAGCTAAGTAAAAAAAGTGTTTTGTTTGCTATCTGAGATGTAGTGGAATGTAAATATGGGGCTGCATAAATCTTTAATAAATGAATTGATAAGTGAGAAAAAGTTGTTGGTTATATTCCACTACTGCTCTGTATTCTTGAGTCATCTCTTCTTTCTGGTTCTTTTGGCTCAAAATGTGTGTGTGCGTTTTTTTGGGGTTTTTTTTTTTTTAACAGTCAACAAAACATCTGTCTAGATCAACAACAGTATCACTAGCTCAAATCCAATCCTTACTTTTTTTCTGCTGTGGCACAGTGTTTCCTGCAAGACTGAATTCAAAAGTCCTCCGAAGCCTTCGTATTTGGGAAAAAAAAAAAAAAAAAAAAAAAGAAAAATTTGCTCTCAATCTTTGGCCAGCAAACTCCTCTGAGCCCCAAGAGCCAAAACTCTTTTTCTATGAGCCTGCTTGTTATTACCACTGCAATACAAAACAGCAGGGCGTCTCAACCACCTATTTGCTACACTAGTTCTTGTACATTCCAATGGGTAAAAGGATAGCAATATTTTTCAAAGCAGTTGCCTGCAGGATGGAGCACAATGCAGCAGCAGGCATACAATAAAATAAGTGAGAGAGGTGGGAAATCCACAAAAGCTACACTGACATGACACGTCACTAAGCATGAAATCTCTCTTAAGACATGAAATGATGGACGTGATTTATTAGTACCTTCTCCTCTGAAACGTCGGCTTCCCTTCACCAGGACTACGGATGGAACTGGAGATGATGAATAAGACAAAGACAGACAGTGGTGGATGATATGACAATCATGATAAATGAAAAGTTGAATGATTTCTTGTTAATAATGGGACATGAATCTCTCTAGGAGGCTCATATCAACGGAGTGTGCATTAATATCTGTGCATCTAAGACTTACAACACCATGGTAGACAGATGATAACAGAGGCTTTGGTTCTTAGAAGTAGAATTATATTACTGAAAGTTGAATTATATGTGCAGTATAAAAGTTAGTGGCAAGTGTATATTTCACTAATTACCTCCTAATCTATTCATTTTCCTTCAACTTAACATAAACGAAACTCCCTAAAATGTACTATAGTCTTGATGCTTTGCACACATTATGCATTCTTCACTGTAGTTGGGACACCTCATAAATATTTTATTATAAGCACTTTGCTTTGTCCTTATGTGCCCTAAGTGCCATACATCTACCTATGAATGCTACTGTCGGCCACACAATTATCTTACTGAACCTCCTGCAAAGGAAAGGAAGCCACAAAAAAGTCCAATAGAAATGTATTTTTCTGTCAACCTTGAATATTGTAAAAATGAAAAAAGAATGCCTAAGGCCATTTAACTAATTCTGTTATTGACAGTGGCCTTGTACAGATTGCTGGGACGCTACACACAGTCCATGAGTGGCTGCTGTTCTTGCAGAAAAACAACAGACTGTCTAGTTCTTAACACACTGTGTTCATTTTGGTGCTGTGCATAGCTGAATAGCGTACATGTTGGTGTGAATGTAAACATGTTGTGCATTTGTAATTATGCCAGCATTCAAGCTGAGGTGTGTGTCTGTATCTTTGTGTGGGCACATTTGCATTTGTGCAGTATTTGTAGCTCCCTATCCACACCAGACAAATGGCAACACAGCTGTAGGCAGCAGGAGGAGGAAACAATCAACATGGCACAGAGGGAGTGACATCAACAAGCTCTAATAATACTGGCATCTGCACACATCAGGTTGACTGACATCTACTGTCTGACATCACACTACTGTCTGTAGCCAGTTAAGTAGGCACCCTTTCTCTTTTTGTGTAGTGGTTCAAAGTCACAGGTTGTATTATTGTACGTAAAGCCATATGATTCGATCTACTTCCCAGTCTCACCTCCTCTGGTTCATCTCTGCGTCTCCTCCGTTGTTCTTTCCAGGACCCCAGCTGTGGCGGCGAAGAGGTGACAGGGAACGGATACTGTTCCGGAAGAGACAGGAGCGTCGTGGCACTTCTGTCACCCTATCTTTGGCCTCCTCTTCAGCTTCTCCGGTCCCACCTCCACCACTGCCACCACTGTCCAGTCCCACAGTGATGGCAGCCCCAGTCTGGACCCCCTCCTCTGGGCTCCAGCTGCACCCCAGGCCTTGGCTCCCCTCAGGACTGGAGCTGGATGGGCCGATGCTAGCAGTGTCGTCTGTTGATGAACAAGAGACAGAAACCTCGCTGGCACTGTCTCCTCCTGTCACTGCATCGCTCTGCAGGCATAAAAAAAATATATGTTAACAATATTAATAATATGTACAGGCTCAGTGGCCAGCATATATGTCTAATTTATCCAAGTCAAAGACGCAGCATGTAATAGTGATGCTGATGATGATAATTTAAAAACTGATGGAATGGTGGAATATTGAGTGATTTATTAATTTTAAGACCAGATGCATGAAAGTAGTAACATATTCACTTTCATCTCATTTAACCAGGGAGCACTCTAGTGGAAAGTCAAATCCTTTTTCCTGGTAGAGAGAGCATCTTACTCTGCCACAGTGACTGGAGGCTTCAGCTCTGAAACATGGGAAACTAGCCACCTAGCTACACAACACAAGAATGTCAACAGCTCTAATTAACAGACAGATTAAAAAGAATAGAGTAGATGCCAAACAATTCATCATAACAAAATAACATAAAATATAAACAGAATAACACAGATTGTCCCTCCAAATGTTTAATTATATAGCCCATCATGTGGTATATCCATCAGTATTTCATCACTGGAGCATGAGATGAATTAAGAGAAAGCTAGAAGAGTTTTTTAACCCACAGGAATGGGATATAATGAGGACCAAATGGCAAAGCTTAAGGATAATGAGCCAGAGTCACTTTATAGCAATGCTGCCATTAAAACAAACACCAATAAATGATGGCCACCTTGTGAAAACAAACCACTCTCAGGAAAACATTTTCAAGTTAAATACACTGTTTTCAAGGTTTATTCTTTTTTCGGGTGGACCTTGTTTTTACTGATAAAAGGCCCTGCATACATATGTACTATTACTTCCCATCACAGTGTGTGGGCTGAACCAGAATAAACAATCATGATGAAATTCTCAATATGTATCAGTATGAGTTTGAATGTGCGTGTGCATTAAATAATCAATAATGAAGTGTCATACTGTGTCAAAGCCTTCTGACGGGTACTTTATATGTAACAGGAGTACTGAAATGCACTTTGAAAACAAACAGCACTGTTAAATATTGTTTGGTAGGGTGTGGTGGGAAAGAGCCCCTGCACTCTCACACATATTTAAGGATAGTTCATTTAAAGCTAATTTGTAGGTGTGAGGTTTAACTGGGCCTATTGTGCTGCCAGCTGCAGTGTGAAAGCTGAACATAGAGCTGCTTCTGTTGCAGAGCTACGTATGAAAGATCTGCTTTATACGGCAGACACAACTTCCTCTGGGAGCTGTAGGCCCGTGACTTTATATGTGTGTGTGCATACATTCTAGTGCAGAACGTGTATGTGACTACAGTGCGTGTTTGTGTCTGAATCAGATGATTTTACCTTAAGTGTTAAGAGGAGGAATAAAACTCATATATTTTCAAGAGAATTAACATCACATTCTCTTGCTTAATACCTGCACAGATGACATGTTTTTATGATCGCTGGATACATTATAATGATCACAGTAAAATAGCTTCTCTGCTGTAATTATTTAGAAAAAAACTACCTTCACTACACGTATGTATCTTCCAAAATGGAGAAACTTGTCCTTCAGAAAACGGTGAACATGTTCTGAGCTGTTACCACTTATTTTGCTCCTGTTTTTTTCTTGCTCAGAATCAAAGTGAGTGTGGCATATTTGCCCGTCTGTGTGTATCTACACTGTCCTAACCCAGAGCCCCACACCTCCCAGGCAGCCAATATTCTCTGTGCCGACTTCATCATTGTAGTTTACAGGACATGGAGTCTGTATTACCACGAGCTCAAATGCTTTCAAACGTTCAGCACAGCAGAAAGTGAGAAATACAAGTACTTCAACTTTAACCATAGGGCCCCTTGCTTCAAACAGACTTTTAACAGCAGTAGAGTGACAGCGGGGACCACGACATGCACTTCCCCAGCAGCAGTGTTGAGCTGCTGGCTTAAAAAGATGCTTTGTAGATGTTTGGCATCTCAGCCTCAGGGTGCTGATAAATAAAAAGCCAGGCACTGACTGACAAAATAGCTACTTCATATACAGTACATAATCCCTATAGGAGTAGTTGCTGGGGCAAACAAAAAATATATTCTGGCTGTTCAAAGCGAGAGGATATTTGGACAGCAGCCAGTAAAGTATAGGGAAAAGTTGCAGGATATTGACTGCTATATCAAACTTATTCATCCACTGTTATGCAGCTTTCTTCATAAACTTACTAAAGCAAAAAATGTTTACAAATTTATTTCCACTCCAAGTATCTGAATATACTTTCCTTTCATTTATTCTTGGAAAATAGCACAGTTCATTTCAGCTCCAACATTTTGCCAACTAAAACAGTGATATATGGACCTCAGATAACCCATAATAAGCATTTCATAAACTCCTCAGTCCTGATTTCAAGGATACATAGGGTGGGATTTTTAAAGTTAGCTGATGTCCAATGACAGTTTTGAAGAGTTTCTCAAAGTGACCCCCCCTCAGCTTACCCACTCTACAAAGAACATATTCACCAGCAGTGGGTCTGACCTTTCTGAAGACAGTGTCATATCCTGGGTCTGCGGTCAGGAAGTTTTCTATGTCGCTGCTTGAGTCTCTGTGAACTGTGGAAGGACAGCTTGTGACACGGCCGGTCCTACTGGGCAACACGAAAGACTGCGAGGATCCTAAAAAACAAAAACAACAATAAATATATTATGTCTTAATGTGAAAACTGTGAACTCAAGAAAATAAGTATCAAAAGGGACACTTGAGGTTTATTGTGTACGTGTCTTTTCTGAACAGGAACATTCATCTGTGTAACTGAACAAAACATCATGTTTCTATAATAATATGTTTTCAAATGCTCTTCTAAAACACAACCAAGTCTGTTGAAATGATGTCTTAGAAAGGACATCTGAGAAGGTGTGAAAAGCCTGGCAGATCAATAGTGCACTGTCCTGACTAAAGCTGTTTGTGCTGAACTGCAAAGGCAAACAACTGCCGTTTGTGTGTTTAAAAGGGCTGCAGACAGAACTGACATTAAAACCTCACTCAGAGGAAAAAAGCTGACTGTTGAATATGACATTGCATGTTCCATTAGGCACCTTGGGGCCAATTAGACAGCGACAGTGAGAGATTTCGGTTTCACTTCAGTAGTAGTTGTTTGTATGATCAGTAAATAGAGTCAGTTTAAAAACAGTTTAAAACCCAAGTCTTTACAAATCAGTTGAACTAATGCGGTCTTACATCCCCACTTCCTCACCTGATTCACAGCCAGCAGTTCATCACGTCTCTTCATAGAACTCTGGTTCACTTCCCATTTTAAAGTTCATATATCAAGCCACATAACCATATCGACAATAACGACATCTGCTTTATTTACAAGTCACCTCTCTGAAAAAACAAGTGCTTTATCCTCAAGTCTATACATACGACAACAAATCTTAAGTAAGCACTGTGGCACTACAGTTTTTGTACATGTAAGGACATGCACAGATAATAATCCCAGGCCATACTAAAAGAGGAAGACTGTACCCAACCACAGATGTATTACAGTAGGCTTACTTAAGCCAGCTGCCAAAAACAACTGCATGAGATCATTTACTAAGTTTGTTGTTTTGCATCAATACTGATGTCTATTCCAGCCTAAAAAGCGGAAGTCAGTCTTTATCCCACAGGAATAATCCCTGCTCTTTGCAAGAGGAAGTGTCTTTATGTGTGTGCATGTGAGTGTGCATATTCATCACTGAAGAACAAAAACTCAGCTTGAATATCTGTATTTAATAATGAATGCTCTTCTACAAATTCTAGATAACACCAACTGCATAAAAAGGAGAAGATCTACAGCTATAATCATGGGAAACTCTTCACACTTCTGTCAGCTGCTCTGGGAAAAGGTTGCAGAGGGAGTAGTAAGCCCCTAGTCATTAAGCTATATACTAAGAATAAATGAACAAACATGGTCAAAATGATAGACCTCATGAGACAATGTCAAACAATAAAATATGTATCATTCATGCAAAACGCACACTACTCCACCTGCACCGGTAGATTGTTTAAAGTGGTAATTCACAGCTACTAATCCCAAGAGGTCAGGATCAGTGTCTTTAAGATTGCGATGCGGACTGTATACTGTGTCACAGAGATGCCATGTAAATCTGCAGTTCTATCTTCCATCTCAGCTGAAAGATAAGGTATATAACTTTCCTCACTTGTCTTTATAAACAAACCATTAAAACTTTGTCCTTCCTCTCGACACTGTGGTGGTCAAGCAAGCAATGGACTGAATAAGAGAGCAAGCAGAAATTGTGACCAAAGAAAAAAAAAGCTGTGAAAATTTAAAAAAATAATAAATAAATAAATAAATAAAATAATAATAATAACATTTTGATATTTTTGCAGCAGTTGTGTTCTAACCCAAGCTGATAGCACTGTGTTGTCTCTCAGACAGAACTGCACCATACTATGAATAGTGCATTAGGAGAGACTAGCAGAATGAAAAAGTAGTGGCTATGCTTTGGTTCCACCTATGCATGTTAAGTAATACTGTTTTTGTTTGGCTGGAGATAGGAACACACAGCCGCAAAGGTTAACGCCTAGAAATTTCCCAACCACAACAAAACAAGAAGAAAATTAAAAGTATAAGACAAAAGGGAAGGGTCTCTGCAAATACATACACCATCACACACTGAGAAAGAATGAGAATGATTATTGAGAAGGGTTATAATTGTACAAATCTGTATATTGTTTTTGTTTTGTTTGTTTTTTTTAATAAAAAAGTTATGTACTTACATTTTTTATTCATACCAGATCTCAAGCAGCTGAACTTCTCTAACTAGCCTCAAGACATAAAAGTATCAGCTCAATTGAAACTATTAGCACTGTACTGTCCTTGAAAAGTGGACCTATTGAAAAAAAAAAGTTAATAATAATCATGATAATAACAATAAAATGAATCCTGAATTACTTTCTCAGCATGATCAGCTTCTAAAATGAAAATGAATCTCGATAATGCTGGAGAAATGGGTGAAAGAAGCAGCAGAAGTATGAATAAGATGGTTGGCACTGAAGGATTTAAGGTGTTGCATCTTTATCTTCTGGCTGTAGCTCTTCCACATTTTTAGACAGATACATGACAGGATGCTGAGCTGGGTTTATCTCTAGTACACAAAGGGATGCCATGCAGATGTCACATCATGACGTGAAAAACTGGTCTTCTGTCAACAACAATATGGAGATGAAGCTAACATTCCAAACATTAAAACTACACTGACCTTTGACCTCTGGTGCTGAAGCAGGGATTAGGCCTGACCAAGGTGGTTTTGAAACTTGATGAAAAAACATTTTACCCTTTCGTTTTCATGCCTCTCAAGTCACAAAACTAGCGCAAGTGAAGAGTCACAAAATGTAAATGTTGGTAACAGAAGGGGATGCTGGGAGTTTTTTTTTTTTAAACTCCACCCCCTCACACCTGTCGCCTAAAACTAACAGGAGACTGTGAGCTTTGACAGCTGTCTCCCACCATTCCTTTAAAGTAGACCCACACAATGCATGAGTGCACACAAACAGAGAACAGGTGTAAAGGCCTGATGAGTCAGTGGGTGGCTGCTGTTGTTGGGTGAATCTAAATCAGCTTACACACACGTAAACATTAGTTTCACTTTAAGTACAATTTTTTTAATCATTTAGTTGAGTTTGGGTCAACAGCAGAATGCTTCAATGCAGTGTTTACATTATTAATGTTTAACAGTTTTTTAGCTACTAAAATACAGTGTTGAAAGTTTCATTGTTCCTCTAGATTTTCCCTTATTTTGAACAGAGTGGCTACTGACACAGAACGGTGGCACGAAAATCGGTTTCACCCTCGTTATATCATGTCTAGACTGGTAACTTGGCAATCAGACAGCAAATAAGTCCGGTTAGAAATAGGGACAGTGGAGATTTACATCATTTGGACTACAACACGGTAGACTCAGGTTCAATTGCTGAAATAGTTTTTTTTTTCTGCAGATTTTCAAATTTGGGTGAGGGGGGGCAGTTCAGAGTACAGAACTTGGACCACAATAACACTCAATAGACAAATGATACAGAACTGAGAAGTCACACAGCACGCTGCTGCAGCTAACATGTAGCTCCACCCACCTTCTCCAGCCTCACTGACTGCACAGAATAAGGAACACCATGAAACAACATATAGAGCACTTTCAACAATAATTCCTATTCTATACTATACACTATCAGTAATTTGTCATTTCTTCCATAAATTCCCACAGTACTGTGGTAGCAAAATGCACAAAAGAATGGACTGAAGTATACACTGTATATCACCACAGAACTGTGGCAACAAGAGGAGAATGAGTTCATGGAACAGCATCCATGATTGGTTCTCGTACAAATGCTAACATTTCATTGGCTCTGTGACAATAGACAGATATTTTGTGCCACAGTACTGTGGCAGTAGCCATTGCCTGTTTTAAAACAACCAAACCCCAACACCTTTGTGTTTAGAAAAATGTGAATAGCATCAGTTACTGAAAACTATCAAGCATGAAGAGTCGAGGATACCTTTGTCAGATTTCTAAGGTCCACTTATCTTTTATCAGATGTGAGGAGATGTGGAGATTTGTCTGGCTCCATTCAGTAAATTATTATTCATTACTCTATCAGTGAAGTAGGAAATTTTTCACAGTCCAACAATGGATGAAAACATTGTAACGGAGGTCTATCTGACAATGGGTGCGGAATGGCAGTGTTTTCAATGCAGTAACAAATATACTGAAGAAATCACAGTAAAAGTGAGGCTGGCCTGAACACAGATGGGGAAAAAAATGTGCTGTGAGATTAATATGGAGGAAGAAAAATTGCAAAGTAGATATGATCCACACCAATCACTCAGTGTGAACAACGACTGGTTAAAGATAAAGTATCCAGTGGGCCTCCCTGTTTCACAACACTCCTCTCTGTACATTTCTGTACTGCTGGTGAAGATAAGTTGTCACTGAGGGTTCTTTTAGTGCTTTCCCTAAGTGCAGATCGTATCAACACTTACAGATAAATCCTTCTATATTTTTTTGTAAGGACAAGGTATATCTAATTTGTGCAAAAGTGTTTTCTGCAGCTGAATTAACAATTTACAAATCCTCCAGTTAAATCTGAATTCAAATGTCATAGTAGAGAAGCCTGATGTGATTTTTTGGACCCAGAGAAATTTCATCATCTTATAAACAGCCATTTGCAGACTGTCTGCTGTTCAGTGTGATAGTTTATGTAAAATTAGCATGCTTTTATTACTACAAAGCTATGAGGTGTGACATTAAAATATGTTAAAACAACTTGTCCAGTAGTGTATAGTTGTTTATTTTTGTATTTAACTTATATTAGATGTTTCCAACTGTTCTCATGTTCAGAGAAGTGTGTAATTTTATTCAATGCAACATTAAATTATATTAGATAACTTGTCAGTGGCACCATATCCGCTTTATCAACTACAGTCTGATTAGAATGAAATGAGGTAGAATGAATATACATGACTAAACATAAAACTTCAAAACATTACCTCATCCCATGCTGCTATAGTAAGCGTGTCTTTTGTTATCGTCTTGAACAGGGAAATGTCTAGTGGCAGAAATTACAAACAGTGCACTTTTAAATTCGAAAAAATAACAATAAAAGTAACAACTGGGTCAGTGACATAAGAAAAAATCTGTCTTTGCCATGTTAGTGTATGTTCGACCCCATGCACAAGACATAATTTTAACCTTCATGGAAGCTCATACATCAGTGTTTTCTCACTGTATTATTTTTGTCTCAAAGACACACCCAGAGAGTCTCCTCCTATATAAATAAGGGTTACTGGCTTGAGCAAAGCTAAACAAGACATGACAAATGCAGCATTACAAACAACACTATAAAGCAAGGACAACTGCAATAACAATAAGAAACAATAAAGCAATTTAGTGGCCAAAACTTCTCTCCTCTTTGAGTCAGAGTAAAGACTTTCAACAAAACATTCAGCAGCAGTGTGATGGGATAATGACCTAGAGCCATCCGACACCACATGACATGACAATCTTTACCTCAGATGATGTAATATCCAAGATAGCATAAAATATGATTATACGCTAATGAGGTGCTGGTTTAGCAGAGGGTCACATCGGTCACATCCCTGACCTTCACCTGGATGGGTTTGCAGGGCAATTATCCTGGGTCAATCCATTTACACTGACCTTTGACACTTCTAAAAGAAGGTCAACCACCCCCCCTCCCCGCCACACCACCACCACCATCACCTTCCGTCTGCAGTGGTTTGTCATACGAAACACAAGCGACTTTTCCTTCATTAAGCTATGCTGCGAGTTTTGAAAATAATTCTTTGCTCCAACAAAGATGATCACTGCTAAGTAAAACTTATTTTGTATATGTTATTCTGCTGGTGGATTGAAGATTTGCCAGAGAGTCTATCTGTTCCCTGCCATGGCTTGTGCCTCTAATGTGATGAAATAAATAACCAGAGAGCATCCATATCCGAAAAAGAGGTGCCTGGGAGAGTGAGATATTTTCAACAAAAAGGAAGCGATGCCGACTTGTCCAGGCGGCTGTTGAGGAAATCCCACCCTTCCATTTCACCTCTGTCTATCACTCCAGTTCTGTCTGTCTTTATCCTTCTCTTTCTATCTTTGTGTTTCCTTTTCCCCCCTCCGTGTTGTTTCATGTCATCCATTTAAACTTGTTTTTCCCCTTGCAGTCTCCATCTGAAAAGACTGATGTTGTATCTCTTTTCCACAACAGTTAAAAGGCAACATGTTCTCCACTTGATCGATCTGTTGATCTCTTTTTTATTATCGAGACAACTTTCTCAACAAAACTATTCATCTAATGGAGGCCTTTTTAAATAGTGAAAGACATTTTAAAAGCAAACACAAAAACAGAGGGATACATAAAAAAAATAAAATGAAAGTGGATCAATAACAAGATAGAACAAATGAAAAGAAAATCAAAGTTCTAGCATGATTTTAAAAGGAGTGGCTCTTCAGTGCTGAAAAGATAGTATTCTATTAATATGTAGACCGCAAAGTAGGACTGAACTCAACAAAAATTTGGAGGAAAAGCAACAGGGTCA
>JAQQZY010000019.1:16104816-16121452 GCA_030068375.1 Ostorhinchus rueppellii | reverse complement strand
CGGGGGGAAATTGCCGTTGCGGTCTGAAATTTTAGCGTAGCGGGCCGCAACCATATAAAGCGCTGGTGAGAACCCTGGATAGTATTCTATTAATATGTAGACCGCAAAGTAGGACTGAACTCAACAAAAATTTGGAGGAAAAGCAACAGGGTCACTTTTTTTTTTAACTAGGAGTTAAAAAACAGACAGCTTTGAAATAGCTTCTAGTAATGCGGCAGAGCCAAGTTTTTACAAATGTGTGAATCGGAGGCCAAACTGCGCAGTTGTTGCACTTTTTGCTGTGGGTGATACTGACCATTGAAACGCATTTTTGATCTGTAACCTCAATTACATGACCTATTTGTGTGAAAACAAAGCAATACTGAAAATATCATACTCATAACAGACAACCTTTTATGGGTCAAAATGGCTCAACACGGCACTTCCTCGTTTAAAATTAATCTGAGTCTTCTCAACTTGATACTGGCAGAGTCAATCATTTGGATTACTCTATGTCATGAAATTTGTAATGAAAAATTACTGCTAACACCCTTTAATCCGAGGTTCCCTTCAGAGGGAGTCTGTTAAACCCAGTTCAAACAGAAGCCATTAGATTAGTCTGTTCAGGACCACCGGACTCCCACCGGTCATGGATTTAGCCTCGATTTGCTAATTTTTTTGTCGGTATGGATCCAAAATAATGCATTAAAACAACAACCATGCTGCAATTTTTTTTTTTTTTTTTTTTTTAAATCAGGGATGGTTGAAGAGCATGTCACGGTAAAATCTACAATGGCAGGAAAATTATTCTAAATATAGCCCTGATTAAAGCGAGGTGGGCCTTTGTCTCAGACGTGTCTTGTGATTCTCTGTTCTGTGGATGTCAGTGAACTACTCCCATCAGACACATGTGCATCATCTCAACCCACTCTCTAAGATTTAGTCATCAAGTACCAACAGCATAATCTGAAACTTAACTCTGCAATAGATATAACTCACAACTCTGGACCTTAACTCGCCTAGAGCTGAATCCTGCTTTAAAAAAATTTAACAAAATCTTTCTCAAACCATATGCGTCTGTCTTTTATCACATTGTGGCTATGAGCAGTTTCAGAAATATCACTTTGAAACCATAAAAGCACCGCAGAATAAAATATTGAAAATATCAAAGACTTTCACCTTGACTAGCAAGTAACAATTACTGTCATTGTTGAGGAATCTGTAGGATATTTTCTTAATTAGTTGTTTTGCCTATACAGTGTACATCCAAATATCTGCTTCCTCAAAATCCTTCATGATGGTCTCAAATGTCTGATCCGCAAGCTAAAGTTATCCAGGTTACAGCTATAGAGGACTGAAAAAACATTACAATTTAAGAAGCTGCAATCAGAGAACGAATCATAAAAAAAGCACTTGTCAAAATGGTTGGTGACAGCTAATCCATGAATTTCAGCTCAACTATAGCCTAAATCTTGAAAAACAGTCCAAAATGATGAATCACAACAAAAGAATCATTGGTAATCAGAACCACATCTCTAAAATTATAATTATCTGCCTGAAAAATATAATTTTATGTCTTGAGTTGACATTTTAGACCTGCTAGATGCTTGCAAGCTGTATATTATTGTAGTAAAAAAAAATAACCATGTTCGCATTACTTTGTTTTTGTGACAGTTCTATCTAAGCATCCTTTCAGCCAGACTGCTTTGAAAATCACCAAACCAAATGAAAAGTTATGATAAGCTATAACAAGAGTGTACTCAAAACACAGGCCACAGTGTCTTTTTCAGGGCACACATCAAAGCATGCAAACAGAGATTTTTCAGAAAAGAGAAAGTAACCTTGCAGTTCAAGTTCTATCCACAAACATCACATAAAATTGAAACAACAATAACAGAAATTAGTCTTAAGAATTTTTACTTCAAGACCTAAAACTATCATCAACTTCAGAACAGAAACTTTTACCTGACTGTTGAGTGTTGCAGGGCTGATGGAACGACGCCTCTCTGTCTCGGTGGATCTGAAGAGAAACAGGAAGACACTGAATCAGCCTCAGCAACATGTGACCGTCACCCACAAAGAAATTATGATGCAGACCGACGCAGCCGTTAGGAAGTGTCACCCATAACACAGGACAGCAGGCGAAGATAATAAACTCTTCGTAACAGCGGGCTAAGTGGGACTGAGGGCTTCGTCTCCTTGAGGAACAGTTGGGAATGATCTGACTTTGATGTGTTCTACACCTACAGAACTCAGTCAGTCTGACAAAAGCGAAGACCCACTGACACACTCGCAGTCTGTCAAAGATCTGTGGTTGGCTGTAAACACACAACACTCCAGTTCTGCTTCCTCTGTGGTCTGGATGTATACACAACAGCTGTGTGTATTAGTGTGTATGTGTGTTACAGGGGGAGAGCTGGTTTAAGCAACAAAAGCCACAGCACCCCCCCCCACCACCACCTTCGACAGGCAACACAAAAGCATCTACAGTTTGGCTGAAGCTGCGCAGTTTTGACTGACAGCTCTGAATGTGAAGCTAAAGGAGACTCAGAGAAGCTCATTGTGTTTTAATGAACTCCATCAACGACATGACAATAAAGATGATGAGCTTTGACTTCAAATGTGCCAATCATCCAGTACAACCACATGTAAAGACAGACTGATAACACTGGTCTACAAGTGCTTCCAGAATAAAAGTGGTGAAATTGTCCTACGTGCGAGTCACTGATAAAGAAAAATCAAGTCATAAATGCTAGTTGGTTAAAGTTTCCAAGATACAGTCTTGGGTCAAAATGTGAAATTTGTGAATTAAAGAGAGAATGGGTTTAATTTGAAAGGAATATTTGTCTCAGAGCTACCAGATCTACTTCAAAGCACTGTCTGCGCATCACAATACGTTCACTTTACAGGTTCACTCTAGTGGAAGATCAGTAAATCTATTGTATAAATGGATATACACCAATATACATGTGTAATAACACTTCATCATAAAACTACATACCTCAAAAACACCAGCAAACCAGCACTTTTGTTTTTTATTTTCCAAATATTCTAATCAAAATACGGAACATCTAGCACATTTCATCTCTGACGCAGATAATTTCTTAAAAAAAAAAAAAAAAAGAAAAGAAATTGTAAACCAGGAGAATCTCACGACTGATATGTTTTCAGAGGCCTGAGGTGACGCCAGATCATTTAAGATTCTTCCTCTGTTTGATTTTTCTGCCCTCTTTGTCATCATGAGCACTTTGCACCTTCCTTTCTCATAGGCTTGTATCCTCATTCCTTTTAACTCTGAACCTCAGAAAACCCAGATGAAATCCAGCACAGATCTACAGCTTTAACTGAGAACTTGGTTGTCTAACACCTGTACAAAGCATTGTCCACATTCAGTATGAACAAGGCTCCATTTCAAAGAAGTGAATGGATTTAATCATAAATAGAGATGAGGTAAATGAAACAAAGCTGTTGTTCCACAATGGGTCACTACATCATCTCATGAGTTTCACTTCACCTCACTGATGCACTGTCTTAAGCCTCCTGTGAGACAATGTTGACGCTCATCTTGATCAGTGTTTTCACTAAGAACAGAAGTAACTGTAGGAAGACCAGGGCAATCAACCAAAACAGGAAAACTCTAATTCAACTTGAAGCTTAATTTAATTCATAAGTTATAAGGAGTGTACCAATGCACTAATTTTTACAGAATCGTCTTGGTTCAGGGCGTTCAATACAATACAGGTGTACCGAATGAATATATGTAGTTTATGTGAAGAACACAAATACTCCGGAAGCAGGGTGGTCGCAAGCAGAACCCATGTGCAGGTTTTCCCCTATATACATTCTGAAGCGGTGCCACGCTGCTGCTGAATTGCATCTGCGTCGCTGCAAAAAAACCTCAAAACAAAACACTTTATTCTGAGGCTTGGGTGCTGATAAGGGGGGTAAACATGACAACAGACAGTATAACAGAGGCACAGAAGACAGGTCGGACGTTTGAACCTGGCAAGTTTCACTTTCGGCTTTCAGTAGTTACAGCATACATCCCCCATACCCTCCATTCACTGGTCTCCTTCACAGTACCAAAAACATATTGAAAATGTATTGAACCAAAGACCCCTGTACCGAAAAAATAACAAATCAAAATTTTTCTGCACCATTACACCTCAATTACTTATGCTTTTATGTATTCATACACATGCAAATTTCCTAATGTAAAATGATAGCATATAATGCTAGGTCAACACTGATACTGATGTTCTTAACAGATATTTTACTCCTCCATTTTCACAAAAATTCTGTCCACATGATGTCTAGAAAGAATTAACTAGAATAAGGGTGTCTGCTCATCCTCCAGTAGACAACCAGGGGCTTCTCATCGTGGACTTGAGGCAAAAATGGGAAAGAGGCTTGAGCAAAACTGACAGTTTTAATACATTTTCTGAAACTTGATATTTCAACATCGCAATGTCTTCTTCAAAGTCAGAAAACTTGCTACAAACCAGTGCAAACCATTGTTTACAGAGGACACTGTGAATGTTAAGATTATATGCATTCTGACACAGTTTTGTCATCTCTTCATTACATACCTAAATATCTTAACTTTGTCTTTAAAAAAAAAAAAAAAAAATCACAGTTTTGGAACTCAAAAACCTCTTTACACATGGAGAAGAGGCTCAGACACGGAGAAAAATATCCACTTTTCAAAATATTGACATTAATGAGGACATGGTAAAAATCAATAGATATTTACCATATAATGAAGAATAACTAGCAATTACTTTCCAAATGGACGCGAGTCTTGCTACGACATTCAGGGAGAACAAATTCTGGATGCTGTCAATAAGAACTTTACTTTTTTTTCCCCTCATGAATAAAATGCACACGAAAAAAATGTCCAAAGACAGCTGAGCATCTTTATGACTTCCTTAAGTCACCATTATAGTCAGCAGTGCCCATTTCAGCTTGAAGACAGCCCACAGTAATGGTACTTTTTCTCTCTTTTAGCCAACACCAAGGACACAGTAAACTAAGCACTTTTCACTAAACTATATCTGAAAGTGTCAGACATATTATTAAAAAAAAAAAAAAAAAAAAAAAATCTGGTTCTATGTCTCTTTCTCTTCCACTCCCTGTAGTGGATGAAATTTCTTAACAGCATGAACTCCTCCATTTTCATTTGAACAAAACAAAATTATATTAAACGGCCATTATCAAGGGGGAAAATGAACTTATTCACATTAACAGGTAAGCAGTGTGTCACAGGTGTTACTGGACAAAAGCAGGCTTGGCGCATGTTGATTTTCACAGCATGAGAAGATAAATCCTGGATTCCAGCTGCAGAAAGGTTGAATAATGGATAAAGTGTGAATGAACAGTGTGTCTAATTATATTACCATAATTTCAGCACAACTTTTATGTCTAACCCTGCTAATATGAACAATATCTGAAGACAAATATTCCAGGTGGACATCATTTGATTTTTTTTTCTAACATCATTTTAGCTCACAACATCAAGTACTGGAAAAATTCTGTGCAAATACACACACCACTACACCCTTAACCAGAACCTGATCAGATAGCGCAAACCTCTGCAAAGGCAGCTAAATACTACACAAAAATGGAAGATGTAAAATCTGAAAGCCATCAGAACAAAATATTGAGATGTAGTGATTTCCAGAAAAACGCCACTGTGGCCTTGACCTTTGACCTTTGGAAGTCAAACATTTTCTAGCATTAGCTCTTCACACCAGTTATGAATGTGATAACTTGCTATTGACTCAGAGGACTTTTAACCAAAACATGTTATTTTTCGTTTGGTAATATTAAAATAAATTACTTTTGGGAATTTTCTCATGCATTCAATTTTGACCTCGATCAGCAAAAATGTAACTGGTTTTCACTGTAATACCAAAAGCGATAATGATACCACTAAAAGCTGGAAACTCATCTTTGAAAAGATGGAACCTTTATTGTGGTGAAGTGGGAGCTAAGGTGAAGCTCTCAATTTACCAGTCGATCTACGTTCCGACCCTCACCTATGGTCATGAGCTCTGAGTAATGACCGAAAGAATGAGGTTGCAGGTACAAGTGGCTGAAATGAGTTTCCTTTGCAGAGTGGCTAGACTGAGCCTTAGAGATAGGGTGAGGAGTTCGGACTTCTGGGAGGGACTCGGAGTAGAGCCGCTGCTCCTCTATGTTGAGAGGAGCCAGTTGAGGTGGTTCGGGCATCTGGTGAGGATGCTTCCTGGACGCCTCCCTGGGGAGGTCTTCTAGGCATGTCTGCCCAGGAGGAGACCTCAGGGCTGACCCAGGACACACTGGAGGGATTATATCTCTTGGCTGTCCTGGGAACCTCTTGGGATTCCCCCGGAAGAGCTCATGGAAGTGGCTGGGGAGAGGGCCGTCTGGGCCTCGTTGCTGAAGCTGCTGCCCCCGCGAACCAGCACTGGATAAGCGGAAGACGACGAGTACGAGTATGGGTACGAGTACGGAATCTTTGTCGCATAAATAAATGACATTGCAAGTACTAATCAACCAACCAGCTCAGTGATAAACTAACCAATGTTTAATATCAACACTTAAAAACAACCCTGCCTTAGCTCATTGGAAGCCGGGATAGGCTCCATCACCCCCACGACCCTCTTGAGGATTAAATGATTAGGAAAATGAGATCGATGGACCACATAACATTAACACTTTTCAAAAACGTAGAAGCAGAAATCGGTTAATTAATTCAAAGAAATTTAAACGGAAGAAAACAGAGCTTCCCAGAATGCTTTGGGGTAGAGGGGTCTGGGCTCACTTCTGAAGGAGCTCAACTGTACCAGACCATGCTATTGATAATCCTGCAGAGACCCATTGAAACACTGAGCTCTATTGTCCAGGCCTGGGAGTGGTTCAGTGTGTCTGTATGTGAGTGTTATGTGTTACCCTTTTGCATTCCTACAAATGCAGCGACAGGCACTTACACACCAACTGGCACAGTGTGCACACGCACCCACGTCGGCCAACAGTGCCGCATGCCTGTGCACACATTACAAATACTTAGTTATGCTGCTTTTTTCAGTCATCGAGCCTAACATGTACACAACAAAATCACACACACAGTTGCATGCACAGAAAGCACACACTGGCTTTTTTCTTTTCTCACAGCTGTGTTCAGATATCAAACAGAGCCCGCTGAGAGAGAACAAACATGCTGACGAGGAAAGATTAGCTGGTCACAGAGGGCACCAGCACACACAAACAGAAAAATACACACATTCATGCACAGGTTCTGCTCAGAAATAAAATGACTGTCAGTGATTACAACAAATTACAAAAGGCTACATGGCCTGACCTTAGAGGAAAGCGGTGACAGGCAGAACTTGAAAGACAAACAAAGGATCCTGACTGAAATAAAGATTACAGCCCAAGCAAAGGAGACAGCAGCTTTGAGTGTTTATTCACTGTGAGCCACTAGGACGTTTACAGTGTGTTTTGGAGATGATTATACATGAGACTGAACTCCACTGAAGACACGCCACACCCTAAACATGATGAGATGTGAAGTGGACACTACATTTACGGGGGGAGACTTTTGTAGAAGGGCTAGGATTGCTGCAAAATGAACAGAAGTGAAGTAGTAAATAGGCTCTGTTCAAAACAAACTGAGGTATAAGGTGACAGCCAATTGTTTCACACAGTTAGGAGGCCTGCAAACCGGTCAGTCTGCCAGTGAGCGAGAAACCAATCCCCCCCGCCTTTGAAAGCTGGCAGCTCAGATTCAGAACAGCTCAGTGCATATTTGTAGTGTCGGGGGAATCTAAACTGTACCCAGTAAAAACACATCTGGTTTAAAAATAAAAAAGGCGGACTGGAGTATGTACGCCGGAGCAGGCAGGGCTTGGGACGCTGCCTTTTTCTCTAAGCAGGCAAGTCGCCAGAAACGGTTCCACATTGCAGAGGGGTGCCATTGCTGAGTGAATGACTGTTTCTAGGCAGGTATATATACACTGTTCACTCCCTGAGGGATACCGGCTTCCCCCGCTAGGCAGACCTGAGGGCAAAACTGCATCTTGGAAGCAGAATGAACCTCACTTAACCACAGACATGGACTAACAGTGAATACCACTTTAGAATTATTATGTTATTCCTCTTCGTACTAAAATCATTAACCTCCTGTTACATGGATGTCTGAGGTCATGGTTATCTATAAAACGATGAATAAGTAGAGCTGACAAGTAGGTTGGAGGGCTGATTCTAAGTTGTGTAGTTGAAGGCTCCTGTTTTAAACCATTACAATACTGCCTGATTCTTCTATAAGTCAGTGTTTTTCATAGATTTCCACTTCAGTTTGCAAATCAATGATGTTAAAAAAAAAAAAAAAAAAAAAGCAAAAAAATCAGAGGTTGTAGCAGTAGGATTACAGACAAATACACCTAGACCTGTACTTTTCAAAATGAGGGTCAGGGCCTAAAGTGGGCTGGGCCAGTTTCATTTGATCACCAGACGACAGGGAAATATGTAAAATCAATATATGTGAATTAATTTTCATAATAAGATGAGTAAAGTGTCTTCTGTTAGACTTTATAAATGTTCACCTCATCACAGCCATGTGAAATGCAGATGAGATGCCTCATTTGTAAAGGATGTACGAAAGGAAGGAAGAAATATTTAGCTTTTTTAAAATGGAATTATGCATTTTAAAACATTTCCCTGTGGTCTACATAAACTGTAAATGCTATGCTTGGGTCTGAATTCTTCATTAATTCAACTCCACAGGTCCATCTTCAACCCTGTTTCTAAGTAATGACACAAATAAATGTTCCAAAGACTAATAAAAGGGGGTTTAGCTAAATATGACCCCTTTAAGACAGAAATTACGTGAAAGACGCAACAAGACGAAAACCATAAAACAAGATGGCGATACCTCAAGAAATGAAAGAAGATTAAAAAAAATAATCATAATAATCTAAAACATTTAATAAGACTAAAATGACCAATGTATGAAGACAAAATAAAAATCTCCTAAGACAGAAATGACATAAAAGTTCAAACAGGATGAAAATAACACAAAAGGCCTGAAAAATAAATGGCAGCAGGAGACAGGAGTTCTTTTTTGGGTCTCAGTTAAACACGTCAAGGAAAATTAGACATATCCAAACCTGATGGGTGCAGTGTGCAATGACACATGTGCTGGCATATACAGTAGTACTGCATTAGTCAATATAAAGCCCTATCCACAGTTAGTGTGCTTGTGATGATGTGTTTTGTGACTGCAGGCCAGGAGAGATGCTGGGATGTGAAACGCTGGTTGGAATGAAGTCATTTGGCCACATGCCCATTTCCATCTGAAGCCAGAGGAAACCGTTAGCCCGGCGCTGCCTTTTTCCCACACCATCATATCTCTCACTCTCTCTCGTCCGTTCAGGCTTTCTCACACAAACACACACACACCCTCTCATCCATGCCATCCTAACCCTCGGGAGAAAAGAAGAGGTGACATCACGAACAAGTTTGGAAAGTGACAATGCTCAAAAGAGAGGTGTTCTACACACCACAGCGATTTTCCTGTTAGCTCCTCCCACTTTGCTCTGGGCCTGAATTTGACTATCAACCGGCTGCACGATGGTGGCGGCATCTACTTCAAACTTCAAAACATTAAACTTCTGGTGCGGTGTAGTTCATGGTTTATTAATCATTCCAGTCAGCAGTGATTATTTAGACTATAGGCACGAGTCATTAGGAAATAAGAAATAGTTCTGTTATTAGTCAGCAGCTTTGAACTGGTTAATCTGTGTTTGTTTGGGTATTAACTGTGATTTAATACTTACAAAATCGCTACAGTTGTGGCGGGATGTTCTTCATACTGCAAAGATGTCTTAATTATATTTCACTGATTCGTTCCAGTTTTGGCTGAATGGAACTTCAACTTTGGGGAATAGGAAGAGATAAGCACTTTTCCATTAGAGTACTACTAATAACAAAAATAATAATAATAATAATAATACCACCTTAATTTATATAGCATGTCTTATATTAAATGGCTACAAAGTGTATTGACAGAAAAAGCAAGAACAGGGAACTGAAAAGGCAAGAAAACAGCAGAGTTAATTAACTTTACATGAAAACCTGCATCGGGTTCATCTATGTTTGCTGAATGTTTATTAAATTATGCACTTGTACAAATAACCTACACACTTGCTACTGCTCCATTGCTAGCCAAAGCACTGTGGAAAGTCTTCTATATATGTAGTGTGGCCTAAGTGCCATTTGAGCTTTAAATAGCACAACTTCAGGGTACTATAAAGGCCCCATTTAGAAATATTCCATAAAGCACCAGGTCAAATAGTTTGACATGGAACTTTTATGGTATCGTAACAAGACCTTTCAGGAAAAAAATGCCCTAAAAGTACAGTATGACAAGAAATTTAAAGAACATCCATGGACTTACATATGGCCTTTAAGCATTTTTTAAGAACAGCTTTGCTCTAAACTAACTACCCACTATCCTAACCATGTAACCCCTGGAAGGCATCAAATCGGCTGAGCCTCATTAAGTTTCACACATAGTTATTCCACAGACATGCGTAGAGTGCATTCATTTGTCTTATTGTCACATACGGCATACCCGAGCAGTGTATCCAGAAACCGCACTCCACCCCAAAATAATCAGCACTTTGTGTGTGGAGGGCCACCATCAACTACCATGTAATCATCTCCCAGAGTGCAACACAGCAAAAGCCGTCATAACATCTACAGGCCACTGACTGCAAGTTTGTCAAGGTGCGTTGAAGCACTTTGTGACAGTTCCGTATGTGTTTTACTTGTAAAAGTACTTTAGGTGAGGTCAATTTTCCTTAAAAATGGCTCAGTTAAGAGATAAAACTGTTAAAGCTGCACTTCAAGAAACAAACCAGAATAGACTTGATTGTATGTAATCATTACTGAATACCTCTGACTTCAGTTTTACACTTCACTTACGGGATTTCAACCCTGGTTTTACATTTTTACCATCATTGCAATCCTTGTGAAACTCTTTAACAGCTGGATTTTCTAGACTCCCAGATGCTAGCGTTGGTGTAGCAGCAGTATATAATGACACCAAACAACTTTGTTTCAACGCGCAGTGGGTAACCTACCTTTATCAAGACCACGTCTACAGCTCTCTCTCCCTTGGCACATAGACTGTATCTCCGCTTATGTCGTTCATACATTTTCCCTTTAGGTTTAGTGAAAAGCAGGGTAAAATCCGGTAGAAACACTTGTGAGCAGAGATGAAGCTGTCTGCTAAGCTTCACATCTGGCCAAAGAGGCAGCCTTCTACCAGACTCCAGCCCACTCTTCTCTTCTTCCCTCCCTCCTTCTCCTCTTCCCTCCGTTCCTCCCTCCCTCTTGGTTTCCCCTGTCGCCTCTCAACTTCTCTGACTCTGCCTGACTCAAGCTTTTCCTCTCCCCACTGAATTTTCTCTCCCTCTCTCTCTGTCTCGCTCTCTTTCTGTGAGCCTGTGAATGTGTCTCTGTCTGTCTCTTCCTGTGACTCAGCCTGTCCAACAACTACATAGTTATAATATGACAGACACCAGTAGGGCATTATTACTCCAGTTAATGCAACTCAACCGCCAGCATTTATGGTATTATGGTTCAACGCACACTGGTGGATGAAAGTGTACTTAAGGTCAGGTGGAGGGCACCTCATATGTTTGATTGCATCCTTCCACTTCTTATCAGACAAGGTTGATATTTACGTTTTGTTGTGAGCAGCAAAAAACTGAACTTACTCAGTTCATCCACTAGGGGAAGTCATTAGTACAGTATATACTGCCATCTGTAGCTTCAATATGTAGCATTTCACCATGAAAATGTCTGCAATAAACTAGGCCTGCGTTATACATTTTATTGACTTGTGTATTACATGATATAACATGTTTCAACAATGTTTAAAAACTCACAGAACTCTAACAAAAAAGAATTTGGTTGCCTGTCATTGGCATCACATGCTCTTTGCTGACATTAATATTAGGATTCACGTTATATACAGGGTTCCTACAGGTATCTACAAGTTAAATTTAAGACTTTGACCTTTCTAAAAACTACTTGGAACAGAATTTAATGGCATGACTATTTTAAGGCCATGCAGATGAAAATGTGTGACTCCTAGAATTCAAGAAATTCAAGACTTAAGACTTTTGAAGACCCACCAGGAACCCTGTACATACCATTAGGACATATCTTGAAAAATGTGAAAATACTTACATTTTCATTCAGAATGGTGTAAACAATTTAGTCCAATGTATTTCACATACCATTAGTATTACATATACATCTGTTCCAAAAGCCAAAGTGGTGTTTCTGCATCATTGTAGATTATATATCAAATAATGTGAATGAACCAAAAGAGTCATAGCTCATGCCGAGTAAAAAGGCTATGGCTCTGCTATGTACCAGTAGGAGGGAATTAGACAAAAAAAAAAAATGTTGTATAGTAATAGGCTTTGTGAAAATTTTGCTCCACAATAAAAAAAAAAAAGGTTATCTGTGTCACCCTAAAGATGTACTTTGTTTTCACAAGAGAGTAATTGTATTATAAAGGATGCTCCCTTTAATAATGTCCTTTATCCCCCCTTGTCACTGAAATGATTGGTTGCTGGACTTTATACTCACATATTATCATTACATACATCATTACTTACATATTATCATTAAGCCATCCATTCATTGTCTTTCTGGCTGAAGATTTCCTGATTGATATGCAGACTGATGCAAATGGGCGTTAGTCTCTGAGGTCGAATCCAGGTTTGACTTCCGGCCGTGCCCTCAGCAGACCAATAACACACAGACATGAATTCCGGCAGCCGCAAACAAATCATTCCCTCCCCTAATCTAAACTCTGCCAGTCCGGCATGGGTAACCTTCACAGAAGACCAGGTGTTTTCATAGTTCAGGGAGACACTGCAATCAAACCACTGAAGCAAATAAACCACAGTGTGTTCATAAGACGTTTAACCTTTGAATGGGTGAAGGGAAGTTTTCTGCAAAAAATCTCACTGTCACACATCATACTGGACTGAACTGAAAAAAAGCAATCTAAATCTTAAAATTAATCAAGTTATCTTAAAAATATGCACAAGCACGCATTCATTTTAGAAGAACAAAAACCTCTTTCCACCACCTGGTGACAACCACTGACCAAACAATAGGCTACACCCTCATAATTTAATACACTTCAATAATGAAAAAGTCTCTTTAATACCTTGTCTTTAATAATGAAAGAATCATTTGTCCCTTGCAATAATTAATCAAGCTGGCAGATTTGTTTTTGTCTCCATCTGATGCCACTTTCAAATCATACTTTACAGGGAAAAACATCAGTCAATGACTGCCACTACTGCTCCTTATCAGCACCTAAACTTTACGAACAGAAATCAGAGGAGAAGGAAATAAATCTTTATCAGTTTAAAAATATTCTGTTGTTTACTAATATTCATGTTTTGTTCTTAAAGCCTCTGGGATTAATAAACCATTCTGATCAGAGCCGGCCCAAGGCATAAGCGAACTAGGCACCTGCTTAGGGGCTCACGGCCACTAGGGGGCTCCCAAGAGCAATTTTTTTTTAAAATGTATTTTTGCATGCATGAGTGATGATTTATATACAATCAATATTATACCATTGTACAAAAAAAGATTGTCTGTGGTGCTGTTGATGTAGGTCTAGTGATTCTTACTGCCTCTTTTTAAATGTGAAAACACTGCACCGTAAAGCGTACCTCCTGCCATGTCGTGCGCACTACGCATCCAACTCACGAATATTTCCAATCAAAACAATGTCACAAAAAAAGGACACATCCTTCTGGGGCTGAAAAAGGAAAGAGGAGGAAAGAGGAAGAGGAGAAAAAAAAAAAAAAAAAACTACATAGAGGGCCCCCAAATCCAATTTCACTTAGGGCCCAATGGAGGTTTGAGTCGAATCTGATTCTGATTCTGAATAAAGACAAGGGGCAGGCCAAGCGGTAACAGATGGACAGCCTTACTACATTTTTGTCTGCCATTTCACAACTATTTATGGTAGAAAGATGAATAATTCATTTTACATGAAACAATAAGCAGTTTTAGGTGTATGATTGAAAAAACTGTTTTAACCTAATTTTCTGGCTTTAAATAGTAACAATCCCTCAGTAACGGATGGACAGAAAATTAACATCTGTTTTTGACCACTCTATAAAGCCTGCCTTAAAGTGCAATTCCAATTGTCATAAACCTGTAAAATCTGTACTGATGGTCCTCTAGGGCAGGGGTCACCAATCCTGGTCCTCAAGGGCCGGTATCCTGCGTATTTTAGATGTGTCCCTCTTCCAACACACCTGATTCAAATGATAAGCCAATCATCAAGCTCTGCAGAAGCCTGATAATGTCAGGTGTGCTGGAAGAGGGAAACATCTAAAACATGCAGGACACCAGCCCTCAAGGACCAGGATTGGAGACCACTGCTCTAGGGTGTCTATTTTGCAAAACGGTAAACAAGTGTTTTGCCAAGTGTTTCGGTATTGTTGAATTTCACTGAGAGACAAAGAATGCAAACATAAATTTATGAATATAATGCCATCTAAGTACTTTTTTAAAAATTTCTTTAAAAAAAAAAAAAAAAGCTTGTGCTGGACAGTAGAAATAATGTACTTTAAAAAATTAATTTAAAATCTATTTTTGAAGACTTGTATATTTTCAATCTAGATATTAACCTTCCCTTGTCCAACCCCACAATAATGTCGACAGCTTCTCATCATCTGGTAAACACGCTATTACACTGCAATAAAAAATACAAAATAACACAAGAATATGTAACATATAAATAATATATTGTTTAAAATACTGCTATTATTAATAAGTAAACCATTGCTCAGCTTTCTGACTGGTGAAGATCTGCAACTATGAGATGTTATGTTTAACAAACATTCTTCTCCTTCCGCATATCATGTAAGATCTAATCTAGACTATAAAATGAGTAAGATGTCGTACAAGCTGAAATCAATCAAAACAAAAGTGTCTGCTCCACAAATGTCTGCCTTCTCAAAATATACACTCCTTAGGATTTTAACTACTTCTTAACCTAACTTTGCATGTTAGATTATTATTTTTGACTATTATTTTGATTCTGGTCTATGAATACTTTTTTTTTTTTTTAAATCAGTTTTTACTTAATCCTGATTACTATGCATTTCTGACATTTTGTTTCCTTTTTCTAGTGGTTGACTGATGTGGATTTCTCAATGGCCAATAGTAAATTACAGAATGCTGCCATCTTGTTCTTTATGTTTTTTTGCATTTCAAAAAAATAGTAAAGAAAAACATTGCTGAAGTCCAAAATAAATTCACAAAAAAAACAAAAACAATATAGACTAGTCATCCATCTTAATTATCACTTTTTTTTTAACCTGTATTGTCTATTTTCTTCATGTTTTGCTCAGTTCAGGACATTTCTGTGGATCAATCTTTACTCTACGAGTCTGCACCTCCAGCTGATCATTCACAATATCACGCAAAATATTTGGCTGAAACAATATAAAAATACCTCTTGGTCCCTCTGCATTGCTGTTAGTGTGCAGTTCTGTCTGAAGGATCCCACACACTGTACAATTTTAACAGTCTTTTAAGTTGACAGTGAGCCACGCTGTACAACATGAAGTCTGCTGTGTGTAGATTGCACGATGAAAATGCAAGCTGAATCTAAGCCTACAGCGTACACGAGTTCATGTGAATGCACAAGAATAAAACATCATCAGCATATGCAATCCATCCACTAAAAACAAAAATGTGATGAAGTAACAGAACACTAGCCCTTGTGGCATTTATATACGTGGACAAGAAATCAAAAAAAAGGAAGAGGAGGAGAATATGGACGTGGTCGTGGCTCAGAAAGAGAGGCCAACTTGAGATGCCAATTTCGCGAAGACAGTTTGAAGTAAGTACTTATTAGCATCTGCTAGCATTCAACGTTAACATTTACTGTTGTGGTCTGTCATTTTCAGTGCCACACTAATTAGTACGTCATTTTATACTACCTTTCTATTGGTCATTTAGCAGACGTAGGTTGCAGCAGCAGTCGCACTGTGAGATAATCACCCCAAATTTCTGACCGTGTCAGGATTTTATCGCAGGCTGTCTTCAGTCGCAAGTCTCCGAGTGAGCCTTCGGACTACCAATTTAGGGCCAAGACCAAAGATATGGCCACGATTCTCTCACAGTTGCTATCTTTTGTCTGAGACGGCCGAAAATCGCACACTGTGTGGGAGCCTTGAGAGACAAAAGTGGGTGAAACGCACACCATTTAACACCTTTATTCTCACAATCATCACATTCTGTCCCATTCAGTCTATTGCGAAACACTACTCTCTGTGTAGCATGGAGAAACTGACTTGTAAACTGGTTGTAAACATAAGCGAGAAATATTACAGAATTTAAATAAACGTTTAATTTACATTATTATGTCTCCACTGTTCTGCATTCTGTCTGTGCTGCATTTGTTATAACATACCAAAAGAAACCATGCATTTTTTGTTGTTCCTTTGGTGTTGATGGTAATGACTATGATGATGGTAGTGTCAATTATTATTATTATTATTATTATTATTATTATTATTATTATTATTATTATTATTATTATTATTATTATTATTAT
>JAQQZY010000019.1:16064072-16087968 GCA_030068375.1 Ostorhinchus rueppellii | reverse complement strand
CTGGGATAGGCTCCATGCGACCCCCGTGACCCTAATGAGGATTAAGCGGGTATAGACGATGAATGAATGAATGAAAAGTCTGAAAAAAAAAAGTTTAAGATCACAGCCTTTAAAAGTCTAAATCTGTGCAAAAAGGTGGATTCAGTGTCATTTTCTGTCAGGTATTCACACTTTCATGACCTCCTGATGGCAAAGGCAAAAAAAAAGCTCTCTCTCTTTGAATGTGATCGGATTGTTGAGCTGCATAAGCAAGGCCTCTCACATCGTGCCATCACTGCTGAGGTTTTTTGATCAGCTGATGAAGAGAATGTTTCTGTTCAAGTGTTGTTTTCAATAAATTACTCACTCAAATTTTTTTTGTCTCACTCCCATTTGTTCTTTTGGCATTTTGAAGCTCTACCAACAGCCTTCTTAAGATCCAACAGTGCAAAATGTAAAATCTTGCCATTCTTCGACTAGTCTTAAAATTTTGATCAGGACTGTATAAAGTGAGTCCCTCCCCTTGGATTTGTTAAAGTTGTACGTCAAGTTAAATGTTATTGACTGACTAACTAGGCTGGTGATAATTTAAGGGTGAATGTTGCCATCTGTTCAACGTTGGTAAATTTGTTGGTTGTTCACAGTTCCCAGTGACAAGCACAGTTCTCCCTGGTGAAGTGAATTTCCCTGAAGACAATAAACGGCTTGCTTTGGTGAGATCAATGGCTGCGGCGTGTCCACAGCATGAAGGATGACTGAGATAAACCACCGTCACCTCCACCTATAGTCTTGGGCTATCCATCACCTGACAGATCTGATAAATGGAGAGCAAAGTCACACTCCTCTTCCCTCCCTGCAGTTCACCGCAGCTGAGTGTCTTGTATTGAAGTGGTGACATATTGTGAAGCAGAGCCTATTAGAGCACACATCACTCACCACAGCAGGAAGCTGCCTTCCACATCAACAACATGACAAGTGACTCCAATGCAAAAGAGGCTCCGTGTGAGTGTGTGTCTGTCACCAAAAATCTACTTTTAACAAGCAGATCACAGCAAATCGACAGGGTGGTCATTACGGCAAAATTTAGACTAGATGAGTTTTCTTTTCAGACTTCTAACCAATAATGAAAACGATGTTTATACGAGAGCGTGATCTTTTAATCTCCATCGAATCTTCTGAACTCATTTATTTTTTGGCATTTTATCGGAAATCATGCATCTTTACTCATTTGGTCTGAAGTCCAAGTTCAGGATAAACTACAGTTTAAGCCATTATCTTAAGAATAGCCAGAGGGAAAGGCAACACTCCAACTGCTCTCAAAAGTCTTGTTCATTCTGCTTCGCAAAAGCAAATTACCTCTCAGCGTTTATCATCCGCATTGGCTCATTTAGCTCATTGTACCTGTTTAACTGATTCAAACCAACAGAGTCAACAGAAAACTGACATTTCTTGTTTTCACAACTAAAGCTGCTCCCTGGTTTTAGGTACAGAGTCTACAGAGGTCACGCGTTTGCATTCAGGTCATAGTGTAAATAAAGGCTGAAGACTAAATACATCAGTCTAAAAACCAAAGATACTGACATACATTTTATACTCGTGGTGGCAGACAGATGTTTTCTATTTCAGCTTTTACTTTTCTACTCGGAGTCCGGTCACTAATACAGTAACACATGAAACAAATCTATAACACAATGTAAATTATGATCGATTATACTGTGTTCCCTGCTGTCACTACATTCCCATCCACCTATGGTGTAATTTCGTTCCAGTGATCAAAGTAGAAAGCCATAAAAGTTGAATTTTTTATAATTCTATTAATATTTAGGGGGTTAGTGTAGTATTTCCTGAAAGAATGTGTTCGTTATTATATCTGGCTTAATGGACCTTTTTTCCAGAGCAAAACTTTTGACACACATGGTTAACTGGTATCATTATTAATGGCTGCATTACATTTCAGTGCATCAGTCTAAGGCCTTGGGGTTGTATATGCTCCTTCACTGGAACAGCCTCCTGAAGCAAATAAATGGAACAGAACTATCATTAATGTTATCAGTAACGGCTCTGTTTCCCTGCTTTGCTGGATATAGTAGGTAGCACAGTGGCTTACGCAGGTTTCCTCCAGGTACCCTGAAACCCCCACATTCACAGACATGTGCATGATAGGTTAAAATAATGTGTTAATAATTCTCCTACCTTGGATGTGACCAGCTCTGTACACAGCCCACTGCTCCAAATGGGACACTTTCTTAGGCTATAGAACAAGTAAAATGTATAGACCACGCTTCTCTACAAGGACAATGAAGTCTGCGTTGACTGCTGAGAGAAAGGTCTGTTGGGATTGCGTCAAAAATGATCTAAGCCTACTGATTTCTATTACATAATCATACCATCATGAAGCTGCACATTTCAATCATCTAGTTAAACAGGTTTGTTTGTTTATTACGTTGAACTGTTCATTTTACTTCCTGGTGAGGCGAGGCTGTTGTAAACCGCAAATATGCAATGAGTTGTGTGTTTAGAGAAATGAAAATGCAAACATATTGTAATTTCAACCCATATTTGTCAGTGATCAGGCCAACCACACACGAAAGAATTATCCCCATATTTTGTATTAAAGTTTAATTTTGGTAAAACAAAAAATGGAAGGTCAGAAATGTGAATTCTGAGTAGGGGAAATGATGCACCCTTATGTGTAATCCTGTTTTGTTTTTCCATAAACAGAATTAAATCAAGGTAACGTCTGTCCCTACACAGAAAGGTCATTACCCCTAAATGTGTATGTGTGTATCAGTTGTGTTATAATATGTGAATAATGCATCATTAAAATGAAGTGAAAATGGGTAGAAACTCACTGAAAGCCTGAAATTGTAAAAGTTTGTCCACATTTGGTGAAAGAATAGGGCGATCAAATACATAAGCCTCCTACGCGTTTATAGAATCATTCAGGAAACACTTAAGCCACTTTCACACAAAGATCCTGGGAAAAAGGCAGCGATCCCACCTTTTTTCCACCATTGACTGATTTACACAGCCAAGCCAAAAGCGTAACAGAGGAGAGACAGGCTGGACTTTTACACAGACCTGCATTCCGGAATCAAAGGGCTGGTGATGCAGCACTCATTTTTAAATCCGCCAGTGTGGGAGAGACAGTGGGCACATATGAGGCACTGGCATGGATTCTGCTGGCTTTGTGCCCACCCGGATTCATGCCTGCCGGGGCCCACTTTGTGCCCCAGGTGAAAATGTCACATAGCCATAAAATCGTGCCAGTGCCTCCATGTGCACCCGCTGTTTCTCCCACACCAGGGGTCGCCGTCATCAAAACGTCACACCTTGGTTCCGGAATGAGAGGTGTTCCTTTCAGATAGTGTTCCAGGAATCAAGATCCCACCTTTATCACAGCTCTGTTACTACCTCCAGAGGTGTTACAAAACCAAGATGAAGGTAGGACCAAATTATCACATCGTTCCAGAATAAAGCCGAAATATTCCCACAACAGAAGTGCTACGTAAAAGGGGCTTTAGACAACCTGCACCACACGCACTGTTCAAACACAACATAAAAACATTAATACTGTATTGTAGATCATCTACTCATGTACACTTTAATACACCAATCAATACAAGTGCTGCATTATGTCACACACTAATTGTAGTATTCTCTGGAGTGAAGTAGTGCTGTTGTTTTTTTTTTGTTTTTTTTTATACAGCAACAGAATGGAGACACAGAACAGCCTTGTAAAGATTTCTAGGTCTCATTGTGTAAGATACTGCATGTGACAAACACACAGACAGAGGTGCCACGCATGTTATTATGTGCTGTACAACTATAAGCTGTGCTAGAAAATTACATGCTACAAAGAATCCATTCTCCTTCTGTCTCACCAGGGCTGTTGGCAAGTTTTCTCCCCAGTAAGCTCCATCCTGGAGGCAGTACAAGGTGGTGGAGGGCCAGTGCCAGGCTCTCATCCAAACGTTCACACTCCTGCAGGGGAATCTGACATTCGTCCAGCAGCAGCGCCCTGTCGAGGCCGTCAGCCCTTCCCGCCGTGCTCACCTATGTAGAGGGCGGTTGCAAAAGTGAGTCATGTTTCACTGAGAGGTGGACTTGAGGCTTTCTCAACTAAAAGCTGTCAATCTGTGCCAAAATTGCTAAAGCAGTTAGCTGTGTTTATGTATCTATCAGTATGAAGCTCAATTTCAGGCTGCACTATGTTAACAAAATGTATTTCCCGATTATAAATGTGAAAACATTTGAGGCTTTAAGTTCGAGTGCTTGAAAAAGAATTGTCTTGTCTTCCTCCCTGGCAAAGAAAATTCAGCAACAAAGGGATGATACATTGTGCTAAATAGATTTCCTTAATTGAATACCAAGAGCTGGGGGACATCAGGCGAACACACAATGACATGACAATTCTTTGTTTTACTGTCACTCTTCCCACATTGCTGCATTACTCGTAACCAATGGCAACAAATCTTCTGTTCTGTGGCAAGCCAAAGGTTTTGTGATTATTTTTTTTCCTTTTTCTACAAACATGGAAACGTAAATGATTTTTTCTTGTTGCTCACCAGAAACTGGGCCATGTCAAAAGCCAAATCCTGGACAAAGCTGAAGCGATGCTCCGCCAGTGGAGACACATGACCCAGGCAGACCTTTACGTTCTCAGGGGTTTGAGAGACACCTTGGTTGACGGAGCACAAGGTGACCAACACCGCTTCGCAGCAGTCATGAGCTACAAAGAAAGGAAAAAGAACACAGTGAAAGAATATATGAGAAACCAGCGGGCAAAGATAGGGTTGAGTGGGTCTATATGATGTGTTTAATGTTAGCCTTTTAGAACACTGAAGGCAGCTGAGGCAAAAAATACTTTACACTTAATGGCTGCAGCAATCTTTAGTTATAATACACTCAAAGCATCAAACCAGACAGAAATGACTGAGTATAAATTAATGACAAAAGCAATGAAATGATACACTGAGTAGAGTCACCTATTTAAGCTTTTCTGCGTGCACCAAAAGACTAAAAAAGGATCCTGCCAGAAATATCATCCTTATTAGTTTCATTCATATGCTCAACCCAGGCAAAAGCTACTTTCCTCAGGATATTATATGGTTTGAGGTACGTTAACTATGTTATTAAGGTCTTTTGTCAAATGGAGGCAAATTTGGGGTTAGAATAATTTAAAGTGACAAATTACAGACTAATGTTAATATCTCAGCCTGCAGGGAAACGGTCTCATTGAATTCATGAGGAAATGTAAAATAAATACTTTAATATTGTAGCTATAAGAAAAGGATTCAACTCAATTTAATCTCTTAATTACTAAAACAAAAGAAGATTATACAGAATACTACTTCCATGATGCATTTGGTTCAAATTATTGTGAAAAAATGTTGCACTTAAATAAAGTTTATGCAAATGAGTCTGGTTGTCACAATCAGAAGTAAGTACGGGCATGATCATAGTCTATGTGTGTTGTCAAAGCACAACTAACAGGGAATGCTATAAAGGTCACACATGGCTGCCTGTACACAGTGCTGACAGATTATCAGCTGCTAATTTACAATGGCAAAGTGATACGGGACTCCTTATCGGTCGACACTGGATAGACATCTACTAGAGCTGAACCTCTTCAGGGCCCCGAACATGGGGAAGAGTTCCACCATATCAGATAATCCTCTACACCTTTAATCTTACATCTTCAGTCATTCATGGTCCTTAAAGTTTACTTAATTTAAGTGGTTACCTGAACCCTCCATTATAATGCTTTTCAAAATAATCCAAGACATCTATTTAAATGCAGAAGCAGCCAGTATCACTAATGAGATCCTGATAAAATAAAAGTTTAAAAAAAACCAACAATACACGCCTTCTCATATTCTTGCCTAAAATGTGTTACTTGTTTGATGTACTTTAAGTATAGTTTTTGGCCTCTTCAACCACTCAGCAACTCAATGATACACATTAAACTTTAAATCCTTCACATAAGGGCACCTCAAGTCAAGCCAAAGCACTGATTCAGTGTATCTACAGTGATTTTCCCAGGCCACCTGGGAATTCTATACTGCGACCTTCTTGTCGGTCACCAACCCAGTCCTTTGGAGCTCTGTCCTGATGGAAAAAGCAGCGAAGCAGAACTAATCTGTTACAGGAGAGTTACACCTCCTCACACCCACCCTCAGATGGCTGTAATTCAGTCGAGTTCTTAACAAGATAACACAGTTTAACGTGTTCCGTTTTCAATTTTCCCTGTTTAGTAGGTGAAAACCAGGAAAACAAGTGAAAAAATATTGAGACTGTCTTTTTCAGGAAGCCTTTCTTAGAAACATTATCCATGATCTCATAGATCACAAGCGTATTTTTCAAGCACATACTACGAGACAAGGATATCAGTGTTGCCTAGTGTTATGCTAGTTAAACTTATTTACCACACTTGATAACAGAAATGGCAAAATACATGATTGCGCAGAGTAAGTGTGATTTGCAGAGACGAATAAGTGGGTGATAAATGAGCCAGACTCTAGTAAAAGAGAGGTGATTCCTCTCTCTCGAAAATACAACATTAGTTTTAAAATGAGGACAATGGTTGTAGATGATTAATCATTTGCTGCTTCGACTTTCCTCCACTGCTATAATAACTCCTGAACGCCCTGTGCTTTCAGTGTGATGTAAGAGCACAATAACGCCATCTCCTTTTTAAATACAGTTATTGCTCTGAAACTCCCCAAAGGCAACAGCAAATAATGACTATAGAATAACAATCAATATAGAAGATATGAGTTTGTTGTCATTATTCAGTGACTGCCATTATATCAAGGTGTCGCATTTTATTCTTTTCCCTTTTTGGAAAACATTGAATGTGCAAGTTAAATCTATAGTAAACAGTGTGCTATCTGACAACACACACTAAATGTAGCAAAATAAATGTATTATATATTAAACACTGCAGGTGGAGCTGCATTTCCACAAGTCCATTAGAGCCAACGCTGCAAAGGATTGTAGGTGGGGTGGCTTACCAGGACACAGTGCCTGCAAGGTGTCATGACTGCTCCTTAGGGTGCTGGTCAGGTGCCTCTGTGTGCTGCCAGTAAACAGCAGGAAGTAGTCCACGCCTTCTTCATCTGCAGCCAGCTCTTCATCAGCGAGCTGCACTGTGATAACACACCGCCCCTGCAGACGGACAGACAGACGGTAAGAGGGAGGAAGATAACAAAGAGTACAAAACAAAATAGAACAACATAAAAGCATTGAAGAAAAAAAAATGAGGACAATCCAGATAAATGTGCTTATTGCATCAGCTTAAAATGGAGGAAACAAGAAGTTATTATAGATGAAAACAGTGTATACCAACAAACAAGTAATTTTATCATGTAAAAAAAAAACCCCCAAATATTTCCACAAAAGGCCATTAGGGGTCAATGATGAGTAGAAGATGGCCAATAGTGGATAGTGTGGTGGAGGAAAAAGCTGACAAATCATCAATCAACATCAACTACTTCTCAAAAAAAAAAAAAAAAGGGTATTTGATCCAAGTAAAATAAATCTAAAAACATCACACTCATAGTAATTAATCAATATAATCCTAAATAAATCAAGGTGGGAGCAGTTTAGATTTTTGAACTATTACTTTCCTTTGCCTGTTGGTAGCTGGGATATGTGCCAGAATCCCCAAAATAAATGAATAATTTTCTGTTGAGAGCTTATATGAGGCATCAGCCACAATAAGAAGAGAATTCTAGATACCATCCAGTTGTAAAACATTCATTTGGCACCAATAAATCAGTCTGTCTCTGATAATAAGAGGCAACAGACACTAGATTCTGACCGGCATGAGATATGTTCAACCACAGTCTTGAAAAATCCTTTTGAAATTTAAATTTAAAAAATGCAATAAAAAAAAAAAAATCTAATTCAATCCCAATACAAATCACGTTTTCACCACTTTGTACATTTGTCTGTTAGCTGATCCAAAACCAAACACTTATCTATATGTGTAAATGAACTGACACGTTATACTGTACCTGTGGTTGATCTAGTGGGTCTCCTTAGTAATTCTGAGTTCAGATTATTGTTCAAGAACTCATGATACATAATGTGTGTACAGCCTGAACCACACAAAATAAACACTTCTGAAGTTCATGATCAACCCAAAATACCAAAACCATCTCCACTACCTTGATCCTCTTCTCCAGCTGAGGCCGAATGAGCCAGTTTATCTCTGAGGGAACATTCACTTTCCCACAGATAAAATTTAAAGGTCCCCTCCAGACAAGAATTCTAAAACATAACAAAATACCCAACTGAATAATAATCTTGTGTTTGATACAGGGTTTCAATAAAAGCGGTTCAATGGCCTCATTAAAAGCTGTTGACGTGACTTCTCCCCAAGTCTATTTTTCAAAGTTGAAGCAGTAAAAGTCACACCACTGGACCACAGTTTGTTCCACAATATTTGTAATGTCTGAAATTCTGCTCAGAAGTACAGACCCTAAAGCTCCTCTTTTTAGGTTTAGAGTTTAGATAAGAACTGAGAAACTTTCCAATTTTCAGCAGATAAATATAGATAAAGCCTGACAGTGCCAAACTCTGCACACGAAAAAGAGAATGACACAGTAAAGAACATGGGGAAAAAAACGTGATTTTGAGCAGAAGGGCATCTAAAATGTGATTAGAAGAGTAAAATCCAATCGAGCACTGTCACTAAAGATGCATTGAGGCCAATTGTGAAGCAAGGTGTGAAATGCAAACAGTGGACTTAACTGGATCCAGTTACAGACTAGATATCTGGAAACTGAATCTGCAGTGCATGTCCGGTCTGTTGTCTCAGCACAACACTTACAGCGATTATACTGATGATTCAGTTAATGTAGTAATGATTTATTGATATTAACGTGGTACACATCAAACCAATAACAAAGTGGGAGACAACAGACAGTGATGAAACATGAAGGAGCAGCTTGACTTTGGGCCAAGAGAGTAAAGTCGGTCAAGTGAGGGAGGACCCTAAACACCATTTACTAAAATTAGAAGACAACATGATTAAAAGCACCATTTCTTCATTAGCACTTTTCTTTAATTTGTAGCCGTTAGAACTTCTGATATTCTGTCAAGACTGTTCCCTTTCTGACATGAGATACGCCGGTTGCCTCATCAAGCTGTTAAAAGTGCAGCTCTTAGCCATTTAGTTGTTTTTACTTATCTCATGGCTTCATTCTGACAGAGTGACAGCATGATTCTCTGACTTCATGCAGACAAGAGAAAAAAAGAAATAAAAGATGCAAAACCACACTGATGAGGTGTAATATGACAACCTCATTCCTCAGATTTAAATGATATGATTTGTGTTATTGTATGTTAACGCACATGGAATCTGAGGTGGAAATACAATTACTGCATGGTTTACTGCAGAGGCTGTTCTTTTTTCTAAAGTGACAATGAGCTGTTGTGGCTGAGAGTTGTGGGGAATGATGTGGTGTCATCTGAGGACACATGGAAAAGCAACAAAGAAGAGGGATATTGTTCAAAATTAGCTGCTTTCCACTGGGGGGGATGCAGCTTGTTAACAATGAAGAGTGTATAATAGGATGTTTCATCCCACTAAATCCAGTGCTGCAATCTTTCCACCGGCCCCCGTGCAACAGGAGCAGCCTGACGTGGTCAGTGTCACCAAGGGCATGAAAAGTAGTGGGTTAAAGGTGCTTCCTGCGTTCTCTTGTAAAGTGTTGCCTCGGGGCCTTGTCTACATGGGAGGGGGGGGATCAGCAGGTTGACAGCAGCGAGGCTAACCAGCAACCTTGGGATCATCAAGTCTCTCTTTGGCGAGCCACTGCTGCTGAGTAATGTGAGGGCAAAAAATGTGTTCAAAGGCAGCCACACATAGCCCAGAGGCCACAGGAAGAAAAACAGCCTGCAGTTACCTTCTGAGAGCCAAGACTGAATGGAGTGTAGAGGATGCAGACTTTGCTATGCAAGGAAGGTCTCAGCTTTAACAAGCAGAGCAGAGGCTCTGGCGTAAATGAGTTGTAGATGGGTGGAAGCCAGCAGGCATGACATTCTCTCCATTAAAAACTCATCTCTTATCCTGAGCCCAGACTGGAAATTAGGGTTTGGTGCTTCTGAACGGATTGGTACCTCAGTGGATTTGTGAGTTCGCACTCCATGTGAAAATGAAAACATATTAGTGTGAAATAAGCAGCACATTCTCGGTATGAACAAAAGAGAAGCAAAAGGAGAAATGGTTTTCTCTGCGCAACAAAAGGAAAGTGTTAAATCACTTCCACCACAATACCAACACGCTGCATTTGGCACAATTGCTGTTCAAATTATTTCTGACAGCACCACAGCAGTCTCATGCTTCGCCCAAATTAATATAAACCCATCACAAATAACATCTATAACAAAGACATTTCATTTAATGCCGAACTGAAAATACATTAAATAAAGAACACAATTCAAAAAAGCCTGTCTACATAATACATTTCCACTCGTCTCCTGTTACATTTGTTCCCCTGTCAGTTCTGGTTACTTCAATCTGTGATCTATGAATTAGGATAAAAGAGAAATTAAGACAAAGAATAGAATAATGAATGGCGGTATTGTTACTCATTTTGGAGGCACATGTGGTTAGAGGGGGTGGAGTTGGAGAAGAAGAGATGTGAAACATCTGCTGGAACCAGCAGGAAATACAGCTGCATACCCGGGCTTTGGCAAAAAAAAAAAAAAAAAAAAAAGCAAAAAAGCAGCACATGACATTAACACTATTGACAAAAAGTCTAATTGAGATAATACTTAAAGAGTAAAATACAACATTTATGTGGAGCCTCCTGTGTGTCCAGTTTAATTCAGTAAAAACAAACTTGTGGTTCAAAAGCTGTGTGGCATGTGCACAAGTGGATGTCTTTGAGCCCCATCGGATGACTGTGCTCTCTGCTGGTAATAAGTACTTAACAAAGTGACCTGCTGGGGCATTGACCTGCTAATCATGGAGATTCAACAGGGAACAGGCAGCTTTTAAGCAACATCAAAAGAACAGCTGGAGGCTCTGAACCCAACCCCCCTTTTAAATATGCATGTGTGAGTGGAGCCTTTTCCACTCATCCTGCAACTGTATCGGGTTCGACTATCCAGGTAAAGCAATGTTTTACAAATACCACAAGCATGTTCTCACACTGGCTGCAGGTCCATTAAATAAACATGCAATGGACAAAGGTAAAAGTAGGAGGTTTACTTTGAGTCTTGCTTGACAGTGTGATTCAACTGTGCTGGAATGATTTAAAGTGCAAGTTAAATTTAGCTCAACATGTTGCATTTCCTGTACCAGAACATTGCCATGTTTTACATGAGTTACCACAAAGCCAAAAGGGAAAAAAAAACAAAAAACATCTATTTAATTTTTCATTCAAGGCAAGGGAAGCAAGTGAATGAAATCTCACCAGTTCAATGGGAAATTGCCGGAGCCAAACAACTAATAAGACAGCTTCAGTTCATACAAAACACTGACATGAAAAATCACCAACACAGTTTCAAGTGAAATAACACACAAGAAAGGAGCTGCGTCTTCTTTCTTGTTCTGCAATTTACAAAGACATCTAAAGCATCCTTTACCACTGTGGTGCTTCAGTTGGAGATTGTGACATCAGAACGGAGGAAACTGCAGGTTCAATCCCTGCCAAGCAAAGCCATTTTCAGACACTCCTTAATATATTAAGTGAATAACAATTAAATTTGACAAATTCACTGAAGTCAAATAAGCATCCCTGGTTATTTTATGCAACATGTGGCATCAGTAACTCCTTACTGCATCAGACCTATTAACATTTCCATTTCGCTTTCAGCATACCGAAAGTTTCAACTGCAACCTCAGCAATGCAAGACAAGTATACACTGTAAAATAAGAGATAGGGGAGATTCTCTCTGCAAATATACTAGTTTGTCATTTCAGGATGAAGTCTTGAGGAACGGACACATAATGGCACAAAGCTTGAAGTCAGCAATGGTCTGGAACCCATTGGACTGGAGATCTCATGATCTTGGGGCTCACTCACACTGGGGCCTGGATCCAGACCCAGGTCCACTTGGCCACAGATTCCGGACTTTGTACCTAGTCTGAGTGCAAATACGGCCTGGATAAAGTACAGAATGATTAAGGCTACAGCCAGGTTGGAAGAGGTGGGCCAGCACGTTTCCCTAAAGTCCGGTTGCTAAAGTCCACTTGCGTGAACAGGCCCGTAAGACGTAAATGATGATACGTAATTATGCGCCACATTGCCTGTCACTCCGCAAAGAAAAGAAAACTTGTGCGACCGCTGATCTACATAGAATGAGCCCACCACATACCGAGCATACTCGATTAGACTACAGCAACAAAACTCACCTCTTGATAGAGTTCACGACAAGAAGTGCCTTGAAAGTCTCTCTCTGTCGCTGTCTCATCACTAATGCCGTTTACATCTTGCGTTGGATCTGGCTAATACTTGAACATTCTTGTATTCCATGAAACGGTAACACATATAATCAAACAAGCCAAGAAAGTGTACAATGTTCACGTTTCTGTATTCCATGTGGACGTTTTCAGTGCTTTCGCTTCTCTTTCAATGCTTCATTCATGAAAGGCAGGAGGGTCAACAACAACAACGTAAACAGTCTACAGAAGCAGGCGTCTTTTGATTATATCACGCTATGCAAACACACGCACTAAACATGATGACGCAGCGACAGCACAAAACCGGGCTGGCCATTTGCAAATTTGAGTGCAAATTCTCTGGTTCGGGATTAGACCCCTGCTGTTAAGTCCGGAGGGGTCCAACTTGGCTATCCGGGCCAACATAAGTGTGAGTACACCCTTAGACTGCACAGTAAACAGTCTAGAGGTAAAGAATCACTGGATGGACTTAATCCTGACAGCCTAGCAATATAGCAATTGCCAAGTAAATGTGTAAATAAATACACTGTCCAAACATTCCTTCTCAGCTACTACAATGACATTCATTTTAATAGCACTGGTACCGTTACTGTGCTTAACAGAGAACAATGCATTACATGTCATTTGCAGTGTTAATGTTGTTAGGCTTTCAAGCTTATCTGAGTCCATTTACTAACAGTTTTTCATCTGACTGCACTTAGTATAGGGTTAGTTGAGTTCAACCTGTAGCATTTGTAAAACATGGTGTTTTGCTGCAACTGGAGAAATGACTGACTTCAGACAGTCGAGAATTACAGTTACTCCATGCACACAACTCCAACATCCAGTATGCGATTTCCACAGATGCTTAACCTAAACAGCTTTGCAAAACACATTAGAGTATAAAAAAAAAAAAAAAAAAAAAACACTTTTAGGTTTGTTATGAAACCGGCAGGACAATTAGACAGCGTAGGTAACTAATGTGAAACACTCCTGCTGTCACAGATTTATGTATAGTCTGGAAAAAAAGGACCAGTGTTGACTTCAATGAGCAGATTTGTTTTGGGTTGCTTGTAGCTATAGCAAAAACACTGAAATATCTGCATAAAATTATGCAAAAAAAATGAGTTTCTACCCAGATAACAACAGCCTTAATCCATGAGTAACCTCAGAAAAATGAATAAAAAACATGTTTTAGTTGACTTGTAACTGGCCTATACTTTGTAGATGAGAGAAATAAAGTCTCCGATCATCAGTCATGATTTGTCCTGAAAGACTGTCATATGATCTTCTGGCGTCTCAGTCCCTGGTTCACCATGTCTGAAAATGGCTCACCAGTCATGTGCTCTACATGACATGCTCATGCCATACCTTCTTATTTAATTGTAGGCCACTCTGAAGAACACTGCAAAACGCAAGGAATGTAAACAACATGTTTGTTCACAGTCTGGACAGCAAAGTGTCTGTCATTGACAAAAAAAACCCATTCATTCGGAAACCGTCCAAACCATGAATCTCCTCTCAGAAAATGTTCCTCTAAAAACCTGTGCCATTCAGTGTTTCTGTACACTTCTGCTTCTTTGTCTACCAGAGGGAAAAAAATCCTATAGTTCTTTCTGCTGGCTGTGATTTGAAAAATGAAGACTAACAACAGACCGAATTGTCATTTTATGGATGGCACAGGCCCCTAAATATTTCTTTAAAGTGTACAATTACAGGTCGACCACTTAACCTCCATAAGCTATCTGAGTCGGAATTGCTGTGATAAGTGTCTAAAATCTGATGTCTAATGAGGCCTGACTGCCCGCCTGGTTCCACTGAAGAGTCTGAGTGTAAATCACAGATAAGGTTGTCTGGTTAATATGTGAGCCAGTCGAGCCTTTGGTAAGACCGAGTGAGTGAGACACAAACACACACACAAACATGCCCACCTCTGTGACTTATCTTTTCTCCTGTACATCTTCCTCACCTGATAGTGACAGGGGATCAATGCAACCACACAGACGCACATTCACAGATTAAATATCCCTCTAACACACATGCCCTGATGTTAAATTCTTGTTGATGGTTCTTGAAATCAGGGTTTTCTCTCAATTTCCAAAGAGCTTAGTCTGCTGTCAGTTTGGGAGGTCTGACATTACTTAGAGGATGTTTTCCATGTCGTTCTCAGCCATATGCATGTATAGTCTAATTCAGTAGTTCCCAGCCTTTTTTGGCCCGTGACCCCATTATAACATCACAAATTTCTGGCGACCCCAGACATTCAAAATGTAGTCTTTTTTTTTTTTTTGCTAAAATGTATTTGTGATCATGTAATAGTTTGCTAGACTATGTTGCAAATAAATGTTAATTTTAAATGACATTTAGGCTATATAATGTATATTATTAGGGACTAAAGGAAGAAAAGACAGGTTCAGATTACTGCACAAAGTGAGAATTTTTTTTTCCTTGGTAAGAATATGTACAGTCGAACTTGTATTTTAAGGCTGCAAATTAATACTGAACAAACAATAACTTAAATTATGAATTATGACAGAGCTGCAGCATCTTAAACCGACCATAATGGCCATTTGAAAGATAAACAGTATCACAGCACTTCAGTTTCAGCTTCAGAGTTTGTTATGTAATGGGATTGTCTCTCTCAATTCACCATATCTATTTTATTAGTAAGTTTTTATTTCTATCAATTACTATAAATTTCATGTGACCCCATTTGAATTCCAGGTGACCTCATGTGGAATCCCAACTTCAGAATTGAAAAACACTAGTCTAATAACCATTAATAAGGGACACAGTAATAAGGGACTTTACAAGCTACATTTTAGAACAGATTTTTTTCTTACAACTACCCACTTTACCCACACACTGACCAGCACTCACAATAAAAATGAAAATTAGTGAACTCAGTTTTAACTTGTACCAAACCACTTCAGATTCTAACTTTAGTTCAGCTGAGGTATCTGTATATAAGAATGACATGAATTAATTATTTGTAACTTAACAATCTTAGTCATTTCTCACACCGTGAAACAGGTTAGGTTAGGCTGGATGCCTAAACCAGTAATTAACATGAGATTAGGATGATAGACACACTTGTTAATAATTAGTAAGAGAATTATAAGTGGACCACCATTTAAAAAGGGAAATTTTTTAACTCTGGGGCTACATTACTTTTTAAGCAAGTTTTTATTTTTAATTTTTTGCAAATCTCCAGTCCCCAGTCTGATCTCTAGTCTGACTCTGTCTAATGTAGAAAACAGCATGGTATGATTATCTGCAACCAGGCCATAACCCAAAAATCAGCAACTTCCAGCTAAATTTTACTTTCAAGTTGGCCCCTGTCTCTGGTAAGAAGGTTTGGGTGGCAGGAAAAGAATGAGATTTGAAAAGTAAAGCTGATGAGATAACCTTGGTTCAACATCTCATACTCATTCTATAGTGAAAGGTAGCTACTTCAGCAACCCGATAGGATCTGAGCAACAAACAGCACCTCCTCCACCTGAACCCCCACAACACCCTTTAGAGGCAAATGGACCACCCAGGTGCCCTCCCTTTGGAATTACACTGAAGTCATTCATGACACACAAAAGGTCTTCCCCTCAAAACCAACTTTTGCTGCAGTTTAGTTATTGCTGCCTGTAACATCTTCTGATCTCTCAAAAACAGTATCTTACAGAATAACAGTACAATATGTAAGGCTGAGAATCACAGATCAATGAATCAGTAATCAAGGAGCATGGACACAAAATGAAGTTTCAATAAAGATGTGACTTTTTTTTTATTTGGTATTAGAAAACAGGCACAGTAGGTCTGAAGCCCTTTCTGATCATGAAAATGTCTTTCAGAGAAGTTGAATGGAAAGAATTAACTCCCCAGTGCTCACGGAAAGCCCTTGCATATATTACCTTTGACCTTCAGCGGAGTAATTATTCCAAGTTTGTTAGATTGTTGCAGAAAACCATGTTCTACTATAACCTTCACCATCAGCCTGTCTTATCAATACAGTCCTGCTTACTGTTATTTACAGGCTCCAGTAATGTCCTTGCCACACAAGGCACTGAACTCATCAGTGTAATGACCACCTCATCTATTGATCTGAACAAATGTCACAGAACAGGGGATACCGAGCCTAAATTTGTCCTTTTCTAAATAATTACTTGCCTCTAAAAGCCACTTAGAACATCAGACTCTTTGATCAAACTGTATAGCTACACCTGTTATGAATAAAGTCAGAATTAAGTCCAATATAGAGTGGTTTATTTTCATCATATCTGAAATTCAGTTTTTGTCTCTTTTTAGCCAAAGAAACTCACAATAATACTAACACTTCTTCACTATCTGGCTCTGCACACCCACAGTTTTTCAGCTATTTGAATTAATCAGTCCTGTTCTTGGGTTGAAGTGAGACAAAGCTATTCCAGGAATCACCTGACACCGTCAACCTCCATAGAATATTATGGTTAATAAAAGGTGTGAGTTGTCCCACTGGTGGTGTGTGCCACAAATGAATGTTCAGGCACAATCTGCTCACCTCCACAGTTCAGAAAAAGGCCTTCATCAGGCAAAGTGAGAACAACTGTGTGGGTGGACAGTCTGTTTGCAGAGTTGTTATGAGATTTGTGTGTATGCAGTAAGCTAAAACATAGTGTCGTGTGCCACCAAGGCCAGGGAAAAAAAAGGTTTCAGTGTTGCTTTTAGAATTCATGATTTATTATTATTATTATTATTATTATTATTATTATTATTATTATTATTATTATTATTATTAATAATAATAATAATAATAATAATAATAATAATAATAATAATAAATTACATTTTTATAGCACTTTTCAAGTCATTCAAAGCGCTTTACATTATTGATCCATTATTCATTCACTCTCACATTCTCCCTCTGGTGGTGGTAAACTAAATTTGTAGCCACAACTGCCTTGGGGCAGACTGATGGAAGCATGGCTGCCAATTCGCCCCTACAGCCCCTCCGACCACCAACAAACATTCATATGTATACATACACCAGTGTGAGTGGCACTGGGGGCAAGGAGGGTGAAGTGTCTTGCCCAAGGACACAACGGACTGACTAGGACAGAGCGGGATTCAAACCACCAACCTGGTTACTGGACAACCTACTCTGAGCCATGGCCAGGTGGCAGAGCAAGCCAACCACTATAGCTTATCAGGGTGTAAAATCACTGTATTTGATATCAATGCTATTATAATTAAGTGATATATCTTACTAGAAATTATGATGACAAAAAACATCAGCTCTACTTATCATTAACAACATATCTGGGCGTGTCAAGGTAAATCAAGTATACTTACATACAATGGAGCTTGCTGTGGACTGAGTTTCATGTCCCTGGACACTGTAATAAGAAAAAAAACAAACTTAAGGTTACTTCAGGTTCAGGTAACTTTGCCCAAAAAAAAAAAGCAACATTTACATTAACACACTATAACCAACATGCTAGTAAACATTGTGGCTTAAATCCAATCACCATAAACTCATGAGAGAAATAATTAGCTCTTCAGCAACTAAATGCTAAACTGCTTGTTGCCAGGGGTTTTCGCTTGCTGGTCAGGTCAGGTAAGGTCAAAAGCTGTAAAGCAAAAACAATAAGCTAACATTTACATATGCTAGACAACAAAGCTCCATAGAGTCAGGAGATCAATTCATGTGGGTTCAATCATCATAATGAAATTCACTGAAAGAGCAAAGAGGGCATATTACATTATAGCTATTCAGCAATAAATATACTCTAAAGAGACAAAGTTACAAACTAGCAAGTCAACAATGCGTTCTTGTTTTCTTTTGGGCTTATATTCAGCTGGCAAGAAGCAGCAAAATGCATGCTAATGTTGTTCTATGTGTGAATAAACCAGTAATACATTAGTGAAACTGAATTGCAAATTTCTGTGTAGCCTTTAGGGTGCTGTCATACTATCTGCACACAGTGGCTTGGGAGACACGTACAAAATCTAAGTTTGGTCAAATCAGTAAAATGTCATTTTTATCCTTTGTGGAGTGAAATGGAGAGAATTGTTATGCACCTTTCCAGGGCATGCATGTATAACAGCTCTAGGCAACAGAACATTATTGTTGACAAGGTGACAGTTAAGCTTCACCCTGGCAGTTATCCCAGCACTCTTTGGGAGGGTAACAGTGCATGAGTACAGAACACACACCGTGAATCTCACACAGGGATTCACTCTCATGATCAAACCATATCTGCTAGGTTACAGCAACCTTTTTGTGACCTACATGAACTGCAACTGTAACTCAGGGGGATGCAAAACGGCATCCCCGCGTAGTAAGACTTCCACCAAAATACACTACTTTGCCTCTTCAGCACAGGTTACTGCCAGGAAGATCAGTTAGCAGGATTTACCGGCTCATGTTCACGTTTGATTCTCTGCTCACAGTCTGGGAGACAGTCCTCAAAGCCTTTTTCTGGGCACAAGGTCAGAAGCGGTAGGTGTGTAATTACATCCAAACAAACGTATTACAGCTATAGGCTTGAGGACAAATGGACGAAAATCTTTTCTCTTGGACTTTCTTGAAGAGATATAGGTCTGCTTGCATTCATCAATGAGTCAGGGGATAGCTCAGCTTTGAGAGCCTGTATTCTCCACAGTTATTTGGAGAGACAATTTTCTTTTGTTTGCTGTTCCCTGGCACTAAAACAAGTCCTTGCTGCTGGCCTCTGTGGTCAGCAGTGCATTAATCACATGAACCCCACAGCGGAGGAGGCAGCGACAAAAGGCCAGGACCTAATGAGTTCAGCAGAGAACACCAAAAGAGTCAATGTTGGACTCAACGGAGCGCTGAAGCGAAGCAAGGCCAATTCACTTTCTGCAGCCCAATCCAAACATTTTTCCACTTTTCTGCTAAATAAATAGGCTCGAGCTAGAATTAGGCGGATCAGGTAAGGGGATAATCAGTAGCTCTAATAATACTCTGGAGTCTAATCCTCTTGCCTTAAGTGCACTGGGCCAGAGACCAACTTCCTCACCACATGCGGGACTGATAAGACTGTCACATAATGTCCCCTACAGGCTCACCAACCCTTTTATTGTTGATATTTTGGTATTTATCATCTGTTCATACTCTCTTTATGACCAGTCCATAGGCCATGAGCAGGTATGCACACAAGTCTTCCACAACAGGTTACACAATTAGCTAGATGATACAAAAAAGAGCAGACCTTGTAGGGTGTAGGTGTGTTGCGGCTAAGTTGACCTGTCACAGTGATTACATTATCAAGTTGTTGAAATCTTTTCAGGTAAAGTAAGGCAAGAAAAACGACCATTGTTTTTGATGTTATAGACAATTTATGATTATAGTCAATTTGTGTAACTGAAATGAAGAAAAGTACCCTGCATATTGTAACTTTATTAAACTATATGCCTTATATGACCAGAGAAACAGTTAACATTAATAGAATAAGAGAAGCAAACAGACTGCATTCTGAATTTTTGAGCAAGAATGGAAAAATTTTGTTTTTGTGGGGGGTTTTTTCTTCAATTTTCCACAATTATTTTGCACAATTGCAATCGTCTTCATATATGTGTACAAAAACAACTGCATGAAACTCAGAGGTGCCAGGTATCATCATTATTTCAATATCATTTTCCACTGCTTGAGATTTTACTGGCACTGTTTTAATGATGCTATCCTGTCACACCCTCTTCATTTCAAAGCGCTAATTGTTAACTTGGATGAGCAACATATGGCCAGAAATGTCGCCATGATGTAAATTTCCATGCCAGTTAACAATAATAATTATCTCAATAATGTTAATTCTATGGTCCGAATGATTTTTGGTCGTAAGTGAAAACAGAAGCTCAGACCAGATGGTTATCGGATCGTCTCAATAGTGAGAACATATCATAAATCTCGAGGTACAATATTCAAGGCAAATGTTCTTTGTGCCTGTTAATGTTCTCTTTGTTCAGTGTTGTGAATGTACATAGTGTTGTCAGGCTCATATATATGTGGTGTAAAAAAAAAAAAAACCCTGAAAAATACACATATGTACAATATAATAATGGTGTCTGGTTCTGATGAACCAAGGGTAATGTTCTCAACATCTATTCCACCAGGAATGGCTTACTATGTTTTAAATGGCAAAGACATTCACACTTAAACATTTCCTCTGCAGTTTTAAGAAGAACAGCATTATGTGACTATATTATAAGCTGATATACAAGTTTAGAAAAGAGTCAAGAGATTTTACATCTGCCCATTAAACTATGTCAAACTGTGACACTCTGACAAAGTAGATGGTTTAAATGTTTTTTTGTTTCTTCTGTGAGTTTCTACTTCAACAAGATTTATAGTCTTGGCTGTTTTCAGTAGAGATGATAGAGTTAAGGAAGATGTAAGAAGGATGCTGGGCTCCATTTTTATTCACCAGAGACCAATTTGATTGACAGTTAAAAAAAAAAAAAAAAAAAAAGATCCTAAATAAATTCTTTCACTTCACAATTATGAATTGGCATCAATACAGTGAATTATGAACGTGTGAGTATGGGAGTGAATGTGTAAGGAAGGTCTTGAGCATCCACAAGAAACAGTTTAAATGACCTTTAATAAATTACATTTCAAACAAGCCTGAACTATCCGTCGGATTTTTTTTCTGCTTTCACAGAGGCACTTCTGTTTCTGAATTTCTTCTAAAATGATGCAAGGTTTGTTACTCACAAAAGGAAGTTGATTCAGATCATTTCTCTCATCACCACATCCCCATATTTGGATTGTTTATTGGGTGGGTTGTATCTGTAACGCTGGAACATTCTGCCTCTTGGTATTACTGTCATGCTTGGAAAAAAGCCTGAAGGATCAAATAAACTTGGTGGAATAAACAAAGAGACTAAAACTTTTTTCCCCCCATTTTATGTATCCAGAAATATGTAGACAGCTGTACAAAAATTTCTGTCTGGGAAAACTGGCCAAATGATCATGCTGTACGGCGGTGATTTAATTTCACAAACACTGAACGTAATCTAATAGATCAGCTAAATTTCCCATGCATGAGATGAAACGGTCTGACAGAAAGCCTCAGAAACACACGGCATATGCAAATTCTCTACTTGAAAAACAAAACGAGAAAGCACCCAAGATCCACTTTACATTAAATACTTACGAATGGCACCGTTTATGTTTTAGACATTATGATGATTGTTGTCCTCCTCCCACACAAGGGGGGAAACTCTATGTCGCAGTTAGCAATATTACAGTCTCGTTTTACTTTAAATGTAGCGTCCTATGAGATTAACAAGGTACTATGGGAAACACCATGCTTGGAAAGCTGCTGCCAATTGTTTTCCATAGTAAAATCCATGTAACACTGCAGTCATAGTTGATGCAGTAACAAATTAGTTCCTTTCCTCTCAATGTTGCCAAGCTGGTTTCAGCCTGACTTTAGACGACTTTCTCAACCAACCGTTACTTTATATGGGCAGTGTTTTATTCTATTTTTTTATTTATTTATTTTTATTTTTTATTATCTGATCTTGTTTTTGTTTGCTGCCTCAGCCTGCCTGGTCTTATAAAATGGGGTAAATGAGAGGTGGGATTTAATCAAACAATAACTCAAACCAAATGACAACCTGTACAAAGCTCCATCATCAGGTGCTACTTCACTGTGTTCATAATCACTCTTTTACAAGATGGCACGTCACCTAATACTTTGCATAATTCATGTCAATATCCCTGCATTCAGGTTTGATATCCGTTCACTATCGCCTTCAGCACATTTTGGACAGTTAATCTGATCAAACAGTTCTTTTTGACCAGCGCAGGAAGTCAATTCCTAGATAGTGGCATATGCAGGTGCTTCTTAATCATGATTTGGCTGCAGAAAATGTAGTGGAAAAAACATAATGTGATGCTGAAATATCTTGTCAAGTAGTGTATATTTTGGATACTTAGAAGAAACTTAAAAAAAACATATCTTTGTAATCTATTTTCTCAGACAAAATTAGTTAACAAGAACCTTTGCATCATCCATCAAATACAACAGAAAAAACAGACTGAGCATCCAAATCAGCTATGTTTTTTTTTTCTCTCTCTCTCTCAGGTAAGAACCTTGAAAAATAACATCATCTAATCTGACCCTATAGCCTCCTAACACCTGTTTATAGAGATTACACAATCCATTAACTCCACCTAAAATGCTGGGCACAGCCAGCCTCCAGCCAAGCTCCTTAGAGTCTCCATTACAGACGAAACTGCCTTTGGACTGTTAAAAGTGAATTTTCCTCCTCTGCAGTAGTAAGGGCACAAAAAGCAGGGCACTGGCCACGTTCAAGTGCACAGCCATCTCGAATGTGCCGATAAATCAAGAGACAAAAACCCCTCAACGCTGGGATTGGAGTGGTGATAGGCATAGTCGGGCTGTGAATGGGCCTATTATGGTTCACACAGGTCCCCTGGCTATCAAAAGAAGCTATAACAGCCATGTGACTGCAGCGTGAATGGAAGGATGAACAGGATTAGCTTCGCAAGTCATTAATCGGACCGTCTGATACACCCTTCCAATCATCAGCTGAGGATTTCCTAACATGAGCGCAGGTTCACAGGACAGACTGTTACTACTGTGTTTGCTGTACATGTGACAAGGTCTCTGTTGGGGAAACAGATTATTGCTCTTGGTGGCACTTAATATAAAGAATAGGCTGATTATCAGGTATGGTCAATTATCAGATCAGATATTTGACCCTTTTGGATTATCAATACATTTCTTACCCTGCCCCCTGAAGGGGAAGCAAGGGCTATTGCTTTTGGTTTAGTTTGTGTCTTTGGTTAACACTCTTGCAGCAAAACTATTGGTTGAATTCATACCAAATTGTGTTAGTAGATTTCCAGTGACCCAGAATAGATCTGATTACATTTTGGGAACAGTAGATCAACATTAGGATTTTTATGAATTTTTTAAATCTTTTTTTTCCTCCCATTTACTTTTACACTTACTGTATAATCGGTGAAATTTCAAATGTCTCTAAAAACATGAATATTGTTTTAATTTACTTAAAACTTGGCACATATATAGAGGCAGTTGATGGGCTGACATCAGCACATGCATAAACATGATGACATCGGCTAGATCGATTCAAAAATAAGCTACAATACGTGCAAGGGGTGGGGTTTGTTGTGCCTGACACCACTTATTGTTGAAATGCATTCACAGCATATTTCTGGTAGAACAGTACAATGATTTGGCTTCCCTTGGACTCAAGGAAACAATAAAAAGATTTTGCAAGGCCAACATCAAAGGTCAAGGCCATTGTAAATTCTGTCTATCTATCTTTATGAAGTTAATGTCTCAGGAACACTTCGAGGAAATTTCTTCAATTTCTGTACAAACATTCACTTGGACTCAAAGATGAACTAAGAGATTTTGGTTAATACACTGCAGGAACTGCATGAACAGCTTTTGATACCAGGATTCTCTCTCTCTCTCTCTCTCTCTCTCTCTCTCTCTCTCTCTCTCTCTCTCTCAGATCCCAATTCTC
>JAQQZY010000019.1:16036061-16060623 GCA_030068375.1 Ostorhinchus rueppellii | reverse complement strand
ATGCTGAGTTAATAGACTATTTTCCACTCAGGTTGTTTGTGTGTTTTTCTTTTTTGATACAGTTTACAGTCTTATTTCCACTTTGTACTGACCACTGATGCCATTTCTGTTTGTTATTATTTATAATGCTGTCTATTTTGTGTTTATACCTGAATAAACAGGTTAGTTTCTTGTTACCTACCATTGTGTATTATTCAAACTCACCTAATTCAGCTAGCTAGCTGTTATCAAGAGTACCAAAACTCTTTTCAACATGAGTCTGACAACTAAGTAAGGAAGCTAAATAACTTTAAACTTTAATACACGATCGGATAGGCCGGTATCAGTCAGTATTGGTATCGGATCGGAAGTGCAAAACAATATCGGTATCGGATCGGAAGTGCAAAAACCTGGATCTGGACATCCCTACTTCACACTACCCCTGAAATATGATACATGTCCATTCACAGTTTACCACACCTGTTTTAGAAGTTTACAGCGCCATTACAACACCTTGCTTTGCTGGTGACTGAATACGAATTCTAATTCTACTAATATTGCATCAATATAGATTAATCACATTTCTAAGTTATATTAATCCACAATACATACAAACATAGAATGTCATGAGCAGCATAACAGAACATCTTCAATTTAGCACAAGCATTTTTTGGAATCAAGAATGAATTGAAAAGATTTTGGCACCCAAAAGATCAAAGGTCAACTCCACTGTGTACTCATGTCACTTAATTCTTCTGAATGTGATATCTCAGGAATGCCTTGAGTGCCTTCAAATACACAAACATTTACTTGGCCAGAACCCAGAATGCAGACTATGATGCAAGGACATAGGATGCACCTGATTTAACTCTCGGTTCGTGTTTAAATGCTTCAAACATTATTGACAGGCTGTTTCTGTTATCACCGACTTGTTTTTAGCTTCGTGTGGAAAACTTTTAAATGAAATCTTTGTCTGAATGTTGCATGAAATTGTGAGCCTGCAGCTGGAAAGAACCACATGCCAGTGAACACACCGTTGAGCCTAAGATAAGGTTAAAAAAAATAAACAAATACCAGGCATTACATTAGGACTCACCATTAAGCAAGACATTTAAATCCCAGCACAGCAACTGATGTGATTTCATATAAGAAATAAAAAGGTTATACCTCATACTACTTCACCTTAGCTTTGCATTGCCTTAAAGCTTCATGCCACAATCTTTCTAGGATGAAAGTCTCCCACTGGCCATTAATTAACCTAAAGAATGAAAATGGGGACAACAGTTACCTAGGGCTGCTTCTTCATAAAGCCTTTTGTGTTTGGCTGTGCAGAGAAAACTGCAGTCAAGGACATAGAGATGCCTGTAAAGAGGGACAGAAGCCCAATATAGACCTGAGATGTCACCCAACACCAGGGCTCAATGATGACAATAGGAGACTGGAGTCTCAAGAGGTGGGGCGGTGCTGAATGTGTACCTCACCTACGCAGACAAAACTCTCACACAGATACCAGATAAGGACAAACTTACCAGGATAACTTTCTAGTCAATCTGTGTTACCTACACTGACATCAAAATCCATCATAATTCAACTGGTTTTCCCATTATCTGTATTGCAAGTAGTAGTCATTATCTGCATTTACTAAGCCACAATACTAATGCGCAGTATTTCTACCACGCCCTGAATTATAAACAAAATCCTTAAGCACCTTGGACAAACAGCCAAGTTTACGGGTTTACAACTTATGGTACATTGTTCACTCTTCCCTAGATGTTAGGCCTCATGGTACATTAAAGGGCTGTGGATAAAAACCTCCACCAAATGGCAGATAAGGGTGCCAGAAACACTACACACCTGGGGAGAGGTTGTATTAAAACCTGTCCAATGCTTTGATCTTCATCATCCCTCCTTCTTATTCTTCTATGACCCAGTTGTCCTTCTCATGTGTCCTAGATTTCATAACAACAGAAAATGCTTGGCCATTCTAAATATGCTATAAAAACACAGACTGAATGATACTGAATTGCATTTTAGGATAAGGGGTTTGTTTGCATTTTGCTCCATAAATAAAATACCAAACATGTAACAATGTCTGGCTTATCTGCAGTTTTTAGATAAGCTCCAACTTTTCACAGCAGGAGTCATTCTTGAAGAATTCACCAGCATGTTTTCTTGTTTTGTTCAATTAACATGTCTGTAAACCAAAGACTACAAATGCCAAACACTGTAGAAAGATTAGCACTGTGGATGGCCATGTGGGGTTTGATGTTTAACTCAGACATTTGTTTAACCTCTCTAGCCTACCTCTTCTCGGTTAACCACTGGTCACTGAGCTATGAGTGTAGCATAGAGTTCACTGACTGCCTACACCTATAACACAACCCCAGAGAGACCAAAGTACATGCTGAGCTCTTGTGTTGTTCTTTTTGCGGTTCACTATCAGCTCTGCCTCTCTAGGGTAAGGCTAAATTAGTCAAGGCTACGTCACCTCATGAACAACGCCACCACAGTAACTTGGACACACCATGTTGACAACCATTTAGATAGTCACGCCTGTTTGATTTAATCAAACCTTGCCATTGTCTCTACGGACAGATATGAGGCCATCGTGGTGACGCGACCTCACCCTGCCACACAAAAGCAGCCTCTGTGCAGAGACTGCACACAAACGCTGGCTGACAACACAAGGCTGGGGGATGAAAGGTCTCCTCAGTGTTTGGTGACAGTTATTACCCTCTCCACTGAAACCAAATACCTGTGGGCCCAGATAGCATTATCTTATTGTGAGGCACACTGGGGGCCAGCCTGTAATCAGTGCCTGGGCCTTGATCAGCACTCCGCCCCAGGTTTGATGTCCCCCATTTCCCTTCTGTTTCCACATCATGAAGCCATGGAGGTGCTTTGTAGACATTTTTAAGCTAACAGGAGGGCTGCTGCATTTAAGGAATGGTGGAGTTTTCAGCAAAAACAGGTCTAGACTCATATTGTTAGTGACTGCTACAGGATAACGTGGATATCTGATAAAATGTGTACAGTAAAAAATTCAGTACTGCCCAGAAACCTGCAGAAGGATATGTACCTTACAGTCCTTTGCATGAGTGCAAGTGTATTTGCAAGTTCAGCAATGTGCAGTCTGCTTGTCTATTTCCTAAAACTGGACTTTGCATTACAGTTTTGGACAAGATTGTGAGAGATGATGATAAAGTAAGTGATGTGGATTTCAATGTGTTTACAGCACAGAAGCAAAACGCAAGATAAAGAAAAAGAAAAAAAAAGGAAAACAAAAAAATCAATATGACACTTTGCTGTCAACTTGCTGCACTTAGTCATCCGTAGCAAGTAAATATAAAAGCTGACAAAGAAATGAAGACAAAGCAGGAGCCAAAAAGTTAAGAAAACAGAAAGGGAGAGTGCAAAGTTAAAAAAAAAAAAAAATGAGATGCACTCTTAGTCCTTGTTGGAGAGTTATAGCTTTAACCTGGACAATCGTGAACGAGGCTACCGTCAGCCTCACAGCAGGCCTCATCAGATTAATATTATTACCCTCAGTGAAAGTAGTAGGTGGTTTTGCACATGTTTAGATTTACAGTGCATAAGATGTGTTGGTTTCCATTTCAAACAAAGTAGCTTTCCTTTATAGGTGTCAAAAGGTAATGCTTCAAAATGTGCAACGTGTCTGTAAGTGGGATTTTGTTGTGTACCACATACTATGGTATATTTAACAGTGTACCATGGGCCTAGTTTGATTCCCAGCTCTGGTTCCCACAGTGTGAAGTTAAGACATGTAAGCTTGGTCAATAAGAAACTCTAAACTACCCAAAAATATGCATGTTATTCTGTGTATTTTTCCTGTGACGCACTGTTGACCTCTCCAGGGTCTTTCCAAACAGTTGCACTTTTACAGAACAGTCGCCTCCATAATTTCAAATCATTATCTGCTTCTCTTAAAATTCCCCAAAACTAGCCAGTATTTAAAGAAGTGAGAAAATTAGGGAAAGATCTGTTGTCAATATAGAAACTGATTACATAGATGTACACAAGTTGTTAACTTCCCCCCAGTGACTCACCTGTATAAGTAACTCAGCCCAGAACAATACTCCAACTTTCATTCAGGAATTGAATACAGCTGTCTCAGGGACATAGAACTTCCATTTTACACATATTTATAGGCGATATATGCTGTAGAAGTTCCATTTAAAGCAGTAAATACTGCCTGCCAAAGTGCATTTTATAAAGAATTATATTCAACAGGTGCAGGCACTCATTCATAGCTCTAATAAGAGCCCTAAGTTCAAGGATGGGTGCATTATCCTTTATCCTTGAAAACAAGCTACCTACCAAGACTTAAATCAATCTGACTTGAAGTAGCTACGAAAGGTTACTTTAACAGAAACATGAATAGATAGACAGACAAACCTTCTGAAAAGAGAACACGTGTGCTGCTGAGATATATAATTTCCCATAGGCACAGCTTAATTACACCCTAACAGTGGACTCACATGGTCATACACGTTATTATTAAAACCATTAAGCTTTATCACTAAGGCAGGTATTGCTATATGCAGTGCGTGCATCACAGACAGACTTTGCCCTGAAGTATATCATCAAACACAAAAACAACAAAGAAATCCTGCATGATTGTTTCAGAAGGGAATATAATGCAATGTTTAATGCTATACTCATTTAATTTTTTTTGTAGTTCTGCCACCTGAAACTACTTAGCGAACTAAACACTTTTGTGTCTGATAACTAAGCCACACATGAAGGTGTCAGGAGAAACCTTACCCACTGTGTGTTTGATGATGATGGCTGTGAGCAGACTCCTTCAGGTGCACATTAAATTCATTTTGGGTCCATCAGAGAGGCCAGGTGTGTTTACACTAACGCAGGTATCCTCAGTAGCAGGCATGTGAGCTCTCGGCACACTGATTACACTGGGCTAAATATGGCTTTGTGCTAACACAGACAGTAGGCCGATCAAAGCCCTGATGTCAGAGGAGAGAGGCGGAGCTTGTAGGCCACATGTCAGGTGTCTGGTGTAGTCCAACTTTACAGTCTCTGCTTTTCAAAACATGTTCTTTATTGTTGTGGTTTGGAGCATGAAGTTAACTACAACCACTTCCAAATAATAAACACAATGGATCAATGAAATACAGGCTACATGTTAAGGTAGAGTAGGTTTTTACAGAGACAATGGTTCAAGGCCAATGACAGTGTTTTAGTGTTGATGATAGGCCCTTGAAAAAGCATTTAGACCACTGCAAAATATGGTTAACAGCTGCTCGACCATTTAATTACAGGGAATCTTTGGAATACTTCACATGTTGATGTAGATTCTCATGTATTTATTTATATCTTGCGTAGGACCAAACAACCGAGGAATACTATGGTGTGCATGCCTTCTTATCACTGAAGGACTAAGGTCAAAGCTTTTGAGATGAGTAGGCTACATATGCAGAACACAAGCCAAAATTTTGAGATAAATAACGATTAGATTATTATAGATGACCCGTAATACAAGTTAGCCTACTTGAGGTACTGCGCAAATTGTCCCTTTTGATTTGGCATTTCTGACCACAAAACTCATCTTTACGGTCCCTGAAAAAAAGAAATCACCCTTCACTATTCAGAATGAAACCTCTCATCACAGATACTACTCCCTGAGAATAAAAAGAGACTGACAATACTCCTGATAAAAGCACATAATGCTTGTAACTGGATTACATTCACAGGCAGAAAGAAAAGCAACTTGTGCGTAACAAAAATTTAAATTATATTTCTGTTAGTATACTTCCTCCAAACACCTTCAAGTCCAATCATGACACTCCAGTTGTTTTTGGCATCATATCTACATCTAGTTCTGGTATCTTTGTCCATGCTGGAGCTTCCTGCTTTATGTTTGCAACATTTATTTCTGTCTATGTAAACAGAGGGTGTATAAAGATGGGCACTTCCTCCTCCCACTGTGGAAAAGTGAAGCCATGGCATCTCGAACCAGAGACGTAGGGTTTGACGTCTGTTCTGTGATTTGTTCCTCCTACATGTCTGAGTTTTGACAACAATTGTCATTACAGCTGTCAATCATCCATATCATCATGTAAATTAATGTTTACAAGAATATTCAGACAGATCAAAAATAAATCTGTTGAAATCTACCAGAAAATGTTCTTTGGGAAACATTTATTTGATCATTAGTATTACTAGTTATTGTTTAGTTAGACATGACTGAATTAACAAGCTTATCCAGCTAGGCTATTACTTGCAGGATGAATTCCTTACCAAACTGTTAACTCCCTATGACACATCTTCCCACCAGAAAATTGTAAGTAATATACAGACTTAACAGATGGAGAAGTTGGGCAAGTTTTTTTGTAGAAAGCCTCTATTGGCAGATGTATGATGTGCCGCTGGCACTGTAAAATTAACAACAAAGTTAGCCCAATAAGGCCCGGGAGAAATGAGACACTACTCGGAGGCACAAAGTTTGAACAAGCTGCAGAGATGGCTGCTGTTTTGGAACAGTGAGTGCGGCTGCTGTTTGGCGTGCTGAGAGGATTCCAGTGATTCCAGTCTTAACAAAAACTAAGTCAAGGCTTTATTGTGAATATCAGCAGGGAATTCAGCAGTTACCCTCCCAGGCATATAAAAACCAAGCCCTAAGGCAGAGCTGCACAGTGAACTCATACCTGTAAGACTTCCTCTAATGCTCCCATTCAATAGTAAATAAGGTGTAATTACAAGGCTGACACTGTGTTTATCCTCGATCATCATTAAATTAAGGGGTTTGTGAAGATGAGAAATTGGCTGGGTTCAGCTTGGAGCCAGCAGAATCCTCATGGTAATTTACAGTACTCCAAATGGGAGACCGATCCTCTTTCATTTGTCTCTTATACTGAAGCTAAATACATATTTCTGACTGGATCGGCCTCACAAGCGAGCCTCAACTTAGCTGGAAGACACTCAGACAGCACACTAATAAGCTTTTGTTTAGTGGAAGCATTGTGGAGTCCTTTCCTGATAGTCTTAGTCGAGTGAATAAAAGTGTCAATTGTGTATGCTATGTGGATTGTTTACTGGTTTGGGACTGCTAGCAATTTAAGAATTCAGCTGCAGATTGGTAGAACCACATGCTCACTTACTGTCACTCCACTTTAGAGCATTGGTTGCACAAAGAGACAATCATGTCTGTTTTTCTGACAATATGGTGGCCCTGAATTTTTAAAAGTGTTGTAGTATCACTTCCCTCTTTGCTCATTACCCTACAGCAGGTCACTGCAGTTGAAGAGAGCTGCAGTTTACAGTTTAGGTTGTGCAAATCTGCCTTTAAAATACCAAAAGTTAAAATTCAAGTAATGATGAGAAAATTATACTGTAAATTAGTCACAGTTTTTAAAAGATTTCAGGAAGTACTTCAACTGTTTTACATGGTCACTTCCTGCACAGACATTAATAGAAGGATAGGAATTCTTGACCTTTGTACAATGACACTGACTCAGATTTACAGGCCAGTCCCACATTAAAAAGAATCCATGACCGACTGACCTCACTCAGGCTAGAGGATGGATGCTTGTCACAAAGCATTTTTAAGAGCGAAGAACCGGCGATCATGAGGGTCACGCCACTATTGTCAGGCTATGATTACAACTGTGTCCAGTATTTGTCATCCATCTGCTCTGACAGCAGATAAAGAGCCATTTCTTTGAGGGAGAAGGTAATAAAACAGGGCTCTAAATCCACAAGTCCTTTGCGCTCCCCCAGCACATTCCAGCACTTAAGTTTTTGTCCAGATTTATTTTTATTTATTTATTTATTTACTTACAGATGAAATCTAAGAATCTCCACAGTTCTGACATATGTGTGAGGCTGTTAAAAAAGGATTACACTTAAGGCGGATGTAAGAGTAGGAATTACAAGAGAGAACTTTACGCTACCACAAGCAGTTGTCAGATTAGTGCTGATTTTCATGAGAAAGAAACCCTGGAGGTGAAGGAGACAAAGTACATGATGAATCCCAAGACTACAGGGTGTTTTGCCACTAGGGAAAGTAGATTGCAGCCATGTTTATGCGTCTGGTCCTTTGAGGAAGCTTAAGTGGGTGAGGTCAAGCGAGTATAAATGAATTAGCGGACTACCGTTTTCACTTACATGTGTGCTGACCCTCCCAGTTGCATAAAAATCAGCTGCTTTTGGATGGTACACTGTTGGTGGCTGCACAAGAGTGTCTTTGTAATGAAACTGTTGTGCTTTATGCAAGAAACATTTTACTTACTGGCATTACTTCCTACACTGTTCCTCAAACTGTAAGTTTTACTTACTGGCATGTATGAAATAATTCCCTTCTTTTCCTCTTCACATGAAAATATTGTGGAAATGTGATGTATTCTAGAAAGATAACATTTAACTGGGGTTTAGTATGTAATCCAGGGAGTCAAAACAAACCTGTCAAAGGGTACAATCTGGCCCATGAGATGATATTGTGAAATACAAACACTACACTGACGAAATTAACAGTTAAGGGTGGCTTTTAGTTCAGGGGCCACATATAGAACAATTAAATCACAAGTGGGTCAGACCAGTAAAACACTATTATAATAACCTATAACTAACGCAACAGCAAAATATTCTCTTTGTTTTAGTATGAAAAAAAATTACATTTACAAACTATCCATTCACCAAAAAACTGAATAACCTGAACAGTCACATACTACGTAAATATTCTCAAAATGCAAATTTACTTCTTTCACTGCTATTATTTTACTGGTCTGGCTCAGTTGAGATCACATTGAATTGTATGTGGCCACTGAACTAAAATGGGTTTGACACTCCTGATGTAATTATTGCACCTGGTGATGTGTATAAATAGGAATAAAAGAGAAATGTGTCTGAAAACAAAAGCATTCCAATTTTATGGGCAACCGTGTGTAACTGCAGGCAAAAAATACATCTGTACCAGTATAAATAGGCCTACCAATAGAGTAGTTGTCTATAGAGGGGCTATACACTCTAGTTATAATGTCATTCCAATATAGATTTATCATGTGTAGCACTTACAAATCTACAACAACTCCAAAATGTCCTGATTTTCAGATATATTTAAACCATTTTGGGTGTTTTTTTAGACTCCTACATCATTACAGTATCCATGTTTGGCCTTGAACTGCCTCTTTCTTGTTTATCATTAGGCTTGTGGTGATGTTATAGTATTTCTGTCCTCTATTCTTCAGTAAAATTAATGTAACCCGCTTCAGTATCCTTCTACATTTCTGCTCAAACGACTTTGTCCCTCGCTCTCTCGCTGAGTTCACAGAAACGTGAGAAGCTCCCACATTGGCCCTGCTCTCAGTGAGGATGTCATGGCTACCAAGCAACATGTTAAAAACCATTACTCAACTCCTGAAACCCTCAGAAAGTACATTATGGAAGACATAGTAACACCTCAACCGACTACATGATTAGACAAAAAGACTCTCTTACCTTATAGCAGCAGGAGATGACGCTCAGCGTGAAGCGGCGGCTTTTAGACACATGATAACAAATCCTGCAAATGGATGGACTTTACCGGGTCTGAAATGTCCTCTCACTAAGTTATGGACTTTGGAGTAGAAACGGATAAGCGCCGGTGAAGTGTTTTATCATGAATTTTTCTCCTTCCCTACAGCTCCAAGTCAGAAACAGGAGGAAAGACTGCACTTTCTTACAGTTGTTAGTGTTTCCCAGGACACAACTTAATGGGCGGAGTCTGCACGAGGGCTATTATAAGCTCCATTTACAAGAGGGCTCACTTTACATACCACCGGAAGTAAAGTTAACGCTATCAAGCATGACATCCCCAGTTTTATCTGTTACAGTTTTACGACTCTATTAAAGTTCTGACAGTTCTGGGTAGGAATAAAGTTCTTTCCTTTTCATTTGTATAATCAAGTCGTCTATGTTTTATTAACTTCCGGTAGCTGTATTTCAAAATAAAATAACCCAAGTCCATTTCTAATGCAGGGCGTGTCAAACATGTGACCCGCGAGCCCAAATCGGCACCTAAATGGTCCAGTCTGGCCCGTGGGGTGAATTTATGAAATACAAAAAAATTACACTGAAGACATTAAAGGGGTCATAATTGCCAAAACCACTTTTATATCAGTCTTTGGTACATTTGTTTGTGTATTTGGACCCTAATAGTTCAAAATGTTTGAATTTGAACCCTCCAGGTGATGCAAAGCTATCTTCATATTAATTTTGGCAGCAGTCAAGTGGATTTCTACAATCTTTTTAAATTTCTGCTTTATTTGTTACGTCTACAACTAGTTATGTCACAACATATGCACATATAAGTTCAAGACTTCCAATGAATATTTCTCTGAGTATGCCATAATTGTTTAGCAGCAGCAGCCAATGCAGTCCATACTGAAAAAATGTCCAAACTCTGACCTCAAATGTTCAATTATTGGTTTAACAGGAAGAGGCAGCACAGCCAACAACTTGGAGGGGGTGGGGCATGAAGTGGCTCATGGATTTAAAGGGCCAGCATTCAAAATTACCTTTCTAGTGTCATTACTCAGAAATAGAAGATGGACCTGTGGATTTTAATTAATGAAGAATTCAGACCCACACACAGTATTTACAGTTTATGCAAACCACAGGGGAAATTTTTTAAAAATGCATAATTCCATTTTTTTCAAGCAAAATGTCACTTCTTTATACACTGAAGGTGTTGCACTTGTTTTAGTTCAAAGGTCAAATACACCCCAATGTGATCTCAAATAAAAATAGTGGCATAAGAACCTATAGATAATGTCAACTCCATATTTTCTCTTTAGCTTAATGTGGAAAAAAAATCTGATATACAAGCTGCACAGATGGCTTTCATGATGAAAGCATTGTAAATATTTACATTTAGAAACTATCCTTTCACCTTAAAATGTGAATAACCTGAAGAAATATGGACAACCTGAAATGTCTTAAGAAAAATAAGTGCAATTTAACAATATAATGCTTGTTACTAAATGTTTTATAGATTTGTAGATCCACTGTGATTTGAAAATTGAGTTAATGATAGTCAGAGACAATACATTGTTGGAATTGCACTTATTTTTCTCAAGAAATTTCAGTTTGTATATGTCACGGGTGTCAAACATGCAGCCCGGGGACCAAATCTGGCCCGCCAATGGGTCCGATCCGGCCCATAGGATGAATCAGTGAAATACAAAAATTACATTGAAGATATGAACAATCAAGAACGTTCGAATCCCATAGTTCAGGGGCCACATACAGACACTTTTGGTTTAGTTTATCTTTGTTTTAATGTAAAAAAAAAAAAAAAAAAAGCTAAATTATAAAAATCTTTACATTTACAAACTATCTTTTCACAAATTATGTGAATAACCTGAATAAATATGAACAACCTGAAATATTTCAACTGAAGTCAGTGCAATTTTACCAACATGTTGTGTGTTATTAAGTGTTTTGTGTTTTTGTAGATTCATTGTGATCTGTACATTATAATGTACATGTGGAAATGAGAAGCTGAGACAGGAAACTGTTAAAATTGTACTTTTCTTTCTTAAGAATTGTTTTTTATGCTTCATGTTTTTTTAAGGATAGTTTGTAGATGTAAACATTTTCGTAATGTAATTTTACATTTTTCACTCAAAACATAGAGAACACTTTGGAGTTGGGGTTGTTTATAGGTTATTATTTTCCTGCTCCGACATAGTTCAGATCGTATTGGACTGTATTTGGCCCCTAAACTAAAATGAGTTTGACACCCCAGTATATGCTGTTTAAGTTAACCATGCTTTTATTTTGAAGGCAAATTACAAGACTAAAAACTGCTCAAACGAATCAAGTACTGTACTCTTGACACATATTTCCCCCACAACAATTAACAAAGACTGAAAAATTATTGATGGTTTTTACAGTGTAATAGTAAGCTTTTAGAACTTCATATTTGTGTGTTTTCCACACCTCAAACCATCCTCAGTGTTCTTTACAAAGGAGACTTCCCCCAAGTGCACTCACCACTGTAACTGATAACTTATTAGTACTGCTCTGAAAGATGGATGTAATGTGTCAGAGGATTAACACTCTATAGAAATATGAAGTAAGATATCTATTTTCATTGCCTACAGTCTGATAACATCATGCTGCTGCTGGCCTTTTAAATGCTTTTGGGTTGCATGTTTAGAGGTAGAGACTAACTCCCAGTGGGCTGATTCACAGATACTGGGATTTCCCAGTGGTGACAAACTGTGAGGTGTGAGATGGTTCTGCTTTGTAAGAAGGTTTCACTCATGTCTCATCACATTTACTGTTACACAATTTATCACCCTTTATATGGAGGAAAATGCTCCTGTGGTTTGAACTGCCCTCTGCTGGTTAATAAGATTTTCTGCAACACATATTTTTGACCAGACAATAATGTTGTTTATATCCTGTACTACCTTCTACCAGAAATACATTTAAAACAATAACACTACTTTCAGTGTAATAGTACAGACTTATTGTATTATGTCTTAAGAAAGTGAAGCATTTCCACATTTTTCTGTCTCCTTTTGACTATTTTTCTTTTGAATGGCACAATTTAAACAGATTTTAGTGTTTGACAGGAAAAAAAAAACACCTTCAGAGTGTTTCAGCTGAGCCTCGTGAGCACATGAGGACACATTTCCAGATCAAATCACTGTTACTAATGTCAGGATGGCCCTTGTGGGGGAGAGTGAGAGCTGTGTGAGACTGAGACAGAATCTTACTGATTGCTCATCCCAAAGCAACCCAAAACTGCCTTTTTATCCTTTTTATCCTTTCTACAAGGTAATTTACTCTTCGTATTCATGGTCACCTGTAAGAGCAGCCTGACCTATGAGAGATAAATCTGAGTGTTGCATCCAAATTCTCCATCATGGAGTGAGTGTGTCTCGGTCTCTGTAAGCATAGCTTATCTAATGCTATGGTTCATCTCTGAGAAAAACATTAAAGATGAATCACACTACAGTCTGCTGGCTTTTCCAAACAAATGCATCTTGGCAGAATGAGAAAAACACAATAAATATCCTATATTCTCCAATGCAGTGTCTGCAATTGTAGCCAGCAGTCTATTGAGACTTACATTGAATATGATGGATATAGGGGTATAAAATAAATAACATAATTTTCAGTGAAAATTTCACCATTTGAGGAAATGTAAAAAAAAATATCATTACTCTTTTAAATGATTCTTTGTATAAACAACGAACATCTGCTGCTGATTTCAGAAGATGTGTTATGTCCTTGACTTAATGGTTAAAGTGGAATTCATAAATTAAATTACTGCATGCCAACCTTGAGTTTATATTTTGATGTGACTTACAGTGGAACTTGTATTGAGATGATCCTGTCACCACAAACGTTACAAAGATGTCCTTCACTACAAACTGTACTGTCTTTAAACCTCAATTGTCTGCAAAGAAAGCAGGTATCTGGCTCTTCATCAAACACATGCACACAGTAGTAGAGACACACCAGGTATTCGATTTCCATCACAATATGTGAAATTGAGCCACAGAAAGGTTGTTTCGGAGGCCCAGCAGGTAGCGTGGCCTTCCTCCCATCATGAACATCTGAGCTCAGAGCTTTGTCTCTCATCCACCTGTAACCAGCCGTGGGTTAGATAAATGGCAGGTGGTATTGAAAAGAGTCCCCATTCACTGCCATGCTGAGCTGCACTTAGACACATTATTGCAGTCTGGAGGAGGAGAAGGGGGACGTGGGGAGAATGTGGAAGCACTGCCAGAACATAGGCGAGTCAGGGAAACAAGCATGACACAAAGAAGTACATAGTTGTCTTTGTGCTGCAATAAAAGGAGGTTTTGTAAGTTGGAGGACTTGGATGGACGAGGATGGAAGAGATAGCGCTGAAAAACCCCCGGCCAGAGTAAACACTTGGACAGAGACACAAAAACACACAAGTTGCACGAGAAGGGAGGAGGGAGCAGGAGCGAGAGGCATATCATTTGGCTGAAGTGCCTTCAGAGTAGTTCATGCAGTGTCACACAATTCACTGAAAAGCTTCTTACATTCAACAAGACTGTCCACATTTCTCCTCACTCAGCTGTGTCATGCGGCTGTTGCTGTGTTTTTGTTTTTCCTTACTTAGAGCTGCATGCTGAAACATAACAGAAGACTGTTTCAATCTCAGTACCTCATGTATGCCAAATATTTTATTTCAACCATATTACGCAGCGTTTGGCTTGTCTGCATTCAGTATATAAAACCCCTGCTGGAAAAATGTTTTGCTTGTATTAAGCTTTAGTTGTTTAGGATATTTACATTTGATGCTATGTACCTCCAGAATACCTTCAGATGAAAGCCATGCATAAATGTGTCAGGCTGAAAGCTAAAAGAATACATAATAAATATTTGACCTGTATCATTCTCATCAAACAACATGCCTCAATAGTTTGTCTTTGATTTTCTGATCATTGTTATTTTGGCAAGAATGATGCATGCTTATTGTTCAAAGGTCTGACAACAGTGCAATCAAATGAAATAACCTTACAGATACAAACATTGAAAAAACATAGTTGCTGTCAGCTTTAAATTGGCTGTGAATATGTGATTTTTTTTTTGACAGAAATTCCTCATTTTTCATATCTGTCTCAAAGACTCAATGTGTCAGAATATCATATGCTACAATTTCACTGATAGAGCCTGCCACTACTGTGCATTAAAAGTGATAATTTACCTGCCATATGCTGTGGTACCATGGTAACTAGCAAATCAGCCATGAAAAAGCAATATTTGAGAGGCTAGAAGAACATCAGGATAGTATTTGACAGAGGTAATGGTCCAGATTTAAGCCATTACTACAAAGACATTCACTGCAAAAGGGGATGAGATGGTGTTTTTGTAATTAAAAATCTACAGTGCATTATGCATAATTTCAGCTCTAGTTACATCCACAAGGTGTCACTGTCTGTGGTTCTGCAGGTCAGTAAGTCCTGCTGATCCCATCAGCTGGGATTTACTGTCCTTGTCGGACACACACCACAATATAAATCACGCAAATTTTCTACTTTTGTCAGTTTTAAGATCCTGATTCATTGAACTGTGCTTCATTGTAAAACTCTGGGGTTTTTTTCTTCCACAGGTGCTTTGCCTTATATTGTAGCTGAACTTTATTATCTTTGTGTAATGGAGCCATGCAAGTACACATGCAGTGTTGGATGCATGCCAAACAGCAGGTCAGGTGACTTAAGCCCAGCTGGTGTGCCCAACCAGAGGAAAAGGATTGTGGGAGGTCGGACCGTACTTGCCTCCCACCTACCTCCATACCCCACCTCCATTCACTAAAGCTCAGAAGATTAACTCCCTCAGATCTACCATCTTTAATTACAAGCAAACAGGAGGAGTAAAGGCAAAGTGACTCCATACAGATAAATCAGGAGAGGCTCAGCTGGGAAATAAACAGAGAGAGCCTGTATTATTGTTACTGTTGTATTATCTCAGATTTCATCTTCCTAGATATTTCTACATAAAGACACCAGTCTAGTGGTTTAACTGTGCAATGTAATTGTATAATATTTACCCAAGTGTGGGTGGAAAAATCATAACTTCATATACAGCATTTTATCCTCTACATCACACAGTTTTGTAAGGATGTCTCTAAAGTCTGCCTGCAAGGATCTTTTTTAGTACACGGGTGTCTAATAAGCAAGCATCTGGATCAGAAAACAGATCTTAAGAATAAAGATGAAAGCAGTATCATGCAAGTATACATACTGTAAGATCAACAAGGATGAGAGAGATTAAAAGTTTCAGAGTCCTAGCCTTTATTACATGTACCATGATACTCTGCAATTGTTTAAAAGAAAATCCATCAGTGAAAACCTGACACCGACACTACTTCCACTTAGCAGAGAAAATATAGTGCAAAACTGTATTGCAGTAATTGCACCAGCAGGGTTTTGTTTGCTCTGTTCTGCTCTACCTTGTTATCTTGAAGTTATTTCATGCCCACATACAGAAGATGAGGCACTTAAAGGAGGGAAACACAGCTAAAAGTTGAGTAGGTGACAGGGACAACCCAAGGGGCTGCTACATCTTTTTTGGATAATTCTGAAGAAGAGTAAATAACAGTATTTTCAAGTGTGTGTGTGTGTGTCAGACAAGTATAAGGGGAAACCCACAAAGCAAAATCAATATCAAAGTTTACATTTTGTGCATCATATTGACTCAAGACAATGCAATGAGAATAACAATAACAATGTATGGGTCAGTGGAAAGGAATATTTATACAAAGTTCATGCAATTTTCTGGTGCGACGGTAGTTTCAAGTGAAACCAGTAAAAACAGAAACACAGAGACTGGGTTTATGACTCTTTCCCAGAATCCACAATACTCCCCTGGAAGCTGATCATTTTCTGGGTTGCATGATATGTCTCTGTGATGCCGGCAGTGCCCCGCTCCTCCTAAACCAGGTCTGCACACACCATTAACTGTAATCCCAATATGTGCAGCAGAGGATGAAGCTCACAGACACTGGAGAAAATAGCATGTTACTTGAACACTCACTTAATTTCCTTCTCGGGGATAACTCGCATCTATATGATCACACCAAGGTACGCTCACTATCACTCTATTATCCATCTACAGGGGCAGAATATCAAGGCTACATTCTGGATTATTTGACTGCAGGCCTCTGAAAATGTCATGATGGCATAATGATGACCTGCAGTGTGTGATTGGTGGACAGTGTACCCGGATGGAGGAGTAAAGAGAGACATAGGCGGGGCTTGAAGGAGGGGTTTAAATGGAGACTGGTGAAGACAGAGAGTATGGGGCTAAATTTAGCCAATGGCTCTGCTGGGGTGGAGCTAATCCTCTTTGCACTCGAATTATCTGGCCTTCGGATTAGAGAGCTTTGCCTCTATGCAAGACATCTACTCTCTATAATGATGTCCCATAGCAGGCTGTACCATGTCGTGCTGTGGGGGTGGATGAGTTTGCAGACTGACAGCGACAGTGAATGAAAAACTTGCTACAAGATATTTCTCAACTAGTGGACTGACATGAGTGCCATTTTTTTTCTTTCCAAGATGATAACTGTATTTTTCAGAACTGCATTTTTCCAGCATGTTTTAAAGACTTTCAAGGAAAAGCTTCCAGAGGCCTGAGTCAAACATTATATGTGACTAATAAAGATGTTTTTCAATAGAATACTTTCATCTGTGAAAGACCTAGCTCAATCTGCCTTATCATGCAGTTGTAAAAAAGGTTCTTTCAGTGGCACCAGTCCCACAAGAGCAGTCATTCCTATATTTCTGTATGTAAACCACAGGAATGACATGTAGCTCAGCAGAGCTGTGATTATCCATTTCCAGCACTTGGTGCCACTCAGGCACATCCATAATCACCTCTGTACTCATCCACACCCAAACAAACAACAACAGCCCTTCCATTCCAATTAAAGAGTAAAATTTGGTTGGATGAGCAGCTACTGTAGCGGTTCAGAGTCTTACTCAACGATACTTAGCAGCTAATGCAGCGATGCATCCGTCTGCTTTTGGGACATAAGGCCTCATCTGAGCTTGTATAACTACTGGCAGCCATTACAAAAATATGCTGCCACAGTCCACTGTGACATTGTTAAATGATCATATCATTTCTGCTTGACATTGAGGATTTGACGTTCAGTGAGGCAAACACTGAAGTGGTAAAGTGTGTCATTCACAGTTCCACATATTTCACTGATAAGTATTAAGTGTCACTGAGGTGCTTGAAATTAAAACTACTTTTACGTTTTCTTTGGCTTTTGTATGGAAATATATCCTTCAAATCCTTTAAAATGTCTTAACCATGACTGCAGGCTACTGAGGGACCAGATTCAAGTCTCCATGACAACAAGCATCTGCTCTGCTGAAATATCCTTGAGCAACAGAAACCCTGGATTTTTTTATGACTGCTGTTTTGTCAGCTGACAATGACCTGTGACCTCTCTCTGTGAAGTTTGTTTTTAGAGCTAAAAAATAGTGTGTCTTCACAGCTTGCACTCAGTGCCATTGGAGCCTGTTGCTATTTAAACTCAGAGGACTGTACCATTGGATCCAGGGGATGGGGAGGCTCGTTCAGGGAGTTTCCTGTGGGGATGAGCTTGGGTGTGGGAGGGGTGGTGTTGGTTGGGGGGGATCGTGAGGTTGGATCCTAATCCCTTAGCCTTGGCTGCAGCACGGCCTTAGGATAAACTGACATGTAGACTACTGCTATTCGGACTTGTGCAGTTTTTATGTCAATTTGTTTTGCTGTGAAGTGATTTTCATCCAAAGGGAATGCTAAATCAGGTAAGAAACTTTTTAAAAATTAAACCCTATTCTGGTTTGTGTAATAATTTGTTTTTTGGGAGGAAAAATCAGGGGATTGAATTGAGAGATCATCTAGAATTTAAAAAAAACAACAACATCAGCAGCATTATTTTTGTGGTTTCCTTTGTATTAACAACAGCAGAATGTTCTTAATTCAGTATAAAGTTGTTGAAGCCATCAAAATATCCATATAACTATGAAACAATTCATACATTTTAAAGTGTAGCCTCCAGTGCATCATTGTCAACAAAACAATCAAGTCGGCCAACAACTGTAAACAATATCAGCGCTTTGAAACAGTAAATGTATTTGTGATCCCATTTGGCTAAAACCAGACATTTTCTCTACAACATTTTGAAAGTCTCTCCCTGCACACAGAAGGACTCTCCTGTCTCCGATCAGGCTTTGACACAGGTGGTGTTTTTATAGCAGAAGCTATGGAAATAAAATAAGTATATTGCAGTGGCATGCTTCACAACGCCCACAGGTCTGAGCCTGACCTACTTCGATGACTGTTTTCCAAAAAATTGGAATTGCAATAAGTGTTTGGGTGGTTAGCAGACAGGAATCATGAGGGATTGTCCTCTGACCTCCCGAGGTCACAGTGGAGCTGAGATTACAATGACTTCACTGCTTTGACAGTTGAGTAGTTCAGGTCTCAGGTAAAACCTCTGTACAAACTGCAGCAGAATAGATAGTTTTAAATATTTATACTATCTGTGTTCTTTGCAGTGATCAAACCACTTGCTCGTATTTATTATATCTGGAGTGTTATTTAATGAACATTTAGCAAATCATCAATAATGGCTTCAAATACATGGGCTACATGGATGTACTATAGATGCCTCTGTTTTCCTCCAAAAACATGTCAATAGACATTAGTGCAAACACTGTGCAATCTCTGCATGTACATTTGTCAGGTTTTGATTAAATTCTCATTGAGATGTTGTTATCATCTATTTCATTATTTTTTTTCCAGTTATATTTGTGAGGGTTCAGCTTATTTGCCATGATTTAAAAAAAGAAAAGAAAAATGCAACAAAGAGTTTCAGATTGGAAATAGTACAAATTACACATATGTGACAAAGTCAAATCTTTTCATAAAATCTCATTACACAAACAACAACAGAACCAAAAGTGTTTGTACAAAGAAATGAGCATGTAAAGACAAAATACACAAAACAGCTGGTGCATCTGAGGAGAAAAATAATTATAAAATCACTGACAAGTGAGAAAAAGTATGCATTTCAGAGTTGATTAATGATTTTGGCAGTTACAACAATGAGGAAAATACCGAGAGCAATATCCTCGAACGATTCATTTTCTGAAAATGGAGAACTGTGAATGAATAAAAAATTACAGAGTAGAGCTGAAAAGGTTTACTGATCCAAGTTAGAAAGCAGGTATAGAAGATACACATATACATTTCTATTCCCCACAAAGTCCATCACTGCAGCATTAATATGCAACATGCATCGGTCCTGTAGTCTGTGCAGAATGAGAAACTGACGAAGTAAAGACAACCGAGTTTGGCACAGTCAAACTAATAAATGATCTTAACAGTAAAAGGTCACTTGTGAAATTGAAATTGCTTTTTGTCGACTAAATTACCCAGTGACCTCTTCGCTTCCTGTTAAACTTCTGACTCACATTGATTTTCATGATTCAAAGGGAACTCTTTGACTTTTTAACACTGGAACGCTCTGAGAAGAAGGTGGATCATGACTTATTTAAACTCTGGTCTCAGACATAAAAGCAGATTTGATGTTGGAATTGGTGTTTACACATTCATAAAGGTATTGATACATGGCTCAATAGGTAAGCGACATGGATTGGAGACAGAGGGGGAAAGTGCCAGTCCAAGCAGACTAACTGTTATGTAAGCAGCAGCTGTGCGAGTAAAAGTACGGTAGCAGGATCATGACGGCTACACTGACTCTGTCGCCAACACTGAGCATCTATCCTCCCTCTTTTTTCCCTTAATTATTCATATTTTCTTCACTTTCCTAAAAATACAACTAAAAAAGAACAATAAAAGACAAAAGCAATAACATCAGAAGTTCAGATCACTGAAGAGAAGGGCAACTCTTCTTATTTTTCCTTGCATCAAAAATAATCCATGCATAAATAATAAAAACGGGAAAAAAAAACCCACATTCAGAGACTTCAAAACCAAATTTGTTTCTGTGGTTTAATTCAGTATTTTAGTGTCTCAAACTAAAATCCATAATCCACTGCCACTGTCAGCCACCTCCATGCCTTTCGTGATGAAACAATAATGTAAGGCAGGAAGGGCAAAATGAAAAATCTGCCGTCTTAATCTGGATTAAATTATAGTGTTCGTCATCCTGGCTCCAAACCAGAACAGACCAACCCAAACCAAACTAACCACCTACATGCATGAGCTGTGACTGTTTGTAGTCTAGCCTCAATACTTACCTACTGTTCACCCTAAACCATAGATTATAGAGGAAAATAAAAGGCTTGAGACATGAGTAGATAGACAATGTTTACATATGGTTTGAAAAGAGTACATTAGGCACAATTACTGTTAATCTGATATATTTTAAAGCAGAATATGTAACTTGAGTGTTGTTAAAGCTGAACAATGGATAGCACTGACAGTATCTTTCAGCAATAGTAAAGCTGTCAAATGTTTGTTTAGCAGGTAGTTACTTTTCTTTTTTTTCCCATCTGTTTCTTGCCTACATTTTAGCAACTCATTGTTAGTGCTGATTTCATCTCTCCCTTTAGTTCTTTTACACAGTCCAATAACTTGGCTCCTGAGCAAAAAAAAAAAAAAAAAATCAAAAACTTCCTCCTGTCTGTTTAAAAAAAACTTAACTCAGCAAGTCACTCAGTCTGTTTTCTGCCTAGCAGATAGGTTACGGCGGTGGCCCAGAGATGCACCAGTCCAAAAAATAATCCACTATAAGAAAAAAAAAAAGATATTGTGAGTTTTTAAAAAGAAGTATCTGAAAAAATAAATGTACCCCTTCAATAAATATAAACGTGCATGAAAAAATCTCCTAAAAACAAATTTTAAATAAAAAAATAATTTGTATAAAGACATAAAATAAACTTGTATGATTTAAAAAATTTTAATAATCTCTTAAAAAATAGACTGACAAAAAAGTGTCTCAAAATAAAATTGAACAACATCAAAAATTATATATTTATCAGAAAAAGAGTGTATGAAATTAAAAAACTTCATATGCCTAAAGAAAACCCCTTCAATTTTTAAATAAGGTTTATCAAAAAAAGAAGAGAAAAAAAAACATCATCCACCTTTTCACTTAAAGGGGGAGCTATTTATCCGAAAGATCTCTAGCTTCAAAATTAAGGCCACCACAAAAATAAATAAATAAAAGTGTAGGCTGGAAAACGTTTAAGACCTTAAGCTAATGTGGCTAATGCTAAGGAAGTCACCCACCGGAAGTGGAGGTCAGTGCTCTTAAAATAGTTATTTTAAACATATTTACACGAATATAGGTATCAAAGTGGTTAAATGATTAAATACGGTTCCCATTTCTGCTTAAGGTTAGGTCTGGGTGTTAATTGGTTAGGATATGGTTGGGGTTAGTTTTCATTGGTAAACGATCCTTGTGTGCACTGCCTGAAGGTTCATTGCTAATGCTAATGCTAATGCAAAATGTTTTTGAAACTTGGTGAACTACCAGTAAGCAATTGTGTGAATATGGGGTTGAACTGTTCGACTGCCTGGCATTTAATATTATTTTGATGAATATTAACAACAGCAACTTTTAAAATTATTTTTATTTTCAGAAGTGCACTGACCTCCACTTCTGGAGGGTTACTTTCTTAGCATTAGTTATGTTAGCTTAAGGCCCTACAAATTTTCAGCCTATGCTTTTATAATTCAAGTGTATTTTTTATTTAAGGGGTACATTATTTTCCCCCCTGATACTTCTTTTTAAACAAATAACTATCTCCTTTTTTTCTTGTAGATAATTTTTTTGGGCTATTGCCTCTCTGGCTCACCATAGTTACAGCAAATTTGTCAAGGATTTTAATAAGGAAAATACTGCTTGTTATTTTTTTTGCGGAATTGTCAAAAATTAAAACGAGTTAAATTTCAGGACTGGAAGCCAAAGCATCATGAGGAAAGTTGTATTTTATTTTTTTTTTAATGGACAAATAAATTAAAACTCAAGTTACTTTTTTCATCAACTTTTTATTTGTTTAAAAGAATTAACAGTTTGAAATGCTATTCGTCTTGTTTCATTCTGCAAGGAGCTCAAACAAGTTCTTTTTTGCAGATTTATAATCAGTAAAATGACCACCGATTGGATTAATCAAGTGAACCACAATGAATCACATCTGCTACTTGCTCTAATTTTGTACTTTTGAGTCAGATTTCATTGTCTGTCTTAAGTCAGTTTGCATGCAAATGTCAGGCTGCGCAAAGTAATTTATATGCCCCGCTGAGTCTAGACTCACAATGAAAATCACAACAGATTTGGATATGTATTCACTGTGACTCTGCTGTGTGATGGATCAAAATGGCGTTACAGCATCTGAGAGTGGAGGATATGAGATTATCTCATTGTATGTGAAGGACAAGCAGCCTACAGGGAAACGGGGAGCCACAAACAATGCTCATTTACCTGCAACTGCTTTGTTTTTGCTTGGTTTTATTTTCATCAAACTGATGATTTATTGTAAACCGTATGTGAAGTAACAAATAGTACAACAAATATGACATTTACAGGAAAAGGGAATTTAAATGGAGAAACAAATATCAAGAAAAAAAGGAAGATATGATGATTATTAATGTGTGAATAACACCAGACATAGTTGAATGATGTTTTTCTAAATACTCAATCCATATTCTGCTGTTTATGTGGCAGTTGGTCCTTACTCATAGGTCAAAGGTCACATATGTTTTCATGATATAAATGTGATAAAGCCCGGTGGGAGTGTAAGTATGACTTTGCAGGTCACAAAGTATTCCGGTGGGATCTGTTGCATAGCAATGCCTGGGTGCATACCTCTTTGCTGTTATGCTGACAGACTATTTGTGATGTTCATTGTGTTTCAGGTTCAGCATGCAGCTCTGTGCAGATCAAGGCTGGTAGGAAGCTTTCATCATTTCTGTTGAGGCTTTAAACTTGAAACCTAGGCCATAAAAGCCTGCAGTTTCCTTTAGACACCTGGACTCCAGCAGACTGCAACACACACCTCTTGGGGAGGATTATGCCATTATAGCTGACAACTTGAGTTTCTTCAGCATACGTCAGCTACAAGGCAAAGTCACTCCTACTCCCCTTACAACCATCAGGAACCATGGATGACCCGTATCAAAACAACGTGAACCAGCAGATGACAGAAGGTGGAGAATACACCTATACCCAAGATGGAGGTGGTCAGGATGGCTACCCCTACCAAACGGACTACCCTCCACAGGAAGAGGATGCTGCAAGTGACGCTACAGAGGGGGCAGATGATGATGACCAGATGTACGAGGGGGAGTACCAGGGGATTCCTCACCCAGATGAGATCAAGGAGGCACGACGGGCAGCAAGGTTGGAGGCCAGGAAGAAAGCCCGTATGGCTGCACAGCAGGAAGAGGAGGAGGAAAGCCTACCTGAGCAGTACGAGAGCATCATGGAGGAATGTGGCCATGGACGCTTCCAGTGGATGCTGTTTGTCGTACTGGGCCTGGCACTAATGGCCGATGGCGTGGATGGCTTTGTGGTGGGGTTTGTCCTGCCTAGTGCTGAGAAGGACATGTGCATATCCAATGCTGACAAAGGGTTACTAGGTAAGTAAGAACAAACAGTTGAAGGGTGTTAAACAGTAAGTGTACACAGTGTGAAGGGCAGAACACACCATATAAATTTGAAGTCAGAGGATGTTTGCCCATTTTGACTGATTTCCTTCCTTTTTTTGATTTCCTCAATATTGAAAATGTGCTCAGGCTTGGAGACTTACAAAGCCCTCTGAGATTTGGGCCAATCATATAATGTATAAGAGAGTTGTGGAAAATAAAAAAACAATCTCAAACTTCACAAACACATCATTTGATAACTATATCAAAAGATTCTGGCTGACATCAACCAAATTTTATGTGTTGAGGTGTTTTTAATGCCTGAGTGTGGTTTTTAAACTTTGTCTTACAGCCGTGACAAAAGGGAAATTTATGTTTTTACTTGGAACAGTCTATCTATCTATCTATCTATCTATCTATCTATCTATCTATCTATCTATCTATCTATCTATCTATCTATCTA
>JAQQZY010000019.1:16025961-16035961 GCA_030068375.1 Ostorhinchus rueppellii | reverse complement strand
ATCTATCTATCTATCTATCTATCTATCTATCTATCTATCTATCTATCTATCTATCTATCTATCTATCTATCTATGCTGCTTTGGTTAAGTCTGGAGGGGTTCATTATGTGCAGCAGCTGGAGATTCTAGAAATCAAGCAACAATATCTTCATTCTATCCAACCATTTTTCTCCACCCATCCCCAGCACCCAGTATTTTCATCACGTCTAACATGAGTGCAAAGTTAAGACTTTTTGGGCACATTTAGGCCCTCAAAGATACAAATGAATGTTACAAATAATGATAATAATCTTAGTTGACAGACATGCTGTTGCACTTGTGAGTGACTTGGCCCTAAAAGCAATGTTTTAAACAGGAAGGGAGAGTGTGAAAAGACTTTTTAATTTGAATAAAGTCTCTTTCTGGGGGTGGAATAGTTGTAAAAACATAAATAATACACGGAAACAGATTTACAAGCACATTCCCAAAACACATATAAAACCGTTTTGGAAACTTACAAGACTAGCTAATTACAATCATCTGTCCTAGAGTTTAAATCTAAACCCAGAGAGGAGGAAGTCATCAGCGAAATGATCTGCTGTTGTGCTTGGCTGGAACAAAATCCTGCATTCATTTGGCTCTTGATGGCACATGGTTGCAGACCAGTGACTCTGACAGAACTATCACAAAGCCGCTGGGATCAATTTAGGAGGGAAAAAAAACATGGCTCTATCTAGGCAAAGCAGAGAACCAAACTAAAACTGTGTGTTTTGTCAGCCAACAGATAGCTTCAGAGAGTTATAGCATCAGTAACACATGTTTCTGGAGGGACACTGAACTTAATTATTGGATGTTAGTGGTTTAATTATGTACTGAAATAGTTTGTGTGTTTCGAAAGTAAAAAGTATATTTCTGGCCACCTGACTCTCCCATTTGTTCCTGCAAAGAGACCACAAAATAATGCTGAAATTTGTATGCAGCATAAATCTGACTTACAGGGAAATGTACCTTGAAATGTCTGTTCCTCACTTTCAGGGCGGGCAGCAAAACTGCAAATTAAAGCTTCTCACATTATTTCCCGGGCCTCATGTGCAGCTAGGCGAAGTAGCAGATTGTGCATCACTTATTTCATCTTAACAACAGGCTTCTGGGATGATGCATTGCGCGAGATTGATGAGGAACCCGGTGGATTGTATTCAGTGTGTGTTCCCAGGCTAATATGGAGCATGTTGCAGCAGTCAGAGAGCCTGGCGGCCTGCAGCGTAGGGTGCAGAGTTGTCAGATACGCCTCAGGCCTCTGACAGGCTGTAGGAGCGGGAGGAAGGCCTGGCGAAAATGAAATCACAGCGTCTGTTTGTGCAGAACAGTAGGGGAGCACTGATCATTGGCGGAGAATATGAAGTAGATCTGCAGAATGATCCCATTTGATTCACACTCATGCACTGTTCACCAGATATACCGGAGCAGAAATGTGTTTAAACTTAACCTCACTTTTGATAGCTGACGCCCAAACCTTTCGATTAAGAGAGGAGAAAAGTTGGCACGCTTACTTTTAATGTTGCATTTATTGTTTAATCTATAGAGACATTTTAGGGACTTATACTTCTGGAGACAAAGAAGAGAGCATTCTGGCAGCTTTTAAAACCAGTAATTGGTGTGGTCGCTGAGATTTAACCACCAACTACCTCAAGGAAAATGAAATTGCACTCTCAGTGCAGCTAATGCATGCCTCAGATAAAACATGAAATGCAAGGTCATGAATAAATTATTTCAGGGATTTTTTTTTCTCTCTTTCTAGATATTAAAACATAAGCTATAATATCTGGGATGCACAGTGGTCATTTCTGTAGTGGTCTGAACTCAATCCCCTGATATTACATGAGATCATACGTCAGTTTTAGTGCAGCATTTTCTTTCTCAACATAGCTTTAATGTACATGTGATTCATTTCAGTCCAGAAAAACTTTAGTTTCAGCTGCACGACATGTAAAATGCATCACTTAGCATTGACCGCAATGGAACAGACACAGCAATAAAAGGCAACAGATTATTATTTTATGGTTTTTAAAATTAAAATGTCAGTTTATATTTTTTGGGGGGGAAAGGGAAGATCTGGTGTACATTTTCCCACTGTTGTGAATTTTAATGGTTTGATGATTTCAAATGCTACCTTGAAATTACATTTAATTACATAGACGTTACATAGAATACATACATTTAGGTAGTATAAAAACATCAGCGTTGGCATGTTATGTTTTTGTCAGATACTATACAATTTGGTGTCTTGTTGTAGTTGCGCTTTTAGTTTTAAAGCAGCAAAAACTTATAATCCTGTGTGCTGTGCTCAAGGACACTTTAGCAAGTAGACAGATGCTTATTTGCTGTAGGAGTTGATTTTCAGGCCTCGACAGTCTTTGTGATCACAAGGCCACCATGCCAACCTGTCACTGTGCATATCTAAGGCATTTGCATAGCCTTAAGCAACAGCAGAGACATACCATTGTTAGAGCCGACTTCTTTATCTGCTGATACTCTGTCCAGTCTTCTGTTGAATGGGTAAAGAAGGTGCAGCGTGGCGTGTGGAACGCTGCAGCTTTTGGATAGTCTAGTAATCCACAGAGAAGGTGCACACTATGGTTCCACGTGCCGTTAAGCTGCTTAGTCCCACTGTAATTAGGGCTGTGTGTAGTAAAAACACAGAGCAGGGAGTAGGTATGGGTCGAAAGGTTTGAAGAATACAGGGGAGTAGATGACCGTCTATCGCAAGACTGTAGATATAAGCTCTCAAACCAGCGGCAGCCATAAAAAGAAATGCATAATTATTTTATCTCAGTAACGGGCAAGGCAGTAGGTCGCCATTCAAGGCTGTTTTACATGAAAAAGAAATTGGCCGTTCACCTAAGCCACCTTTCTCATGCTTGCTGAATCAGATTCCACACTAATGTTACTCTGAGTATGAATCTGCAAGTTTCCAGTTATAAAGCCTGTATTAGAAACGGAAAAACAATGAGCAGAAATTAAAAAAAAAAAAAACAAAACACAAAAAACAGACCTGCAAAACAATAAATGCAAAGCTAAAATTAAATTTAAAAATATGTTGACAGCAGCAGAGACAAAGTGAACTCAGATGTACCTAAAATCATTTGAACATTTATTTCTCAGTCAGCTTTCCGGCTGAACTATTATCATCATAGGGTCTGTTTTTTTTTCTGGTACATCATCATGAATTATTTCAAAAATGCTATTCAGAAAAACTGAATTGGACACGCAACACTTAATCGAGTCTCTCTGTCTCCCTTTGCTCATGCAAGGGTAAAGGGAGCCCCCTTGTGGAGACTGTGGCACTTCCTCAAGATAAAGAGTAGCACTTTTCTCCACTGGTTGTCACTGTGGATAATTATGCGTGATATTATTATATGCATTTACACATCTGTGAGGACCACTCTGCTTTTCTCCTCACTCATAAACATCAGATTTAATGCTTGGAAATGAGTAAATGTTGTATGTGTTCACAGGTCTTCTGGTCTATGTGGCTATGATGGTGGGAGCCTTAGTGTGGGGGGGTCTGTGTGACAAGATGGGGAGGAGGAAGTGTTTGATCTACGTCCTGGCCATCGACCTGGTTTTCTCCTTCTTGTCCTGCTTCGCTCAGAGCTATGGTTTCTTCCTCTTCTTCAGGTTCTGCTCTGGCTTTGGGTGAGATTCTTTCATAATGTTATTTTGTTTCTTTGTTTTTTTTTTGTAACAGCAAAGTGACATTTATTACATCTCTAATATACCCCTTATTTGAATTAGATGTTAAAAGTTTTTAAAGTGGATTTAAAATTAACTTTGGTCCTTTAGAAACCTAAGGGAATGAGAGTCTCACACATTAGTTTTCATTGTAAATAGATTCATAGTTTTCTTCAAGCTATTTATATTATATTTGGAGTCCAATAGAGTACTTTAATACACACACTAAAAGATTGCACCGAAAGAATTAATGAGTTATTGGGCTACGTTGGATATTTCATGTTTTTCATTTCATTTAATTGTTGTTCTGGTGTAAAATAGGGTTGATGCTCATTGGTTGCGTTTCATTTAGTCTTGGGTTGCCAGCAGTTTCTTCAGTCAATATAATGCTGCCCCTTGGCTTCATCCACATGATAAAGATGATGTTTGCTCCTAGGTTTGTATCTGAATGTATACCTAGCCCACAGTATGTTTTCTGGAATCAATGCAGTACAAATACTGTACATAAAAGAGGGTTTAAGATGCTGTTGACTCCGCATCACATTCACTATGCTGGCACAAACCGCAGCCCCAGATAAATAATGCACACTGCAAACTGTGTATTTACTTTAGGAGGGCATTTCTTTATTACACTAATTAAAACAAGTGATCAATGCTCTGCACTTGTTTTTAATTTGAGTTTTATTGCTCAAATCCTACTGTTGCCAGCACTTTAGGGTGAAGCTTTTGCTGTGCACAGATTGACTGTGTAAGTCTCAAAGACAAATTTCTTTTGATAATGACTGCAGCTCAGACTGAACCCCAACCTGTATTATTGATGTGTGAGCTTTTCACAAAGCCAAAAAATACAAGGTCACCAAAATCAAATGTTCAGCGGTTGCTGATTCACAAAGATAATGAGCCCCATGCGAATCATTAACACTCACATCTGCAGAGGAACTGTGCCCATTATACTGGCTTCACAAAGCCCAAGTAACAGCTAGGATCCACACTAACACATCACAGTGCAACTGTCTCGAGATGTCTTCAAATCACAAAAGTGAAGATATCCTCCTACAGGATTAGTTTTGTATTAATGTTTAACATGATTTTAACTGTTTTGTTACTGTTTCTAAATGATTTTCTTAATATTATCAACCATTTCAACTGTATGAATGAAATGTTTCTCGTTTTTTGTCCACTGACAAGACTGATATTTTAGTTTTAATTGGAAAATGAGTAGTTTTCAGTTTGCATGGATTGATTGTAGTCACCAAATATGATTTCCTCTATATCCCTCTCTCTCTGACCAGTACCACTGCCAGTAGAACTCCCCTCGAAGCAAACTACCGCCAAAAAATGCTTCTAAAATTAATGATTTTTCACCCAGAAATGTATTTCCATAATTTATATGGTCAATTTAACCTTCTGGTCTAAATATTCCCAGCTTCATGCTGAACATTAGGTCTGATCTGAACAGTGAGTTAAACAATAAATGAAAATAATGTCATTCTTTTTATAACACCAAATCAATTTTATCGTAGGTATTTAACATTAAAAATAGTCTTTAAAAAGGTGGGTTGTGCTTAAATGTAGTTCTTATACAGTTTGAACACCACATCCATCTACACTGGATTTGTAGGAGGACAGGATATGGATTTCTCTAAAGCTTAACAAATACATTTTACTCATATTGGCCGACATATCTTTTAAGGGAAGTGCTAAAAAAACATGTATTATTTTGTATTATTAGGGTGTGTTGACCCATAGAACGAAGCTCAAATTCTAGGTATAAAACGTCAAAGGCCAGAGAAACATCTGATAAAGATTGCTTGAAGAAAAATAAAATCCTTTTTGTGAATAGTTATTTTTATGATTCATCCTCCAGAATTGGTGGCTCCATTCCCATAGTGTACACCTACTTCACTGAGTTCCTGCAGATGGATAAACGTGGTGAACATCTGAGTTGGCTCTGCATGTTTTGGATGCTCGGAGGCTTGTATGCATCCTTCACTGCCTGGGGGATCATCCCTCACTATGGTAATACACACTCATACCCACCTACACTCTCCTGAGGGCACTCAAACCTTAATATGTGCTCATGTATAATGCCAAGCATGTGCAATACAGAAACTCAAAGGCAGATAAAAGCTTGTTTTTATTTCCCTTTTATTGAACTGATTTGTCTGTAGGAGTATAGTGTTGTGTGGCATGCCAGACTTTTTTTTCCTATAAACAACAGCAGGTAGCAAAATCAAACTGATGCTCTTTTGTGTGTCTTATTTTGAATGGTATTCTTCTAATTACGTCTACAGTAGTGGGAAAAAAGGCTTTGGACACCCTTAAAATTTTACAATATCTCAAACATTCCCATGAAATGTTTGTGAAAAAATTTTTCTTGTATTTCAAAAGATGTGGTTGTGTCAGACAGACACAAATAAAAACCAAAGATTTTTTATTTGCTTGTTTACTGTTAACAAGGGAAAAAATGACAAAACAAAATAACTAACAGTTTCAATGTCTCATGCCTTGGGTGTGTATTTTGCAGAAACATCCAGTTTTGATCTTGATGAAACAGTACAGGTGCCGATGGGATCATGGGGGTTCAAGAGTGGTACATTACCTGCTAGAATTAAATGACTTCAGAGTGATTTTTAATGCAATATCTCATAATTGCATTAAAAAAAGTGTCCAAAAACTTTTTTCCACTACTGTATATGTGAATGAGTCACATTAGAATAACTGTCCACAAACAGCAACTGAACACATAATTTCATTATATGAGGGTGTCTCTGTAAAAATTAAAAGTCAACCTTTAAATCAAAATTGTGAGTGAGATACAAACTTAAACGTACATTTATTTGATGGGTTCTTGAAGTTAACATGTCCTTAAAATGATGATTTCACAGGTTGGGGCTTTGCCATCGGTTCAGAGTTCCAGATGCATAGTTGGAGGTTGTTTATCCTGGTATGTCTCTTCCCTGCCCTCGCTGCACTGGTTGGAATCGTCTTCATGCCCGAGAGTCCACGATTCCTCTTGGAGGTCAGACACTCTATGTGTTGTTACCACTTTTACAACACATAACATTAAGAAACATGATCCTGTTGTCTGCCTCAAGACTAAATAACATATGCATCTGCGCGAAAACATCGAGACAGTATTAAACATCAGGCTGTGATTGGTTAAAAATGTTGAGTCATCAGCCTCCTCAGCAACATCCCACCATTGTGCAAAGTAGCAAAGGGCTGCTAAGGCACCAGAACGCCACCCACCCATGTTTGTCATCCAGGACATTGTCAGAGCCTTAACCACATGTGGTATTGTGTTTATATGTTACAGCAGAGCCACTCCATCAGCTTCACATCCCACACCCCCAAATTATCACACACACACAACTCCATCTGATAAGAGGAACACCTCATGGGGACATTGCTACTCGAGTGCAAATGTAGCCCTGAGGAATCCTATGAAACCATGATTAAAATTTCTGGTCTGATGTAAATTACACTGCAAAGTCCCCCTGATGAAACTATCTGTAAAACATGGAATGAAATGATGTAACAGGCATGGCCATTTTATTTTTTTTACAGAATGCCCGACATGATGAGGCATGGATGATCCTGCGTCAGGTTCATGATACCAACTGGAAGGCCAAAGGGGAGCCTGAGAGAGTGTTCACTGTGAGTCAACAACCCTGTTTTCTACAGTTACTTCTCATCAGAACTGTTCTGGGTCAAGTATCTATTACACTGTCGCTGGAGTGCTTTATCTGGGGAATGTAGCATCTCTAGTGATACTGGTTACACCTGTGTTTTCCCTGATGTGTATCATGTAAGAGCGGTATAATATATTAAACATGATTTCTTGACTGCTGTTTTCTACATTGTACACTTTTGGGATACATACTATTAGTTATTTGGACAGTTTTTCCAGCCTTTTTTTACTTAGCCTAAAACTTCAGTAAGCATGTTTTTGTCATTGGGCAAAACTTTCCTAATAAATCATCTATCTCTATCATCTATATCATAACACTGGAAGGTCTTAGAGAGAGAGAGAGAGAGAGAGAGTGAGTGTGTGTGTGTGTGTGTGTGTGTGTGTGTGTGCGCAAGTTTTAAGTTTTTAACTTGTCAATTTCAGTCAATCAAATTCTATTTATATAGCGCCAAATCATAACAAAATATATCTAAAGACACTTTACATATAGAGCTGGTCGAAACCAGACTATAACCAAATTACAGAAACCCAACAGAACCCTCCAGGAGGATTTGGAACCTACAGTTGAGGAACAGTCCCACCTCCACATTAAATATCTTGGCAAGTTGATAGGACCAATATTTTTGGATATATTAGTCATTTTGGAATGCAATAGCCTTACAGTCACATAGTTTGGTTGACTGGAAGGGCAGTGCCACACTGCATAATGGGAAATGAAGTTAAAAACAGGAATAACGTATTTACTAACTTCAGTCCCTAGATAGCGGTATTAATATGACCCATGGTTCCACACAGGTCAATGTGCTAGTATATTATAATTCATAAAGTCATGAGTTCATGAGAGAAAAGTGGACTCTCTGCAACTCCTCTAGGCTCTGTGCAGTGTTTAACCTCTGATATTAGAAAGAGGGATATTAAAACAGCTATAAAAACCATAAGACGTGTGGTTTGTCACAAAAAAAAGTTTTTCCCTGACTCCTGCCTCAGCCACTATCACTGGGAACAAGGACCCATAAGCAGACTCAAGAATGTCATGAAATAGGCTATTTAATGAGCTCCAAAAAGAAAAAAAAAACACAAAAACAGCACTTGTGGAGAAACACGCTAAGTACTAACATAGCAACAACAGAAGGGTGTTACTGATGATTAGCTAGCTGAGTGGAATCAGGCAAGAAGCAGCACAAACAAGCCAGCAGATAGGCCCATAAACCAAACCCACAGGGAGCAGGAGGGAGAGTGAGTTTAAATAGTGAGCGCTGATTAAGGGCAGGTGTGTGATACTGATGAAGAACAGGTGTGTTGAGTGGGGAGCGATTAGTGATGACCCAGCACCACCACCGGGATGTGCCAACGGACTGAAAACATGAAGAATGAAGATAAATGAGTGGATGTGACTGTAATTTTCATTTCTGTTATTGTTTAAGGAAGAAATGTTAAGAAAGTTAAGTTTTGGGGGTTTTTTTCCCCATTTGTATAAAATAAGTCTGGAGCCTCAAAAAATAATGTTCAACCATCAATACAGTCACTCAGCATAGAAAAACACACACCCCCTTTCCAGATAACTTGATCTGAAACAAACATATGGAGTTCTGTATTCTGCCGTGATGTTACAGTCAGCATCCAGTCAGCCCGCCACTGAACTCCTGCATCATTTACAAAGGCGTCTACATGATTATATCTATGGGACAGAGAAGGCAGTAGATCATTTGCATTTAAAGCAACACTAGTCATCTTTCCATCGACCCTCAAATTGTGTGAATATAAGTTATGCGTACAAATTTGCCAAATGGAAAAAACGGTAATTTCGCCAAAATTCTTGATTTCAATGAAGTTTTTGTCCAGGTGGTTTTTTGGGCGTAGCAAAATTGGTATATCACACAAAACTGCAATGGAAAGACCGTTTTGTCTGTGAATTAAAAAAAAAAAAAAAAAACAGATGTTGACGGATGTTGCAACAAGCAAAGAAGAGTTTTAAAACAAACAAATGGAATCGTTTTTTAATTTAGTACTGGATAGAGAGGTAACAAACATTCTAGACTGAAAACAACAGAAATGCGAGCACTCTGCAGGACCTACAGGATGCTACAAGAGAAATATGAATATATCTGTAAATCCACATGATATTTATGTGTGTTTCCATGTTTATGGAATGACTTCTCATGACATCTTGTGATAATAAATAAACTAATCATCACGTTTGTGATTTAATGGAAAAACTAACATTAGACACTTCCATTTTTTTGACATTCAGTAAATATTAGGAAAGTTTTGCACGTATGTCCAATGGAAAAGTAACTACATTCTGCAACAAACACAACAGAAACTCATGAGTATCACAAACGGACTTGGTACAATGAATGATCAGGTCTGTATCCGGAGCTGACCCTACATGTATACATTCCAGAGATATGTGAGACTTACATTACAGCATATCAGGTTCTTGGGGTAAATATAAGTGCAATATTACTTAAAGAATCCTGGAAAAATAAACAAACAAACAAATAAATAAATAAATGGTGACACGGTGGTGCAGTGGTTAGCACACGTGCCTCACAGCAAGAAGGACCTGGGTTCGATTCCCGGGCGATTCTTGGG
>JAQQZY010000019.1:15969232-15982205 GCA_030068375.1 Ostorhinchus rueppellii | reverse complement strand
AACCATCAAAAGTTGTCAAAAACAATGGTTATGCAATCCAGTACTAACTCCTGTGTGTATCATGTGACTAAAACAGAGAAAAGAAAACATGGAATGCCTAAAAGCACTGTTTTTGTCAGTACAATGCCATAGATATTATGTAAGAACTGAAGTGATTTAGGTTTTTATCAAGAAAACATGGAAAATGGATAAATATCAGCTCTGAAATGAAACTAATGAACTATTTTTGTTATCATTGTAGTTGTCCAAACAAATGTACTTTTAGTTGTACCAGGCATTAAAATGAACAAGACACTGTAGAAAACAAGGGTGGTCTAATATTTTTTTCTGCAACTGTACGCATCACTAATCCAGCAGCAGAATCCGCTGATGAAAGTGCCCTCAGGTGGTCTTTTTGTTTTTTACCCTTTTACAAAAGGAGTAATGTCAAAGTATTTCAATGCTAAATGTTTCTGTATTCACAGAGAATGCTCCAACACATTCCTTCACATGTTTTTCTTGTGATGCTGTAAAAAAAATAATGTTAGTATCTGTAAAACGCTTACATCATCTCTTCAGTCACTGCACAGTATGCCTTGGTCTGATTTTTAACAACGCAGCTCACTGTGAACAGAAAAAAATGTCAGCATAAAAACAGTTGTCCCAAGTAGGGTTCAAGATGTTGCAGACTTTGTGTGTCATTTAACAGCCAAGGGACTGTTTTTTGACCCAGTCAGTATTCAAGATAAATGTATATTCTGGTCAACTTCAATACAAGATACTGGAATATAATCTGATGCTATTCCACACAAGGACTTTTGAGGACTAAATTATAGGGCTGCACAATATATCGCAAAAATATCACTCGCGCAATAACAGAGTGTGCAATATTCATATCTCAAAGACGTGCAATAGTTGATCTTATTTTATTTTTTATTAACTTTCTGTTTTCTACACCATGGGGTACCACAGTGGTTTTCTCTATCACTCTAACATGAGTTTTTCTATCAGAAAACCTGAAATAATGCTACTGCTGCTGGTTGAATGTAAGTTTACATGTAATTAATGTTAAAAAGATGTGAATATTTTCAGAGCACAACTTTGTCCAAGGCCTGAACAATAATATTTACAGGTTTTATTTTTATCTGCAGTATTTACTAAACAAGGCAGCCAATGGAATATAGTTTAGTTCAAGCTCTTCCATGGTGGTACTCTGGCACTTTTGTTCTTATCACATTACACATTGTTCTATGTGAATGAAATGACTAAATATTTGACTCTGTATCTGAAGGTCTGTGGTAGCAGCATCAGCAGGTTTTTGGACAGAATTGTGGAACTGATTGTAGTAGTTCAGTATTTTGTCTAAATAAATTCTAAATAACTGAGTCAGCGTACAAACAATAGGCTCATTTTAATATTGTTATGGAACACGTTTCTGAGGTGAAAATGGTATTTCTTTTGGTGAACGAGAAATATCACTATATTGTTATCACATTGCTGTAATCCATATCACGTATCGTGTGTTTTGCCAGTATCGTGCAGCCCTACTAAATTAGCTTCTGTTGCATTTTTGTTCATGTCATTGATGTGATTTCTAATTTTTATCCCTTCACCAAATATTAACGCTTTGACATAATTTTGAAGCTGACGCTGTATTTAGTGAGATCTTTGGTCATTTTTATGCAAATAACTATGCTAGACTTGATGGAATGAAGGTGGCACAGATTTGGAAGATGTGGGCTAATGCTAGATACTGATGCCATGTCCTCTTTATTTTTGTTATTTTTCCCTTTTTGTACCAAGGAAATTGTCATTATTAAAACAATAACTGAATGAATTTCAGGTCTTCAGGCACTCATCACAGGATTTTTGACCAAATTTAATTATATACTTTTCTAAAAGCAGAGTTCCCACCCTGTCTTAAAAAGTCTTGAATTTACAAATCTGTATTTAATACCTTTTTATTAAAAAAAAAAAAAAAAAAAACTCTTGGAAAGTTAAGTTTGATATGGTAGGTCTTAAGTTATGTTGCCATAAACTTTTTGGCTGTATTGTGTTTAAATGTTTCTGGGAAATGTCCAAACTGCAAAGAAAGTAATGTTAGCTGACTCATTTCCACCTGTTCCAACTCCACAATTTACATTGAAATTAGGAACCAATTCTCGCTAACTTTGCAGCCCCTGGGGTGGAATGATCACGGAGCATTTAGCCCAACACACATGCAGCTGAGAAAGCTGACTTTAGGAACATTAAGGGATGGCTCGCAAGCAAAAAAGTAACCATGAGAGAGTGTAAGTTTAATAAGGCCTGGTTGGAGAAAAGATTATATTTGACCTGGTTGACACAAGTGTTCCTAAATTCTAGGAGTAACACATTTTTTGCCGGTATGGGTGTGAAATGCAGCCTTAACATAGTCTTAAAAAGGCTTAAATTTAACTTGTAGAAGCCTGTGAGAGGACATGGTGCTGAGAATCAACAGTAAAGTCAGTGAGTGAAACATGTTTGATACTGACCTTGCCCGTATAATCCTGCTCCACTAATGTTTCGTTTGATTTTCCCCCTAGGAATATGAAGCGATCTACTTAGCTAAATTGACCATTAAAATGATGTCACCGATGCAGTTGGGCAGGTCTTTCTTACAGGCCGGGATGCCAGGTTTGTACATATTGCATCTAATTCTGTCCAGCCACACCCCTCTATCTACTGTTGATTTTTCTGACACATGCAGAGGGGTTCAGATTTTAGCTCATGTACTTATGGAACATTTGAATCAGACAGATTGCATAATAAAATCAATGACCAATATCTGCTGATAACACCCACTTCTAGAGATGTTGTATGTTTTTCATGTCTAAACAGCAACATATGGTTGTTCTAATAAGATGCTCATTTTGCTTCATCATGTTGTGCAATTGTGATTTCCATAACTAACTACATTAGGTGTATCCAAATCAACACACATAGGGGATATGAAACACTCCAGAACGTGTCCTTATAAATATTTCAGTTGTTTTACATTTGTCTCCATTATGTCTTTAACAGGAAGTCGGAAACGCAGCCTGGAGGAGGATGAGGACTTTGGAGCAATGCAGGTCACAGCAGCACAGAATGGATGAGCTTTGCTGATATTTAGCCATTTGGCGCAGTGCACTCAATATTTTTCTTTTTTTACATTTTTAATGGGATTAAAAATGTAAATATTTGAACTTTTTCTAAAGGGTTAGGGGTGAGGGCGGGAGGGGGACCACTCATGTCTGAGACATGGAGTTCTGACGGGGAACTGGTGAATTTGATAACTTCTTTTTTTCCTCGAGCTGTATGCACTGATGGGAGATTTTTTGCAGTTTTATAGTATTTAAAGCATTTTGCATTTGCAGCGGGACAGTATTGCAATAATGCACTTTTGATACTTGAATAGACAACCAGAAGGGGGCAGCTGGCAAAAGGGAAAGTAGCCAGGACGTCGCCCAGTGGAAGACATGAGAACAGAGATAGCTAATGCCTTTATTTTCAGAGTAATAGGATTATGGACTAATATCAGGCTTAACGTGGAATAGTAAGGAATGGAAAAATAACAACTTACTGCTTAATAAAGAGAAGTCTGACTGAATCCTGTTCAGCTCCGTTTTTTTTTTTCCCTAATAGTCTACTGCTTTATCTTATGACCTTAAAACTGTCTCCAAAAGTAAAACATTCATGGCAGAGGTCTGTCAACTCCTAAATCAGAGGTTTTTGGCCTTGAAGGTAACTTTCTCTAAGGGGTCCCATGTGTATGACCATCTGATCTGTAGGTAAAATCCTACAGGAGCTGCCAACCTCAACTTGGTAAGATAAACATGAAAAATTAGTCAAATGATTTAGACGTTTATGTCCTGTGTTCTATGTGATCTTGGTTGGTTATAATCTGGAAATAATTTCGTTGCTCTGAAATGTGCAATGACAAAGAATTCTGTAATATCTTGGTAAGATAAAAAAAGATTGTTACTGTTGGATGTGGAGCAAGTATTACAGAAAACGGTAAAGAGATCAGATGGATAGAACATTTTATTTGACTATTAGATATCTGAAAATAAATTACATTAAATATGATCCCCTGTTCACCAGAAATAACGGTATAATTTTTAAAAAAATTAAATAAGTTTTACAAAAATCACTTCTATCCTTGGCCTGTGAGAAGTTTCCTTCTATGATGATTGACATGAAATTTCACATACTGACCGAATACAAAACCTGTCCAGTTCTTGTTCTACTAAAAAAAAAAAAAAAAAAAAAAACGCAACCCAGAAAAGCCCAAAATCTTGAAAGAACAGACTTAAAAAGAAAAGCAGCTTTTCTTTGGTGATTTGCCTCTGACGATCATATTTGTAAGACCAAGTATGAATCAAGCTTTTGTGGTTGTAGTAACCATTATTACTATTTCTAATTGTTTCAGATATAGAGGATGATTTGATACCATCATGATTTTCCAAGCTCATGTATTTACTGCAGTTGCATCATGGCTACAGATATAAAAAGTACTATGCGTCAGTGCAAAAGCAAATAATGTTACAAAATAAGACATTACATTTGCTGTAATTGGTGTTCCTTCTCCAGATCACGGGAACAGACATTCTTAGAGCTCCACCCTGTTGAGGTAGCCTTGGTTACCAAAGGGGCAGAAGTTGACTGACTGAAAGGAGGGCTTCTTCAACATACATTTGTCACAACTCATGATCCAAACCACAAACTAATCCTCAAATTCTCAAGAAGTTCTCGTGTTTGCGGGTGAAAGAATGTGAGGTCCATGCCCCAAAAAAACAGGGACTTTACGCTGCTTTGTCCTCAGTCAAAGAATCTGCACTGCATGTAGGTCTCATCTGAAGCTTTGTAGCCAAACTTCTGGTAGAAAGCCACGTTTTTGGGTGCACATTCCAGTGTGATTTTGTAGCAATCAAGTTTTTTGCTGAGCAGAAGAAGAGTTGAAACTAACCTGCAAGAGGTGAGAAGAGAAAATAACATTTACAGGATAATTCCTATACTGCAGGATTTTTTTTCCTGACTAAAACATGTCTTGAGATTTGAGAGAAAAAGGCCACTCATTTAATATGATTAAATGCACTAAAACAGTATGCCCTTGTCAGGCATACACAGGCCTACTCACAGTTTCCCCAGTTGCTTCCCTCTGCACACGTCGCTGACCACGACCTCCTCCACTCGGCCTCTCTGCAAACGGAACACAGTGGGGCTCTTTATGCAATATTAAGTAGGAGAGATTTACATTTACCTTTATAATATGAACATTTCAACTGCTGTGGTCAAAAAAGAAAGTCATTAAATCAACTAAATTAACCCAGAGACCCAAACAGCCACTGACAACCATCTACTGATCTAACATGTTTAATAAATTCTAAATCACTAATCCTATCAATACATGTAAATAATTGGTGTTAAATGCAGTTGTCATCTCTTCATGGTCATCAGATATGACCCCTTTGGATGTTCAGAGGCTCCATAATGAACAAGAAAACACTTATCTTCTAGAACATTGAGTCACCACTAAAACCCATGGAGTTGGATCAATAACAGTTGATTGAAATACTAGTTTTTATAGTCATAATTATGTATTTTGGCAAAAAAGTCACTTTTTCTTCAGTTTTCTCTGTTTTTGATACAAAAAATCATCAACTTAAATCAGAGTTTTTATGACTGTCTGTATGATCAGCAAATCAAACAGAAAAATACCTGATGCTCATTGAAAAATGCAAAATACAGAAGATAATATAAGAAATGGCAATAAAGCACTTAAGTTATGTACAAAAAAATACTTTGGAACTGCCACAAAAGTAGCACAGGGTCTTTATGGGTTAATGATTATCCAGCTTTCAAATAAATGGCCCTTTAGTCGATAACCAAATGGAATCTGACTACAAGGAAGCTGAATTAATTCAAGATGCACATATATTGTTTACGGGACTGTAATGTACCTTGGCACAGGAGTGGATGAATTTATGCTCTGTGATCAATGTTGCAGTGGCAACAATTTGTCGTAGAGTTGTATCCTCCACCACCACAACATAGTAGTCTCCTGTTTTCTTCATGTGCTCAAACTTTTCTAAAAGATAAAAAGCAAACATGTTGTAGTTTGATCCTGTTACATTATTTATATTTCAGTGTTTTTCTGGGTAAATGTTCCTTCTTTCACAGTCTCTGATCTCTGTAAAGGTGCAAAGGTATGAAATGCAACATTAGAAGGCAGTGTTGAACTATATTCCTAATAATTCGAAATTTTGTAGAAAGAAAAATGTTTGCTAGAGAGTCAAACTAGCGTGCCTTTAAATATTACTTACTTGTAAATTGCTCTGGTGTGACATCACCAGTCTGGGTGAGTTGAGATAAAACCTTGAAAAATCCTACAACATAAAAACAAAGCTGTTTCCGAATGAAATATTTTCCCTAAGAGATAAAGTCAAGTCTTAAGGATATGTTCCAACATCAAAAATACTACTAATATTAAAACATGTCACAAAGAGTAATCACACCCTGTATCAGTATTCTCTTTTTTCTCCAGGTAAAAATAGAAGATTTCTCAAAGTATTTTCCATATTTACCCCGGTTGAAGTCGGCTGTGCAGAGTGGCCTGAGCACCAGACCCTCACCGGGGCTGGAGGGGGAGATGGGGGGAGAGAAAGAAACACTATTGCTACTCCAGTCTAGCTCCTGAAGCAGAGACGGATCAAAGAGTGGAGTCTCGTCCAGCAGCATTCCACAAATTCTACTTTCATGAACACACACACAGGGTGAGAGAGATGAGTAAATCCACAAGCACACAATGAACACACATACCCATATCCAAAACACTGACAGCTTGGTTCACAAACCTTTTATAAATACACTGACAAACAGTTGACACTGCCATATTGCCTTCCTCCTTTGGAAATACATTTGTTCTTAATCACAGAGAACTTTGACCAAGCAAATATACTACTTTAGTAGTCAGACAGATGTTACAAACTTGAAAATCGAAATTCTCATAAGATGATCAGTCAAATCGAATACTGATGGACATACCCACAACAATGAAATACACCTCAATACATTATAGAGAGGCTCCACCACCCTGCATTCACTTGTGATTTTCTCCAGGGGACATAATCCAGCCGGATCCAGTTCAGGATCTGTAATGTGAAACCAGCCCATCCCACATGAGTCCATTCATAAAGTCCTGGCCAGGAGGTAATAGGACTGGTGCTGTTGAGTGGGTTTTCTGGTCTACTCTTTCTCTTACATCAGTCATCACCATTTAATCAGCATAACAAGACTTCTGGTTTCCATGGCACCAAAGCAGTATTACTCCTTATTGTTATTACTTCCCTGTACGGACTAAACATAGGGCTTGGTTACATGTAAGAAGTCAGAAGAAGTTCTTATAATAGCGTGAGTTATGATCTCTTGAAAGCTGTCAGCTCTGTCAAATTCGGTAATAACACTACATTACAAATCGTCACGGCTACATTATAGAACCGTAACATGTTAAAAAAACAAACAAAAAACTCCCTGCCTTCTGTCAGTGGGTTATATAAGGCTAACCTTAATTGAAACCAGGCACAGTAACTCAGCTTTTTTGTCACATTAAACTTCTGTACGGATCTAGTGCCGTGCTAATCTGTTAGCCGCAGAGCTAACCTACTTACCGGTAAACACCCAGGAGAGAGGAGAAGGTCCAGTTGAATTCCCACACCGAGGTTTTATACAATGACAATTAGCCTCTTCTTCTTGTTTCACTATGAAACCGGACTACATCATTGGCATTAATCTCACAGCGTGGGTGTCAGCGGCTGGTCTGTGCCTGGAAGGAACCCTTCCGTGTGACGTGGCGCAGACGCAGAACGTAAGGGGCGCAGCACGATGACGTCACTAGCTGATTGAACATACAAAGCCACAGCCAAACAAACAAACAAACCAAAGACGGAAGAAATGAATCAGTGTTATACCAATTTGGAATTGAGACTTGTAAATCACTATGTAAAATCTCCATCACTGTATATTGTATGTGATAGAAATAAAATTCCTCATTTATTTTTCCAGTGTTTGTTCGATACACACGACTGACTTCACCTAAACAAAAAGGACGGCTTTCTAGTTTGTGACATTTTTAGTATTTTAGTTTTAGTATTCCACACTGAGCTTCTGTTACATATAAAAGCCCTTATATGATTTAAATACGAAGCTGTAGCTCTTAAAATACTTCTATTTATACAGAAACAGTTACTATAATAGTTCACAATAGTTCTATCTATCTATTATATTGTTGGCTGTATGCCTATGAACATGTATTCATTTATTTATTTATTTGTTTGTTTGTTTGTTTGTTTGTTTGTTTGTTTTATTTATGCTGATTTGTATTCTATGGAGCACTTTGGAGACTTTGTTTTGGTAAAATGTGCTACACAAATACAAGTATGTTGGTTATTTAATTTATATGTTTTATTAATATATTGTCAATTTTTGTTACTGAAATGTTAGTTATATTTTTTTCTTTTTTTTTTTTTGGAACAATTTTATAAGAGTCAAAGAATTTGTTTCTCTACTTATTAAAACTGTTCCCCCTGGTATAATTGGATTAAGAAAATATTATTTAGGTTGTAAAAATGCCAATACCCAAACAGCTTGTTTAAAAACTCAGATGAAACAATACAAATTATTTTTTAAAAAATTTAAAAAAAACATAAGAATGATTATGCCTTTATCAGTTCTGAAATTCTACTAAAATAGAGTAATTTTATTTTATAATTTTGCCTAATATTTACCCATTTAACAGACATACAGGAGAGTTGATGTAAATATTAAGTCCATTATTTTGTCATGTAGCAACTGAGGTAATTCTACATTTATTTTCATAGTTTCTCATCTTCTATTAGATGTACTTAGAAAAAATGTTTTTACATATGGTATATGACATACAAAAAACAAAATCTATGCATTTGAATGCAACACATAAATGAAATAAAACAAGGGATTTCGTTTTGTTAAAAAGCTGTAAAGCTGTTTATTGAGTATTTTGTAGTAACGTATTTTACAAAAACTAGATTTACAGAAATTATCCATAACTGAACCATTCTTGATTTAGGCACAAAATTACAAGAATGCTCAGTCCAAGAAAGTATTTCAGTTTTGATTAAATAAGTGATGGTTACGAAAGACAACCCATGAATAGGAAAATATATCATGGATATTAAAAGTTATTGAACGACAAAACTGAAAATGAAAACAAAACTGTCATTTATTTTTATTTTTTTACATTTTGAGTCTTGAATCCATCTTCTTACAACACCCCCAAACAGAGATTGAAAATGAAATAACAGTAAAAATCACAACACTTGAGATTTTCATGGGGGTTTGTGGACTTCTCTTTGGGATAATGTGAAAGGAAACAAAAGCACTTGCTAGATTCATGCACATTTCACCCCAAACTGCTCTTGCACTGTAACCACATAACTCAAACCTTTAGAATACACAGTCTACATCTGTATTTCCGCTGATATGTGTCAATCGGCTACAGACTCAATACCAAAAAGCTTCAAGAGCAATGCTGCACATTGCTGTAAAATTACAGAAAAATTATGTTTGACCAGAGGGTGATCATGCTCTTTGCAGGTTTGTTTTTTTTTTAACCTCAATGTGAGTAGACAAATAATCACCCTCAAAATTTGTCCACAAACATCTTGAGTCATCCAGTTTATACAGAATTTACAAAGCCAATGGGATTCAGTCTCACAAATTGTTTTGTGGCTCATCCAAGAGGTTTAATCCTTTTCCTTCAGAGGAAAAACACTACTGAAACAGAGGAAGACTGCATGCGTAGAATTACTACACAGAATTTAGAAAAATATTTGATGATCTTATCGAAGGGTAATTTAAGAAAGAATGAGATGACACCCATTGCACTTATACAAAATGTAATACACCCCCTTTTCTGCTAGCATCTCAGGGGACCAGTACTAGAAAAAGCAAAGAATCACAAACTCTCTCCCTCCTTGTTAAATAATATAATGCAAACTATCTGCAAAGGGTGATATTACAGACTAAATACAGAAGAACCCATGCGGGCCAAAAACACTTTGTTCTGCAGCATTTTTTTGACAGACACATTCATATTTGACAGAAAGGCTGAAAATACTAAAGTGACATTCTCTTACTCAAAGGTAAGACGTAAAACATATTATCATTTGTCTACATTTAATTCACAGTGAAAACCCATAAAATAACACAAATACATCATGAGTTTCTCCATCCTGAATATGGAGCCTGACACTCCATCAGCAAAAAAAAAAAAGTCAGATACAACAGAACAAACAAGAACCCAAAGAGTAGCTCTATACAGAAATGATACCTTTAACCCCTTCTCATAAAAGACTTTGATAATCCGATTGCAAAGCATGCTTATGTTTGACAGCCAGTCTGAGTCATGGCAGATACTGGCTCTCCACTGAAGCTGGTGGTTGCAGAGTGTGGCACATGAATAAAAAAAGATGCATCCTCTTTATTTCTTTTCTTTTTTTACTTGCACCCTTGAAATTTAAAATGGTGTTCCAAAAACACAGGCTTTAGGGAATTAGTGATGTAGAGGCCATTCACATTAGTCGCGTTTTACTTAGGCAGCTTGAATGGCACGGAGGCCGTGTCGATGATACTTTTTAACTACATTTTTTCAATGAGCGATGACAGTCGACCACGCAGGGGACGGTTCGACAAGCTCTTTTGGTGCCTCTTGGAGGATAATGTGGTTGACCATGTTGCCAGCAGTATGACAATCTGTGTTTATCAGGGTGCAGGGTCTTGTTGGTTCTGCATGCGTCTCTCTGCAGCTGCAGCCATGGTTGTACGTCTCAGTACAGTTAAGTCTAATTCTAGTGCAGAGTCCTCCTCCAGCCCAGGCAAATCCTCATCCTGTTCCTCTGGGGTCTTGTTTAGATATCTCCTACAAATTAAACAGAGAATGAAACACATGGAGAAAGACAGGTAACCAAACACACAAGAAATGTGGCTTTACCCTCCTGACACCCAACGATGCATTTCTGATGTTCATAGCTTTAATGTGCGAAACTACAATGTATCTGAAAAACTGGTGCATCATGCTGTTTCCATCTAAGGCAATTAGTTAATGTAAAAAAGCCAAAACATTTACTTTCCTTGGTCTCAGCAGGTTAGGTGTGTTCACTTTGTATAGCTCATCTTGTGTAATTATGTTCTTACATGCTTCTACAGTTACCCAGATCACATTCTCTCTTCTTGTTTTTTTTTTTTTTCCATGCCATGGTGACCACCAGAAATAAGGTGTGATTACTGCCAACTATGTTTAAGTGTGAGAGTTATTGGTCCACAATGAACAAAACCCTGACTCCTTCAGAGGTTTACGACAGGGGGTATTCAGGTGGTTGCAAACAGGGAACTCAGCACTGGATGCCACTGAATATTACCCACTAAACCTTTAAATTTAAGACATATTTTTGTGAAGATTGTACAAACCTGCGTGCTTGTTGGATCATTTCCTCCTTTCTTTGCTTCAGCATCTTCTGCCTCTCCTCAGCCGACTTGGAAAAGCGCCCTCCTCTGGCCTCAATGTTGTCTGGCTCGGCAGCCTGTTCTGCTGATCCGCTGGCCTCCTCCTGCTCCTCTGTGGCAGAGTTCACCTGTATAGGGCCCCGCTCGATGGCCTGAGGATGAACAACAACAGCTGTATTAAAGTGATACACTGTATCGTCACATTAAGTTTCAAGAAAAAGAGAAGAAACAAGTTCAATTGACTCTCAAACAATGATTAGCAACTGTGTTTTCAAGACAGGGCTTAATTTTTGATCCACTAAAAACAAAGTGACATTCCTGGGGGAGTTTTAGTGGCCTCTGACTGACCTGTGTGGGGAAAGGAACCTGGATGCGTCCTTCCAGGATGTTGTCAGTGGTGACCTCTACAGAGCGCGTCAGTTGGAGGTCCTGCATAACCAGATATGATGGTACCTGCGGAAACATCTCCTGAATCTGATGGGCCTAATGACAAGAAGATAAAACAGAGGCAGAGTTTTCAGGAAGTTGGAAAAGAGATTAATATATGTATTACTGGTTGATCTGTGGAAAACTATTTGAAAAAAAAAATAGTTTTTTTTTTCTGAAATACACATAAAATCTTGAGTGACTAAGATTTCATGATGAAGCTGTTAGTATTTTTACACATAAAATGCCAGAAAAGTATTACACTTGTTTTCAGGATTTATAATAATGCATTTTATTTATAGGCGCCCTTCTTGGCACTCAAGGACACTGTACAGTAAACAAGGAGAGTATAAAACAAACAATAAAACATAGTGTGAAACACAGGTTAAAAAAAATGGGCAATGCTATTGTGTTCACAAACACAAAGTGGTCCTAAACTGTGCATCATCACGCTAACATAATTTCACTGTAAGATAAAAAAAAAAAAAAAAACTCACCATGGCTGTGAGCTGTGAGTTGTTGGCCTGAGCCATGCCCAAGATATTGGTTGTGTGCATTACTTCCACAGAAAAACTTGGCAGCCAGCTGGCAATGCGGGATCCTGTAAACAAACATGTTTCATTATTCATCACATGCAGTAAACCTGTACAACAAAAAAACATATACGCATGGCTCAACAACTGACCATCAAAGTGGAAAAAGTGGTTGTGTTGGTTAATATGTGGTCTAGTGTCTGCAGCAGGTCCTACTGCACCCATGTTGTCTTCCAGGCCTGCCCCCTGCTGCTGGCTCCTCGCTTGACCCCCGTCCCCATTAATATTTAGGGATGTACGGCATGTGGGACATGAAGTGTCCTGCTCCAGCCAGGAGCGAAGACATGAGCTGAAGACACACAATAATAAAAATTACACAAACAACATGGTTAAGTGTTATTTCATTGGATGAAAAGTTGAATTACAGTATACACTGCCCGGCCAAAAAAAAGTCACACATGCAATATTTCTCTGCACCACCTTTGGTTTTGATT
>JAQQZY010000019.1:15953756-15968376 GCA_030068375.1 Ostorhinchus rueppellii | reverse complement strand
TTTGTTTTTTTTACTTTTTCAGATTTTGGGTTTTTTTGTTTATTTGTTGTTTTTTTTTTTTTACAGAATCCCGGTTTGGTCATGCCGTTCAAACAGTTTTTGATATTGTTTTCTCGTGATAACGACATAATTTATTGTTTTCTCATGATAATGACATCATTTTCTCATTATCTCGAGAGAACAACTATTGTTTTCTTGCGATAACATCATTTTCTTGTTATCTCGAGAAAACAATAGTTGTTTTCTCGAGATAATGAGAAAATGATGTCTGTTTGAACTGTTGTTGTCTGTTTGAACCTTTTGAACGGCATGACCGAATCGGGCTTCCGTAGTTTTTCATGTGGTTTTTTTTAATGTTTTTGGTTTTTTTATGTTGTTTATTGGTGGTAAAATGTGTCAATGCCAGATGCACTATGACTAAAACTTGAGTTCATGTTGTGTCCAGTTAGAAAAAGATTTGCTGCTATTGTAATATGAAAGAATGTGCAAATTGTATGGTATATAAAACTTTTTGAAGTTTAATCTTACATACACAACACAATGTTTTTGTTTGTTCAAAAACAATGTTTGAGCATTGAGACCTGATGAATCAAATATGATACAAAATTGAAACTCATACATGGAAATTGATATTTGAAAAAATTTCTTTCATTGGGTTACTTCCTTAGCATTAACTATATTAGCTGAAGGCCCTAAAAATTTTCAGCCTATGCTTTTATTTTTTGTGGTGTTCTTAATTTTAAACAGAAACATTTTAGGTAAACAGTGCCCCCTTAACTGAAAAGGTGGACGATGGTTTTTTTTTTTCTTTTGATGAACATTATTTATAATTGAAGGGGTTTTGTTTTTTTAGGCATATGAAGTTTAATATTTTCAAACACTTTTTTAAAAAATAAATGCACAGTTTTTGATGTTGCTCAATTTTATTTTGAGAATCTTTTTCTTTAGAAGTCTGTTTTTTTATTATAAACTTTAAAATTTTTTTCTTTGTAAAAAAAGAAAGAAATGAAAAAAGAAAATTTTTATTAAGTTTTTTTAGGAGACATTTTTTTTCTCATGCAGATGTATTTTTTTTATTTAAGGCACCTCTTCTGGCATTGTTCATACATCCAGAGACTGTGGAAGGACTTCAGCAGATTTATTATTGACCATGTGTATAGAGACTTTGTCATATACTGGAAAGATGTGTTGTTTTGTTTTTATAAATACCCCAAAAAAGAAGAAAAAATTATTATTAATTATTATTATTAATTAATTAATTTATTTTACTTGCTAAGTTTTTTATTCACAAATGCAAATTTTCCAAATCAAAACCAAATTTTATTTACTTTCTAAAAGAGATTGAATATTATTTAAAGCTTTTACAAAAATCTGAAAACCAAAAGGCTATAAAAACTATTAATGCTTGTGTTGATTTAAATATTATTTTTATGATTATATAACCACTCCCCCCTGCAAATTTGTTATTGCATTTATTATTCAGTACAGACTTGTTAATTTGTTATGCACATTGATTGTATTCTGTACTTTGTTAAATAAAAATGTGTTTTTTTAATTTTTATTTGTTTAATTAAAAAAAAAAAAAAAAGGTTGCTGCGCGATTTTATTACAACGGAACAAATTTTCAGTTCTCATTTAGGTGTTTGTTTCAGTGGGAACTTTCATTTCCGGTCCGTCGTTCTAAACTTCCTTCCGACTCTTTGGTGGTAGACACGAAAGGAGCTCATTTGGTTCAGGAAAATCATATATTTCTTTTACCCGTAAACTTGCTGTCGTGGACCGGGCGATCATGTCTAGTCGTGAAGCCCTGAACATGAAGCTGCCACCGATCCAGTCCACGGCTGGAGCCGTTCCAGTCCGGAACGAGAAAGGTGAGGATACTGCAAGCTTACGTGAAAGCTAATGCTAACGGGGCTAACTAGTGCTAACATTCAGTCAGTACAGTTATAGGTACTAGATAACAGTAAACGGTAAACAAACTGCAATAAAGAACCGCAGCTACGAACATGGGTCATTTGCTATCCAATAGATTTATGTGACACGTAATTCAACGTATGATCCAGAGTCGCAAAGAGTGAATATAAATGTAGCTTTAGCTGGTAAACAGCAGTGATTATAAATTGAGACTTTACAAACAACAAACAAACTGAAAACCATAAACACATTAGTTTATACCCGGGTTTCACCAGGAAATACTGCTGACGTAATGTTTACTTTGTTAAAGTTTTTTTTTTGTTGTTTTGTTTTTATACAATGTTTTTTTTTAGTATGCCATTCATTTTAAAACACCGAGGCTACAAAAATAACCCTGACCTCAGACAAAAAAAAAACAAAACTTGGTTATAACCTGATCATTATTATTATTTTTTTAATGAAACCTAAAGGTCTCAGTTGTTCTTGGATATATGTCTGTTTCATAAGCAGAAATCAGGTTCATCAGACTTTATGACAAACCTTTGAATATCTGGTAGAAAGACAGTGTTGTTGAGAACTAAAATGAGAATCAGTAATTGTGTTTGACACTGTCAAATTGCACACAGTAGTACTATAACATCTTTGAAGGATTTTTTGTGTTTGTTTTCGGAATTGCAGAAGTAAAAAGATAGTTATAATTATCTAAAGGGCTTTAATAAAAGCTTGTCTCAAAGTGTTAGGCAGTTAAATTGTGTTTGTTTAAACCTCTTTTTTTCAGGTGAGCTATCCATGGAAAAGGTCAAGGTGAAGCGTTATGTGTCAGGGAAACGTCCTGACTATGCTCCAATGGAATCATCTGATGAGGAAGAGGAGGACTTCCAGTTTGTGAAGAAGGGAAAGGAGCTTGAGCCAGAGATGGAGCTGGAGGAGGAGGAGGTGTCCGATCCACGCCTAAAACGACTGTTGAACCGAGTGAACGAGGATGTTGAGGAGAGGTGAGACAAAAACTATGGAGAGTAAAGACTTAACTTCATCAGATAAAATTAAGATGCAATATACAAGATGAAAAGAACATTACAGACTCAGGCTGGGTGATAAAACGATAATGATATATATCACGATACAACTTTCTCTCGATAGAAATGTGAGATATGCTCGATACAATTTTGTTACAATTAATTTGTCCATGTTTGACAGAGATAAGAACAGCCAATCATAATTAAGTAGCGCTACGCCGAACCAATCATGCTAGAGCCACAGGAAGTTAGGTTGGCGCACACGACACAGGCGTAAGAACAGCTGGAGCACACACACTAGTGTTTGGGCTGCAGTGACTGGTCTCTCAGGAGAAAATGTGGCAGAGAACTCTGCAACCAGTTCACTGAAAAGTAGGGTGTGAAACGTTTGAGTTTGAGCCTTTCAATACAATACGAAGGCGTACTAAACAAACACATGTAGCCTATGTGAAACCCTTGCCTTTCCTTAGGTTTCACTTTTGGTTTCACACCAGTTATGGAAGTTAAAATGTACCCCCGGTATTGTTTGGTGAAGATGGTCTGCTTTGTGTTCTCTTTGAAAACTTGAAAGCTTCTGCTTGCTGCTCAGACATTTAGTTCAGTTTTAAATATATGTACCTGTTTTATTGATCTGAAACAGTTGTATAATATTCTTCAGCACGTCTGTCATGTTCAACATCTGACAGAAAATAAATCGTATTTAAATAAAAATAGTGATTTGAATTACACGATGATACATATTGATATCATATGACAAGAAAAAAACGTATGTGATATTCCCATATCACCCAGCCCTATTACAGACACAAGAAGATGAAACAAATAATATATAATAGGATGAATGCATCAGAAAACACAGTACCAGACATAACAGCCTGAAAACTATGTAAAAGATGCAACAAGCAAGATTCATAAAAAATAATGGTTTTCTTGCTCAGACTGGCGAGGCATCGACAGATTGCAGAGCCTGAAGTCGTTGCAGAGAGCAGTGAGGATTCAGATGAAGGAACATGGCATCCAGAACGTGAGGAGAGCAGTGAAGAGGAAGAGGAGGAGGAAGAAGAGGTGGACGATGAGGTATAGTATTTTTCCTACAGAATTAGAAAAGCTAAACCAGAGAAAAGGTACAACTAGCTCATAAAACGTTTTGGACTGTCACTGGTAAATAATTTTTAGTCAAATAAGAACAAATCAGCAGGGGGATCTTGTTGTAGTTTGTAAGCTATTTGCTGATTCTGCTCTATTTTGTATTTGTAGAAACAGGTGCACCTGAAGCTCTGTGAATGAAGATATGCTGTTGAAATGCATCTTGGGAGTTATAGTCTAGCTTTAATCTCTTGATAACTGAGTTTAGGTTAACTTTTCTCTAAATAATTTGATGAATAACATTTTAACTAACCAGTCCCTCACATGAAAATCAAACTAAAAGTACTTCTGTACCTGCAGATCTATCTCAAAGTAAACAGAATACTCAATAAAAACTGAACTGAAAACTATATAAAAATAGAAGCCTCATCAAATATTTCTAAACTAGCAGAGCTCTTGGGGGTTTTCTGTGACTAATCTGAAATGTAATGTAAATATAAATGTTTTTGTGTCTGCAGGAGATTGAGAGGCGCCGTGCAATGATGAGGCAGCGAGCTCTGGAGAGGAAGAATGAGGAACTGGAGGTTCTGGATGTTGAGGAGGAGGGAAAGTCAGGGGATGAGTCAGAGTCTGAGTCTGAATATGAAGAGTACACAGACAGTGAGGACGAAGCAGAACCTCGACTCAAACCAGTCTTCATCCGCAAGTAAGAACTCAGACAAAACCCTCCAAAATCCAAGAACATGCAATGCAAGAACAGTGAGAAAATGCGGATCAAAGTGACATGACACATGATCCTGCTTTCAATATTTGTTTTAGAGCAAACGGCTATTCACTAATGTGATTAAACATTAAAACCAACCAGTGATGCTGGATTTAGACAAGAGAAAAATAATGGTGTAATATGTACAATAAAGGCCCAATATTTATATCAACGCATGGGAAAATATTCAAAGATTTTGAAGAATTGAAAAGGCAATTTGTTTTAGTTTAATGAAAATGTTTTAGACGTATACAAAGAAGGGATAACTATGGAAAAGATGAAACTAGAAATAGAAGGTGGGGGCTGCAATTCCCTGATAAATATTTTTACAGAAGATTAGAAAAAGAGAGAAAATTATTTGCAAATTTTATCAGGGGCTCGAGAAACAGGAAGGAAATAACACAGCATACATTACATCAAAATAAAAACTACAACAGTGCAGAGGACAACATTGATATATTGGATGAATGTGATAACACAAATCAGTAGCTTTTTTTTTTTTTCACATAATGTCTATTGCACAGGAAGGACAGAGTAACGGTGGCCGAGCGTGAGGCCGAGGAACAGAGGCAGAGGGAGCTGGAGGCTGAGGCTAAACGTCAGGCAGAGGAACGGCGCAGATACACTCTGAAGATCGTGGAGGAGGAAGCCAAGAAAGAGTTTGAGGAGAACCGGAGAACGCTGGCTGCTCTAGACGCTCTCGACACTGATGGAGAAAACGAGGAGGAGGAATACGAAGCCTGGAAAGTCAGAGAACTTAAACGCATCAAAAGGGACAGAGAAGCCCGTGAAGTGTGAGTAAAGGCTGCTTTAGTCATTTAGACCCATAGTTCAACGTGTGTTGTTAAATGTTATCATATGGTGTCTGTGTGCAGCATTGAGAAGGAGAAGTCTGAGATTGAGAGGTTCCACAACCTGACAGAGGAGGAACGACGAGCAGAGCTCCGAAACAGCGGTAAACTCGTCACCAACAAGGCAACCAAAGGAAAATACAAGTTCCTTCAGAAGTACTACCACAGAGGGGCCTTCTTCATGGTACTGCAACTGCTAAACATACTTGTTATTTTTACTACCTGATGCAGCTGTTTTTGACACAAATTATGTACAGGTCAACAAAATGAAATGGCACCAGGAACTATCATTGAAAAAGAAATGCTACAATTACTTTGTCATATTTCAGGATGAAGAGGAGGATGTGTACAAGAGAGATTTCAGCGCTCCGACTTTGGAGGATCACTTCAACAAAACCATTTTACCTAAAGTCATGCAGGTCAGCCTCTCCCCACATGTACATTTCACTGCTATGTTTACTGGCTACATTTAGATGCACACTGTTACTCTAGGCTACAGTTTTGCCTTAGATAAATGTCCAGATGCTGACCTTTGTTTGCCATTTCTTCTGGTTATGGCACAATAAGAAGGCATCAGATGCAACACTTTAAGGACATCTTCACTATCAGGCTTAAATGTTGTTCATATCTCTGTGTTTTTGCAATCAGGTGAAAAACTTTGGCCGGTCTGGTCGGACAAAGTACACTCATCTGGTGGACCAGGACACGACGTCCTTCGACTCAGCCTGGGCTCAGGAGAGCGCTCAGAACAGCAAGTTCTTTAAACAGAAGGCCGCTGGCGTTAGAGACGTGTTTGACCGACCCACAGTGAAGAAGAGGAAGACATAAACATGTGTTCAGACTGTGTGTTAAACCTACAAGGGAGGGACAAATTAACTTGTGGATCCTTTTTTATTTCTATTTTCAGCTGCACCATTGATTCAAAGATGTGAAGCCAATTTCTGAAATATTCCAGTGTACTATATCACTGAAAGTACAGAGACAGACATCTTTAACGTGGAGAATCACTTGTCTTGATACTTGAGTCCATTTAGTGAATCAGAAATGTTTTCCCTACAGATTGAAAAGTTGAAGGACCAGGTGTATCTGATGTAGACGCACATGACATGAGTAGACGCGTATAATAGGGTCAAATGTCTCAATATTTTACCACATGTAGTGCATTGGTATTGTGTTTTCATGTTTAATATTGGCGCCAATGTCTCAAAGAAACACCAAGTATATCTGATGTCCCAGCCTATCGTGTACAAGTACTGGGGCAGACATCCTTCCTGTACAGTTAAGTGCCCCAAATACTTGTCCATGTCGCGTTTCTTTTGTCTGAGCAGCTCGGTATAAAACAGCCACCTCTAACTTTTGTCTTGAGTTTAGATTTGTTCTTTAAGTGACAACTCCATTCAGTTTCTAATCAAGTCAATCTTACTTGCAGATGCCCCGTTTTCTTTTGTATCTAACAGTAGAGGTGCTGTAACTTTATTTGTGGTGAATAAAAACCTTTATTTTCATTTTTAAACTGTTATAGCACAATAGACAGTCATCTCTGATTTCAGGTCATTTATTTAAAAAAACAAAACAAAAAAACAGTAGTATACAAGTGAGAAGTGATGCCGATCTGAGTTCAGTTGTGGTTCTGAAGGGGTCCAGATGAAACCTGTTCAGTTAGTCAAAGTCACCAGAGCCTCCACCACATTCCCCATGTGTTCCCTCAGACTGCGCTCAGCCATGACCCGAGAAATCTCCATCTCTGACATCTAAAACACAAGAAAAGCATCACAGTCACTGTAACCTCTAATACAAAAACACAGCAGTTGTGTTTGGGTTGATAAGATTCTCATTCTTCACTTTCACCATTTTGTTGAAACCACAAACCTATGTTCATAAAATATCATTTGTATATTTTAAACCTGGGGAGAAATGTATCTCATTGGAGAATAAGATGGGAATTAGATTTTTCCAGGCACAAATACAAGTTCTTGCAACATTTAATAACTTAATGATGCTGCTGTGACTCCACTGCAGAGAAGAACCCATCAGCAACTTTCAGTCACCACATTTGTTTGTGACAGAGCAAAATATCACATTAATGGCCTTTTTAAATCTTGCACTGAGTATACCCAGTCAGCGCCAAATAATCATTAAGCCCCACGCAGGAGTTTTTCCAGGGCAGATCAGAGTACCTACTCTTGGGCCAGATCAAGCAAACGTGAACATCAGTGTCAAAAATGTAAGTTTCACCCATCATTTCTCAAATGGGCTAAATTTTTATGTTTTTATTTAATTTGTTGAGCCCAATACCACAACAAGGTCACTTCACATTTATCTGTCGAATGTAAAAATAACAGTCAAACAGTTAAGAACTTATGCACTCTATTTTATGGGACTTTTTTTTTTACAAAATTTCACTTTTAGAAAAATATGAAGTACCAGAAGGGACAAAATTAAATAAATACATCTATCATGAATTACTTAAATGTTTCAGTTAATTAAAATGGCAATGCTTGCATATGTAATTACTTCACTATTCAACTATTTCATGGTTCCAATTGTCAAGAGGGCCTCAAAGAATTTATTTTATCCATCACTGTGGCTCGTCAACAGACACGAACATCTGATTGGTTATCCTGCACAGCAAGTTTGACTAATCGATCCAAGATAATGGAGCGATGCAGAGCCAGTCAACACACTGACACATTAGGTAGCAGTATTCATCTGTACATTTGTTTGGACATGATTCTCACTGATAAAAAAATAAAGAAGACGTATTCAGGTTTATATCTACAGATTGATGCCAGTTGTATATCTACAGATTGATGCCACCTGCGACATCAGTACAGGAAAGGGATACACTGCCATGTTGGAAGGCAAGAGTGGAGGCAACAGAATGTGTGTTTAGACTGTGTTTCAATGGATCACACTGCCTGAACAGTTCTGTGGGGTGGGTGGGTGGATGGCTGTGCGGGAGGGTGTGCTGTGAATGTGTGTGTGTGGGGTGGGGGGATTAATGTTGAACTTCTGTTTTTATTATGTTTTTATTTTTCTGTCCAGCACTTTGTGTTGCATTTATTGTAGAAAAAGTGCTTTATAAATAAAGTTTGATTGATTGATTATTAGTGACAGTTTATCGTTTATATACGTCGCATTGTTTTCAAACTCTGAACCTGCTGAGAGGCAACACTATGCTGAGCGACAGCCTGTGATTGATGGGTTTGACATGTAATAAGACATGGGCAGAGTGGGAGCAAGAACACCATGGTCACCTGTTGTGGCTCTTCAACCATGGTTCATTGCACAGCCCAGACACAGAGGCCGGCTGGTAGCCACACCCTGCACCTCGCCTTATTTGAGCCCTTGGGCTCTGCGTCTGGCCCGTGCTGGCCCTCCTCAAACCTCGAGCCAAGAACCACAATATGTACCAAACTGTGAATAACCTGTACTGTTGCATCCCTGTTGTTCACAACTTTTAATGGTTCTAAGTAATACACAGCCGACGTGATCGTAGGTCTACTACTGGTACTCTGTCTCTGCACTGAGTTCCTTATGTTTTTCTCCCTAGTTGGTTAACTGATGAAGATCCTCTATGAAAGGAGCCACCGTGTTTTCAAAGTGTGGGCTTGAGGCTAAAGCAATCGTCTTCACTGGATCAGTGTTAACCCCGCCCACAGACTTTGATGGGTGAGATTGACAGATAAAATTAATTCAGTGTGGTCCTCTTGGCACGAGGACCATAAAATAATGAAATAGTGAAATAATTACACATGCATACATTTAAATTTTAATTAATGACACATTTAAGAAATTAATGATAAGTGTATTAATGTGTGCATTTCTAATTTTAATGAATTGACATTTAATTATTGATACATGTATTTATTCATTTGATTTTGTCCTTCCTGGCGCCCCATTGGGATATTAATGATTATGTAAAGTTATACTTCTGGTATATATGTAAATGCACTACTAGCTGTTATAATATTTTTTATTCCTTGTATAAATGATATTTTAAGTCTGTGAATCTGTAGGAACTAATTACTCAACAGTACAAGAATGTAGAAAGGTCATGTACAATCCAGTTAGTCAAATATGCTCTGTTATTCGCTGTATTTATCACTTAAGTTGTAATATACGTTATATAAAAGTTTGTTAGCATATTTGTAGCGTTTTAGTTCCTGCAAAGTCTTTTATTATGACCACTGAACATCGAGACAAACTGCTGTCTCTGTCACAACATATTTGTGTTCATGAAAACATATTTATTAAACATTTTTATCCAATATTGATCACAAATGTATATTAACGTCAGAGCTAAAGCCCTACGTTTCATTGAGTATCAATTTCTGAGAACACCATGTCACACAGCCATAATTTAAGTACATTTATTTTCGTATTTTTAAGGGCAGGGACTGGTTTAGCTCCTGTAAATTTTTTGGGAGATTGTCCTTTGTAGGTGGTTTTCTGCAGCAGAGTCATGCACTGACGCCTCATAAAAGTAACCCAATGCTCCTGATGCGTACAGATTAAACTTACAATAAGTTCAACGTCTTCTTTTTTAATAGTAACTTTGGCCAACTCCTTTTCTCTGAAAAAAAACAACAAAAGACAGGTGAATAGAACCCTTGTTAAGAGAACACCAGAGGAAAAAAAAACAAGAAAGTGAATAAAGAGCCTATAACAAAATTTAACATTAAAAAAATCCATCCCATTTTAAATTAATTAGTACATCAGACAGTGACCAGTGTTATTGGTGCCACACATAATTTCAGAACAGTTAATGTTCATTTAAATACTTTTTAAAACGTATTTTGTGGGTCTATGTACAGCAGTTTTGGTCAACTCTGGTTTGGAATTGGAAGTAAAGACTGATGGGTAATGTAGTTCTCACCTCTCCTGTTTGGCTTTCTGTTCTCGTGATCGCCTGTCTCCAATCACTGACATAGCCTGAAAAAAAAAAAAAGATCATGATTTTATATGAAAACAAAACCTAAAACAAGCTCTGTGGCTCAGAGTTGTCCCAGAATGTAATTATTCTCTCGGATGCAGGACACAGTCTCTTAAGGTGTGGATGTATGGAGTTGTGAATGTGTTCTGAGCTGCAGTGGAAGTCACTGGATGATTGCTCATCAACGTCAGCACTATTGGAATTCTCTGAAACAAAGACGTCAATCATCTGTCAAACTACAACTAAAAAATGTTTTTTAATTGTATCTTCAGAGTCCTTCTTGGACATTAAGGTTGTCTTTAACCGTGGTGGATGTTTTCAGTTTCACATAAAACAGCAGTTAGCCAGGCCGTCATGCCAACCTGGAATGATGCATTATAATTAACCAAAGTTAAAACAAGCTAATGTCTGATTAAAGTTAGCTAATTCGATAAACAGTGAATGATGAAGTAAACGGTCAGACATACTTAAATGAAACCATAAACTCCACTTCTTTGCTGTGCTGCTGTGTTGCGTTAGCCGTCGGATACCGGCCCCATGTGTCCGCTCTAGGCTAATGTTTGCCGGTAGCCCCCCGGTGTTGACGGGGTTCTCACCGTTTCCAGGTCGGAACTGGAGATTTCCTTCTCCTCCGCATAGTCAGTGACTCTCTCCAGATCTGCTGCTCCGCTGTCATGTTTTCGCGGTTTCTCTGCTGGTTTCCCAGTGCAGTTCTCCTCGGCTTCCAGGTCCAGGTCCACGTCTCCCTCCGCCGCCATGTTGGGCTCTATGAGGCCGGAAGAAGTAGGAGGAAGAAGAGGAAGAGGAGGTGCTGTGGTAGGTCGGAATGAAAACTGTGTGACACCACACGACGGATTAAACCAGTAGTACTCTGAAATAGGTTACCTGGTGGGGATGGGGCATATGTGTGTGTAGGGGATTTTATCTAAACAGTCGTCCTCAGAGTTTATTCATACCCCTGCCACTTTTTGTGATTTTTTTTTTGTGATGAAATGAATGAGTTTTATCAAGTTTGTTTATGACTTATAAGTGATACTTAATACAAGTAAGGGAATAACAACAAATGATACTTTAAGTATAGTACTTTAAGTATTAAGTAAGGTATTTACTTTTTAAATACCTTTTTTCAGGTGTATTTTATTAGTGGGTTTCCAAAAAACACCATGTTCATAATTATTCATACCCGAGGTTTACTCAGTCCTATGTCTGTTCTTAATTGTCAGTAGTAGCCTTTGTTCTTGATGCTTCCTGTTAGTGTCCACAGGCTCTCTTACATCTCCTTTGGGATGTTGGTCCACTCTTCCTGGGCCAAAGCCTCCAGTTGGGTCTGGCTGGATGGTCTAGTACCAATCACTCTGGTATTCCCTCCACAGATTCTCTATATGATTTAGGTCAGGACGTTGACCGAGCCATGTCCACTGCCTTTGTGGTATGCTTGGGGTCAGTGTCCTGCTCTATTGAAAATTAAGAACAGACATTAGACTTAGTTAAACCCAGGGTATGAATAATTTTGAACATGGCGTTTTTTGGAAATCCACTGATAAAATACTTCTGAAATAAAGTATTTCTTAAAGTATCATTTGTTGTTATTCCCTCACTTGTGTATCACATGTAAGTCACAAATGAACTTTAAAAAAACCCATGCACTTCATCACAAAAACAAAAAAAAGGCAGGAGTATGAATAATTGTGAGGATGACTGTGTGTACGTGTGTGTTTGTCTGTGTGTGTGTGTGTGCATCAGAAATACCAATTAAACATATATCAATGAAAATATTTGTGAATATTCAGTTTTTGACTCCAGTTTAATAAATGATATGTTGTTTCTTTTGTTTCCATAATGCCTGGAATTGGATCCTGTGTTGTTTTCACTGTGTGATTAGTTCAGAGTGAATCACTTCGTGACTTGTTCTATTCCTGTCTCTTATAAGAGGTTTAAACCACTGCACCAGACTTCAAGCATCTCCAGACATTTCCGAGACTTTCTTGTGCTTATCTTTTAATTAGATTAAGGAAAGAGAAACCTGCCTCAAGTCTTGACACATTTCTGTCCTCTGGTCTCTGATCTCAGGATCTCTGGTCTGCAGTTGGTCCTGAAGAGCAAGATGAGTGCCTAAATATTCAGAAAAATGGCTCCAAGACTGGACTCATACTGTATCCGCTTCATCCTGCTGTACGACTAACGACAGCCAGGGCTCAAACTACAAACGGGGATGACAGGACGGTGCACTCGAGCTCAGGTCAGACCCACCTGAACACAACTAAACACACCTCACCATGTAGAAATAAAACACACCTATCACATAAAATGTAACTGTGTGACCTACTCCTAACCTAACCTTAACTCCAGTGGTGCCAACAGGATTTGAATTTCCTCATGATAAAATAATTTAAAGGTTGATGTTCTTACTTTTAATACTGAAGCATGTTTTCAAATGTCAAACACTCTCCACAAGTGTCTAGGGGACAGTTTCAGAAATGAGACAACAAACAGCTCTAACCTAAGACTTGGTTTGCCAGATGGGAACAACAGTTAATCCTAATAATAAGAAAGCAATGGAAATTAACTTGGTGCTATTGTGCTGTACTTCAGTACAAACGTTAAGTACTTTCTTTCATTCCAGAAGCAAACAATCTACTTCTTAATCCAACGGCTATTGGTATCAGGTGTCATCCATCTGTCATTCGTCGTCCGTAAACAATTTTTAAAGAAACTTTTTCTCCAAATCCGTCAGCCAGAATCAATTGAAATTTATAACAGAGGTTAACCAAGTTCCTTCAAAGAATTGAGAAATATTGATTTTTGAATTTTTTTATGAATTTTTGAACTGTTAAAAATTTCCATTGATTTAGAATGCGAAACATTTCTAAGTGCTATAATTCGGAGTGCTGTAATTTGAAAAGAGTTGAAGATATTAATATAATTACTATTGGTAACAGATAGGAGTCACACATGGGATTTAATTTGGTGCATAAGAATAAAATCTCACTTAAACATGGAGACAAACACAGGGTTTCAGTCACCAAAAACATCAAACTGCATGTTGGTAAATGAGGAAAACTTTGATTTGCATGAAACAGTGTTTGGAAATTCTTATTCTTACATTTAATAGTAAAGCATCTGATTAATTGCAAAACACTGACACATTAGGTTTTTGTCTGATTATTTCAGAGCAGATTCAGGCTCTAATAAACAGCTGTAATGGTTCACATTCTGCAACTATGATGAAAAGTTTGTGATAATTGAGAAACAGAGGTTGCATGAAGCTCAGTGTTTGTACTGCAGCAAGCACTTCTCAGATACAGTAGAAAACACATTACAGATACATTACATACACTTAAATGGGTCATATTTATCTAAAACCACTTTTATTGGTCTTTGGTACATTTTCTATCAGTGTTGGGATCCAAATAGCAGCATCTTCTAGGAACTGAGGTGCTCAGAGTAGGATTAAAGTTAAAAAAAAAAAACCTTTATTTCAGTATAACCAAACAAGTTAAAAATATAGCCAACACTATATATATCCCACAGGCCGCAATGCATCAGCTATATTTTTTAACTTGTTTGGCCATGCTGAAATGAAGGCTTTTTAACTTTAATCCTACTCTGAGCACCTCAGTTCCTAGAAGATGCTGCTATTTGGATCCCAACACTGATAAGCACCAGAAGTGAGGAAAGAAAACCTACGACACCAATGCTGCACTCCAGGTTTATGCTTTTTTGATTCTTTGGTTAATTTATTTAATTTGTATTCGGACCCTAACAGTTCATCAAGTTTGAATTTGACCCCTCCAGGTGCTGCAAAGCTATCTTTATATTCATTCTGGCAAAAATCGAGTGGATTTCTATAACCTGTTTCAATTCCTGCTTAATCTGTTACATTTTATAACGAGTTACATCATGACATTTGCAGATATAAAGACAAGACGTACACCATAATTGTTTGTCAGCAGCAGCAGTTGTAGTAAAAACTGAAAATACAGTGCCTTGCAAAAGTATTCGGCCCCCTTGAACCTTGCAACCTTTCGCCACATTTCAGGCTTCAAACATAAAG
>JAQQZY010000019.1:15913978-15928200 GCA_030068375.1 Ostorhinchus rueppellii | reverse complement strand
GTTTTGTTTTGTGTTTGATTGTGAGGAAGTTCTACCAGGTGGAGATGTTATAGGTGAGGATGGATTCAATGAGTGACTTATAAACAAGTGTTAAAATGTCCTTATTGATATTAAAAGACCTCAGCTTCCTGGTGGAGGTGCTGTTGGGCTTTTTTGTGGATGGAGTCGACATGTGGCCCAGAGGACAAAGTGGTGTCCATCTCCATCCCCAGATAATTAAAAGAAGGCACCTGCTCCACACCCAGGCCATGGATCTGCAGGGGTTCGAACAGGTCTGGGGGTTTTCCCAGAAGATCCAGCAGCATAGTTCCTTGGTCTTTCTGATGTTAAGCTCCAGTGAGCTCTCAGTAAGTTTTTGTACCAGGGTGTGGACCTCCTGCTGGTACTGGGTCAGGGCTTGGGTGTTAGTGATGTGTGCCACCAAGGCCATGTGATCTGTGTATTTAAAAAGTTCCAGTCCTTCTCTGCTGCTGGTGATGTTATTTGTGTATGCAGAGAACAGTACTGGTGATAAAACACAGCCCTGGGGAAGCCCTGTTTTTAAAACCATTGTACTGGATTCAAAACCATTTAAAGACACATGCTGTGGCCGGACCGTTAAAAAGTCCTTTATCCATAAAATCAGTGTGGGGTTAACCTGAAGTTCAACACAGGTCAACACAGAAGAGCCTCCACCTCAGGTCAAGAATAAAAAGAACACTCCTTTTTGGACACCAATAATGTCAACATACTGACCAGAGAAGACAAATGGTTTGAGAGAGGAGTCAAAGAAGCATCATTTGTGAAAGTGGAGAATCCTTCCCTGAACAGAGGTGGTGGTCTGAGACACTACTTATCAAAAACCTATAACACCATTTTGAATAACATTCCTAAACAGTTTTCAACTAACAACCTTCCACACCTGGATTCACCTGAAACCAAACAAACCCCCTGAAGAACTCTTACCAACAGCCCTGAAATCCACACATAAAGCCCCCCAGGATCACACCCTCTCTACACCGCTAACACTTACATTCATCAGCATATGGATTAACACCGACACAGACCCCTACCCCTGCAGGTTTATAAATCCAGTTTCCCCCACCAGTTATTAGAACTGAAGAAGTCTCTTGGATGAGAGACAAAACACTTTCAAAAGAGCTAAACCAGTCCAGTTAAACTGAGAACTACCAAGAAGTCTTCACTCCTAGTTTAGACCTTGTGACATTATATTTCTGAGGAAAGTCTGGATTCTTTTTGGAATGTGACCTTTACTTCTGTGGGGGGTCCTTAAGGCTCTCCTATCGCTTGTATTGGAGGGGGGTTTACTGTACACACGCCATTCATAACAAGAATCCATATAGTACACTTCTTCTTTATGTGAGACAGGTGGGGTCCTCTATTGACGACCCCCACTGGCAGGTAGTGATATTTTTTTTTTTTGTAAAGAAGCATCTGTCTTTGTGGTGGGCATGGTGCTTGTTCAATCTTTTACACATTAAACAGAGATGTTAACCTGTTCCAATGATTCCTTCAAGCCTTTAGCTGTTCCTTTATTTTATTTTATTTTATTTCACTTTACTGAGTATTCTGTGTTGTGCTCTTGCTTGGGTGTCCACTTCTAAGGACAGTTGCCACAGTATTAAATAGTCTCCATTTGAGGACATCTGGTCTAACTGTGGCTTAGTGAATCTTTTATGTCTCTGAGTTTACTTTCAGTCTTATGCAAATCAACTATTCTTGACTGAAGGATTGAACATCTTTAGAGCAGCAGATGTGTCTTGTGAACAGTAAACTCAAGTCAAAGTGTCTCTATATCTGTACTTTCTCCTACATTTTCACAACAGGCTCATGAGGTCATAACCTTGTATTCCAATAGAGTGGGGAAACCAATATTTTTAATTTAGCATCATAGTGCACTTTCACAACATCAGAATTGATTTCCACCAACACTGATAGAACAGTAATACAGTCAAGTTGATCTCTTAGTGAATGGAGCAGTGATTGTTAGATACAGTGACAGAGCAGACAACAGGTCTGTTTGTTTTATCTGTTTACTGAGTCTGAGACCAGGACAACCACATGGAAAATGTGATGTTCAATAGAAATGCTTTTTACTTTTAAGTACATTTCAAAGCTTGAAGTTTCTACTTCTGTTAGGAGAGTTTTGGGTTTTTTTCCAAGAATGCAAATTTCTCCTGGAGGAATGAATGAGTGAACTTCGGACTATGATTTTAGTTACCTCCGCCAAGGAGGTTATGTTTTACTGTGCATTTGTTTGTTTTTTACCATCCATCTGACTCTGTTAGCAACATAACTCAAAAAGTTATGGACAGATTTTGATGAAATTTTCAGGGTATGTCCACTCTGGGTCAAGAAAGAGATGATTACATTGTGGAGGCATTTTGAATCACTGTCTGGATCCAGGAACTTTTTAAATGATTCTTTATTGTTGTGAGATAGGGCATGGTGGCACAGAGTTACATATGAGGTAATTCACTGCCATCTAGTGGAGGAAAGTACTAACACTACCTTAAAAAAAAAAAAAAATACAAACACTACCTTTAAAAAAAGGACAAACACTACCTTAAAAAAAAAATACAAACACTATCTTGGCAGAGGTCTGCACTCTTCGAGTGCTTTTCTAGTTTGAAATATGGTGGGATGAGTGAATTTTCACTGTTCATCGTCTTTTCAGTCACAGATCAGTGTGTAGATGATATGATGAGCTTTTGAGATTCCCTGTCTTTATACAACATGAAGGTAGGGATCCTGTTCATGACAGCATTGGAGCATCAGTCACAGATGTGTCAAGATTGATATTATGCATTAGAATGTAAAACAATTGGCACTTTTGTCATCTTTGTGAACATTTTCTGAATTAAACCAAACCCTGTATCTTTATCTAAAGTGTAACAAGTCTAATGTTATCAAAACCAGCTGATGTTTTCAAGATTCAGATGGTGGAATGAAATACATTTGTGTAAGAACTCTTAACTTTTATTCCCAGATGAAGTCAGCAACATCGAATTTTGATGTTGCACATCAGTGTGTGATAGTGTTGTAAAACACGTATCACATTTCTACAGTTTGGCCTAAACTGAGGTGAACTGAGGTTTTCGTCAAAAGTTAACTTGTTTTTGGTGTCATCCTGCAGATTCTGGTTCCTGAAGTTCATCACATTGCTCGGGATGTGTACAGCAGCCTTCTTCATCCCGACAGAGTCCTTCCTCCATGGTGAGACTGATCAGACTTCTCTTCCATCCACATGGAACTGGTGCTGCACTGTCTTTATTCATTAGTTATGTTGCACATTCCTTTTCTACAGTTTTTTTTTTTCATTTTGTCGTCTCCGTCACCTTTTTCCAACTTGCACAGTACAGCACTTTACCCTGTGGTTCAGGGAACCAGCAGTTCCAGTTGCTCCAGGTTTTGAACCAGTTTATTTGTCAAATGCTCTTAGTAAACTGGAGGTTAGTTTAGTGAATATTAATGATAGTGGCTCCCATGTTGGGGGGACAACAGTGCAGTTCATCCTGAGGTCTGCAGGAGGTGACTGAGTTGTAAATGAACCACAAACTTCAGTGTGTTCAGACGATGTGACTGTGATACATGTCTGTTTTTGCAGGTTGACTGTGTTCAGATGCAATAAAATTCCCATTCAGGAATCTCATTCCTCTTCTTCTGTGTTTCAGCATGGCATTACGTTGGCGTAGTAGGAGGTTTTGCCTTCATCCTCATCCAGCTCATCCTCATCACTGCTTTTGCCCACACGTGGAACAAGAACTGGTGAGACTGGCAGGACTAACACCTTTCAATTACTGTTAAACAAAAACCACAGTTTAATGTATTTCAATCACGTCAGAAATTTACAGCAAGGTTATTGCTTAAATGTAGCTGAATAGTTGTTTTTGTTGGATGTAAATCAAATGGTTTCTATCAGAATGTTCCAATGACAGGACTAACAATAGATGTTTCAGTCCAGCTGTTTTTAGTCACATTTTCAATTTCTATATAAAAATAAAGTGCAAACATTAAAAATGTAAGTCCAGTTTTACAGCAAATGTGTAAATATGAATATATGTTTAAAGGGGACTATGTACTGTGCATAGCAAAGCTTTCATCCTCCTTGACCTTTTCCACATTTTATCACATTACAACCACACATTGAAAAATATTTTATTGGGATTTTATGTGATGAACCAGTGGAAAGTAACACGTTACTCAGGTTTTCAAATGGTTTTTACAAATAAAAATCTGAAAAGTGTGACGTTCATATGCATTCATTCACTGTTGAGGCAATACTTTGTTGACCTACCTTTCACTGCAATTACAGCTGTGCATCTTTCCGAGCTGTCTCCAACAGCTTCACACATCTAGAGCTGTACAACTGTTACCCATTCTTTCGTACAAAATACCTCCACAACAACAAAACAACTGTAATTCAAATGAGTGAAGTAAACACAGGCAGACTATTTGCCAGTTAGATGACATCTGAATGTAGTAATGTTGCACTGGATTTATTTAGGATTGGATATATATGAACACCATATTTTTCAGATTTTAATTTGTAAAAAGAAAAATGTTGAATACCACCTTCCACTTCACAATTATGCACTACTTTGTGTTGATCTGTTGTATAAAATGTAAGAAAAGTTTAAAGAGGATGAAAACTCTGAAACATATCACATTATAACTTGAAACACCCCTATTTTAATAATACAACTGTCATTTTCCAGTGTTCTGGGACAGTTCTACATTACTATAGAAGACAAATGCTCCACACCTGCAGGTCTGCGAAGCCAAGTTCCAGGCATTAAGCTGATTTATTTAAGTCTCTGCCCAACAAACAATATGTCTATTCTCATCTTTTTATGTGCTAGTATTTATTTTTACGGTATATTTCTTTACTTGTGCTGTTAGTGTTTTCATCATCTTTGAGTCAGTGACATGCTCCAGATGTTATTTATGAATCCTGCTGGTCTGTGAAACACCTCTGAAGTCTACTGGAAAGACCTGCAACTACAACAGCTAAGAGGATTTATTCATTCACACTGGATTGTTTCTCAAATATAAATCCTCTTACCGGTCTCCTCCAAACCCAGAGTCTGTGTTTGACCAGATATGACATCTAGAACCGACAATGAGAATGATCAGTATTGACACCGGTTGATCTGGGGGAATCTGGAGGAATTAAGTTCACTATTGTGTTATCCAGATTATTCATCCATGTACAAGCTGTTGTGAAATGCTACGTATTCTCATAAAATAGTCGTTAGTCCTAAACACCATGCCAAATTTAAGCCTTATCTTAATGTGTGAAATATTGGAGTTTTGAAAATAGGATGTGATGCAGAATTTACTGTAAAAATTACAAAAAAAACCCAAGCCATTTCTTTTGATCCATTCATCATAAATGCATTAAATTTTCTCTTGAGTTGTTCTAAGGTACAAGGTGTCTACGTCTGTAAGAGCCGCATGTAACAGCTGGCTACCACAAAAAAAACCAAAAAAACATAAGGGAATTTGGTGTCAGTGTGTGTTTGTCAAAGCAGATTTTGGTGTTTATGTAATAGTTCTGGATTGAACCCAAATGCAGGACCAGAGGCAGGAATAAGGTTTAAGGGTTTTTACTGAGTCTTATTTCACATACACAGTTCAAACAATCAAAGTCACAGTCTATAGTTCTCTTCGTCACCCGGAGGTTCTTTGGTCCCACGGTCCAAAGCAGGTCCCGCGAAGGATGAGGGGCACGCTGGGTCGGTGGTCCAATCTGGTCCAGGATCCGATACCGAGGAGGGCGAAGAGGGGCAGACTAAAGACTCGGTCCAGGGACGGAAGGCAGGTTGGGTTCCGGGGCTGAGGCAGGCCGAAGACTTGGTTCCGGGACAGAAGGCAGGTCAGGCAGGAGACAAACAGGTTGTCCGGAGAGCAGACTGGTTTCTTGGTCAGACAGATAATGATCAGAAGCAGGAGACAACAGACAGGAACCAAGGACAGAAGCAGGTCACACACAGAAAAGTTAAACTGCAAAGAGTGCTGGTATGTTGCACTAGGCATCAAACAAACTGGCAAAAAGTGAGCGACAGAGCAGGGTATATAAAGGGAAGAGAAGATGAGGAGCAGGTGTGAACACAGGTGAGCTGAGTAATTAGGTCAGGGTTCAGGGACAGGTGAGCTTAGTTAGGTAATTAGGTGAAAGTTCAGCGTGAAGCCAGACAGAGAAAGACAGGGACAGCTTAAAGCATAGAACCCACCACCAAGAGGATAGAGACATGACAGTTTAACTTCTGTAACAGAAGAAAAAAACTAAAGACATATTGCACTCTGGCGACATGTCCAGGGTGCACCCCGCCATCACCTATAAGTAGCTGGGATAGGCTCCAGCGACCCCAGTGAGGATAAAGTGGGTTCAGAAAATAGATGGACATATTGTACTTTGGAAAAACTCCTGAAAATTATGTGCATCTATTTTGCATATTTTAATTTAAATATATTGAGTTCTTGTCATGTGGGAGCTTAGACTAAACTCAGAGAGGAAGAGGATGTTGGGTGTAAGTGATTTATTAACATTAAAAAAAAAAAAAGATGAAGGTAGAGGAGGCGAGCTGCTGGTTTGCAGAAGCTGGCCCTGAGACAGGTGGGGGTACATGGCAGGTTGGCGGAGCAGAGGGTGAGTGGGGATGGTCTGACATTACTGACAGGTGAGCAGAAGCAGAACTAACCTTAACAAACCCTACCTAACTCTAACTCTAACTCCAGTGGCTTTCAACCTTGGTGATGGGACCCCATGTGGGGTCGTCTGGAATTCAAGTGGGGTCACCTGAAATTTCAAGTAACTGATAAAAAAAAAACAACTTACTAATAAAAAATATATGGTGAGTTGACAGAAACAACCACAATCCATAAAAGATTTGACAAACTGTGAAGCTGAAACTGAAGCACGGTGGTACTCTTTATCTGTCAAATGTTCACTGTGGTCAGTTTCAGACGCTGCAGCTCTTTCATAATTCACAGTTTGAGTTATTGTTTGTTCAGTATTCATTGTCATCCTTGTAAATCCAAGCTGGACTGACTGTACATATCCTGACCAAGGAAAATCAAATTCTCACATTGTGCAGTAATCTGAACCTGGCTTTTGTGCCTCCGCCCATAATAATATATATTATATAGACTAAATGTCTAAAATTAATGCTTATTTGCAAAACAGTAGAGCAAACTATTACATGATCAAAAACTATTTAAATTTAGAAAAGAAAAAAAAAAGTCTCAGTTTTGAATGGGGTTGCCAGAAATTTGTGATGTTAAAATGGGATCAGGAGACAAAAAGAGAAAACATTTATTGGACATGGCTTCACCCTGTTGTATATTGTATGCTCCTTACACTCCTCAACATAGTCAGAATTAGCCTCTTTCTGATGTGCAACTCAGTTACCAGTCAGCAGCAAAATCTGAAACAGTATGGAGAAGTCTTTTTCTACGATGTACTCTCTGTTTACCTTCCATCTTTTCCTTCATTTTCATCTTGTTGTATCCTTTCACATTGGCTTTTTTTTTTTTTTTTTTTTTTTAATATTTAACATAATTTTCAAAATAATTTTTTATTAATAATTTTAATTATTAATAATTTTTTAAATGTATTAAATTGATGAAAGAAATGTCAATATTGCAACACAGACTTCTTTTTTTTCAGAGTTTTGGCTAGATTTCTATGAGAAATAACTAAACGTATGCACTTCTCTGTTGTGTTTCAGGCTGACAGGTGCAGCAGAAAACAAGCGCTGGTATCTGGCTGTGATGTGTGCAACTCTCTTCTTCTACACCATCGCCACCATGGCCTTCACCTTCATGTACAAATACTACACTCACCCCATCGCCTGCCACTTCAACAAAGGCCTGCTGTGGGTCAACCTGGGACTGTGCGCCTTCATGTCCTTCATCGCCGTCACTCCATGTGTCAAACAGAGTCAGTTGATACGTCTGACTGTTGATCTGTCTGTGATGAAAAAACAGAATTGCGGGACAGTTTTTAAAAAAATTATCTTGTAAAAGAGGATGCCTGGTTTTCATTAGAAAATTGCCTAATGAAGAATTATTCTCAGTAAAATGTTCGAGCTAATGTGAGGATGGATTTAATCAGTAGCTATAACAGCAGTATTCTTTTGTTTAATTTTTCTATGGTTAAGCTTTTATTCTCGATTTCAGAAACTGGGCTGAGCAGAATGTTTCACCTATTTTTTTGCTCAACACAAGACAGTTCTGTAATAATTATTCTTTATTTATGGCTTCTCTCTAGTCGGTTGTGTTTGCAGGGTGCCACATGCTTCTGCAGAAAAGAATTTACTGCTGTACAAACAAAAACCTGCTGAGACTAGTACTGTGGCACATCACAATAATGAGGTTTCTGTTGCTTTTACTGCACATCTGACTTTGATGAGCAGTCGGTACGACTCTGTTACTTTAAATAAATACTGCTCATGGTAAGATGTTTTTATAGATTGGATTCAGGGCTGCTGAACTGTGGAGCTTCATGGTTTAATGTGTAGAGTCACTAATACCATGTCTAATACGGAGTCAAAACAGGTGGAATAAAAGATAATTATTCTTTAAAAAAAAAAAAAAAAAGATTACTAGAGTTTTAATCCCATCAAGTCTAACATGATCAATTTGATTTGTATCAGAAACCTTCACATGTTCAGTATCATGTGAAGGTTTCGAAGCCAATTTGATTAAATTCTTCTTTCTGGCATTAGTTATATATCCTCTTCAGTTAGTTCAATTTTGTATTGGGATTATTTGCAAATATTCCTAAATAAACTGTCTTAGATGGATAAGGAAATTTTGCCATTTTTCTCTGTGGTTTATTTGCATATAATCTAATGTCTCTGAACAGAACCGGCCCAAGGCATAAGTGAACTAAATACCTGCTTAGGGCCCCACGGCCACTCGGGGGCCCCCAAGAGCAATTAAGAAAAAAAAAAATAGGTTTTGCATGCATGGGTAATGATTTATATACAATCAAAATTATACTATTGTACAAAAAAACAAAACAAAACACAACCTAGAGAAGCACTTGGAGAGCGCAGACCTCCGCCAAGGCAGTGTTTGTACTTTCATCCACTAGATGGCACTGAATGTACGGATCACCACCAAAATCTACTCATCTGTAGGATACCCCATTTCTGAAAATCTGTGAAAATTTCATGAAAATCCGTCCGTAACTTTTTGAGTTATCTGCTAACAACCACAGACAGACAAACCAACGCTGATGAAAACATAATCTCCTTGGTGGAGGTAAAAAAAAACAAAAAAACCAATCAGATCAAACCAATCCAATCAAAACAATGTCACAAAAAAGCATTTACCCTTCTGGGGCTGAAAAAAGAAAGAGGAGGAAAGAGGAAGAGGTGAAAAAAAAATGAAATAGAGGACCCCCAAATCCAATTTTGCTTGGGGCCCAATGGAGGCTTGGGCCAGCTCTGTCTCTGAATATTACAGATGTTGGTCCCAGTTGTTTGAACAGTTGAAAGTTAAAGCTTTTTGACAGCAGTGGGTGTGTGTGACCTGTAACGGCAGGGGAAGCAGAATGTGTGTTTTGTGTTTGAATTGCTCTGGTTTCTTTGTGTTTTTGCAGAACAGCCTCGTTCTGGACTCCTTCAGGCCTCCATCATCAGCTGTTACGTCATGTACCTGACCTTCTCTGCTCTGTCCAGCCGACCACCAGAAAAAAGTATGAAAAGTCACAATGGAAAGATATGTCCCAGCTGAGCAAAAAATGACAAAACAAAGATGTGAAAAATTAAACAACAATGAAATAATACAGATTTTACATTTTACATTTTACACTCAGAGTGGGATGGAATTTTCCAGTCATTATGTTTAATTATTCCAATATGTTGAGATAATGAAGTAGATTTTTTTTTTTTTTTTTTTTTAATAAAAAGATGATGTAAATATTACTATGGCAGAATCCAGTTTTTAGGTAATTTTCTCACAATAAATTAAAAATAAATGAAAACATAGTAATATTACATTGGTGTATTAGGGACATATAAGAAATAAAAACACGTCACAATGAGAATAAAGTCGTAAAACATCAAGATAAAACCCATAATTTTATGAGAAATAAAGTCAAATACAAAAATAGTCATAATTTTACGAGAATGAAGTTGTAATGTTATGTATGAAAAAATGGTCATATTTTGACCATAAAGCCATAATATTACAAGAATAACATCCTATTTTACGAACAGATGGGGAAATATCATAATTCATGTGAAGAAAGTCGTACCCACTCGTCACTTATTGGAGAACCTGGAACATTTTGTGAGGTTCTACTTTCATTTGGGGTTTACACACGCCCCGCCCACCATCAACACAAACCCTGTACAGCTCTACCAATGCAGCCGACCACTTCCAGTCAGTTCTACAAAAGAGGCAATTTGCTCCAAATCCATCTGGGTCTTACAATGAAACAAACCCAAACGTGTGGAAACTCACTTCAAAGTCCTTCAACTAATGCTAATGTGTTGATGGGGGGTGGGGCTAATAGGCTCTGTGTTTGGCTGCGTGTTAACCCCAAATGAAAGTAGAACCTCACAAAACAAAACATTCCCAGTTCTCCATTATGCGAGAAGTGGGTACAACTTCATTCTTGTAAATTCTGATATTTCTCTCGCCTCTTTAACCCCTTAACGCCTGAATCGATTTTCAACTGTGGGGAAAAAAATTTTGTGCGAAATTGCATCAATAGGCATCAAGGGGTTAAATTACAATTTCATTCTCGTAATATTATGACTAGATTATTGAAATATGACAACATTAGTCTTATAATATTACAATTTCATTCTTGTAAAATTATGATTCTTTTTTATTCCACTTTATTCTCATAAAATTACAAGATTTATCTTGATATTTTACAACTTTATTCTCAAAGTGGTTTTATTTTCTTATGTGGCCCTTTCTTATGTGATCTATTGTATAATATAATAACTGCCTACATTAATAACATTATTATTAATATTATGTTAACATTATATCAAAAATAAAATAGAACATGACTTTTCACATCTTGAGAAAAATTCTCATTTTTCACACAAAGTGTATAGTTTACTTGGTTAAATCTTTGTCCAATTTCAACCCTAGTATATGGGTGATAAAAATCCTCCAGTTCACATGTATGTTCAGTTTGAAGACTAACCTGCAGACATGGAGTAAAGCAAAGTGTAAAGTCAGACATCAGATAAAGGGCCCTGGTCTGGTGTGTACATTTGAAAAGCATATAAACCCATATACTCACCCAAACACAGATCCTGGATCTGACACGTCTTCACTTGTTTCCTGCTGAGACAAAGCTGCAGGATATTTGTTTCACATTCCTCCTCCTTCCTTTGACAACTTAATAACACAATGTACCTGCTGACAACGCAGTTTGTTTTATCAGAGGATTAAGTCCTGAACTTTTATGAAGAAAATGATGCAGTAGAATGACATGATGAAACAAGGTGAAAATAACATGAAAGATGAACTATGATGAAAATGATAGAACAAGAGAAAAATGTAAAACATGTAATAGGATGAAATCAACAAATCCTTTCAGTAACAAAGAAGCTGCTTATTAAAAGAAAAGAAGAGCGGATGAGGACAAAGAAAACAGGATGATTGCTTTACATTTTTTATGAAAATGTCATTAAAGACTCAGGTTGAGGACGACATGCAAATAAAAAAAAAATACAAAAAGGCTGTAACAAGACAAAAAAAATACATACAAGACACAACACACACAAATGGAGGTAAGAGACTTAAGAGGTGACACTGATGGAAGACTAAACAATATAAAAACGATGTAGAAGACGCAAACAAATATGATGAAAACAACACAAAAAGAGCAATAAAACACGAATGATGATGAAAAGGAAGAGTTTTTACACCCTCATTAGAGGAGTGTGTATTGGTATTACTGTACCTGTTTTTTCACGTTTGTCAGTAATGATGTAAAAGTTGGTGCTAAGAATATTTGTCTTTTTTTGTAGGACTGTAACTGTTTTAAAATCAGTGTGTCTGATACATGTATGTTACAGTCATAATGACACTTTACTCATGCCACTACCCAGTCAGAGCAAGTTTAAGTCAAAGAAAATCAAATGTAAACAAGTTACTGTACGAGCCCTGAGGCTGTTCAGGACCTTGTAGGGACATGTCTGGAACCACACACACTGTGTACACCATAATATTCAATTTCTACCTTCTGTCACTGTGTTTCTGTGCAGGAATAATAGTGTGTCCTGTAGTTAGCTACTGTTTTCACTGAGCTCAGATTTTGTTTGCATAAAACACAAAACCTTTCCTGAAGACAGATGCCAAGACAGATGAGGAGTTTCTGATGTCTTAAACATCTATTTCCAAGGGAGCATAAAGATCAGACAACACCAGGATTCATCATCATCATCATCACTTTCACACATCCTGACCTCCACTGAGTCCACACATGAACTCCACTGACACTCTTTGGGATCCACTAGAAGCTTTTTCAGAGCAGTTGGACTATCATCAGTGCAAAAATCTTGACAAAAAAATAAATGCAACTCTGGACAGATATAACTGTTGTGACATTTTGGGCCTGATTTACTAAGATCGCAAATAACAGGCGAAAATTTGCATGCTCACGCTAACAAATATGCATGCTATTTATTTGTGTGTCTCTGGTGATTGACCAAGATTGTCAGCACAAATAACAACAGGTGGAAAGTCTTGGAGACCGCCTTATTTCAGTGAGGATTTTGCATGTGCTGCTAGTTGTCGTCATGCAGACGGCACACAGGAAAAACTGCTCTGGGATACGCCAGCACTAATGACAGTGCGCTGGAATGATCCAGACACAGTGAAATGTAATGTTGGAGGAGTTCAGTCATAGAAGGTATTGCCTCCTTGTCACTGGACCCAAATCATCCCCCAGTTCATCTAGAAGTTCTATAATGGCTTTGCTGGGCAGTGGTGCCGGATTCATTTTAGAGCGGGAGGACCATAGGGTTGTTGAATTGAATGGTTGTCAGGTGCACATAATTTAGTCCCACTGTTGCCTAATGTCATTGCATATTTTCAATCAGAATCATCAGATCAAGTGGAAAAGTAGGCTTTGCTACAAGAGTCCTGTAAAGTGTGTGTGCGTGTGTGTGCGTGTGTGTGTGTGTGTGTGTGTGTGGGGGGGGTACGTCTCAATTATTTTTTCTTCCTTCATTCCTTAAATGTGGATGTGATCAGAACAGACTGGTTCTGTGCGTTGTCTTTGGTTGGGCCAGTCGCCTCCCCAGGACAACAGCAGCCACCAATGTTGGACTGCGCCAGTTAAAACCTGCCTTTCAGATGGGATAAGGGTATTTGAAATCTGTCTGACAGGACATTTTAGGGGCAGTTTGACAGATTAGTGTTGCTAAATGACCCATATTTTTACTTTTAAATTCATTTTTGCTTCAGTTGGACCATAAGGGATTATCCAAAACAAGGAGCTGCTTTATGTTGAAATAAATATTGGAATGACAATGAATTAAAGTTTGCTCTCTGATGGGACATTACTGTGTTTTGATCCATAGATGCAAAATCAGCCACTGCAATCACATTTTGCACGCTAAAGAAATATTTGTATCTACTCGTCCCAATAATTTTTCGCGTTCCAGCAGAAATGTCCATATTGCATATTCATCAAGGCAAACATGCTAAATGGGTTCCATGAGTGATTTTGTCCATTTGAGAGATGCAACCCTCGTTGTGTCCTCTTAATAGATCAGCTTCAAGATGTTTTTGCACTGACAGTCAAATTTGCACACATTTTTTTGTACATGCAAACCTTTAGTAAATCAGACCCTTAGTATGGTACTGCCAGGCAAGCAGCCACAATGTCCTGTAACCAAACCATTTCCATTTCTTTTCTCAACACTCAAATGTTCAGAGACTGTAGAGTGTTTCAGATTCATTTTGTCTAATTCTTCCTGAAACAAAGAAAACGACACAGAAATAAGAACAATAAACAGATGAGACACAATTACATGTAAATAAGACATAAACAAGGCATACATTTATTTAAAAATATTTTTAAGATGTTCTCAAACATAGAAGTTCAAATATCCAAATTTCACTCACAGACAGACAGACAGCTTTATTTATCACAACCAGTGTTGGGAATAACGCCGTTACGTAACGGCGTTATTTTTTCAGTAACGGGGTAATCTAACTAATTATTTTTTCCG
>JAQQZY010000019.1:15887435-15904992 GCA_030068375.1 Ostorhinchus rueppellii | reverse complement strand
ATACATTTCTAGAACATATGTCTAGAATATCTAGAATAAATGTTTATAACACATCTATTTTTGTTTAAAAAATTTTTGATTGTTGTTATTAGTGCCCCAGGGAAATAAAAAAATGCAAAGAAAACATTTTTTCATTGCTTTTTTTCTTGGTGAGGATGTTAAAGGGTTAAGTGAGTGTAAACCAAGTATTTCAGTCAACTGTCATTTATCAAACTCCATGGGTTTTACTAGTGAATCCATTATAGAAGATGAAGAGGTTTCCGTGTTCACTACAGAGCCTCTGAACATCCAAATGGGTCATATCTGATGACCATGAAAAGATGAAGTGTATTTTTACAGCAATTCTTTATATGTATTGATAGGATCAGTGGATCGACAGGTATTAAACATTTTAGGTGACTAGATGGTATTAGTCACAGGTGGTTGTTTGGGTCTTTATGGGTTAATAATTTCCATTAAAGGGCTGTAAAATAAATAGAATATAAGTGTTAAAACACAATCATAAAAATAACAGTTCAGTAAAAAACAGTTAAAAACAGGTTATGGTAGCAGTAAAACTGTAATTAAAACAATAAAACACACTGTCAGGACTCGTATTTAATAAATTAGAGGGTCTTTAGCTTTGCTTTAAACACCTCAACAGAACAGGTTTACCTGATGTTAGGAGGCAAACACTGTCATAGAAGTGGTACACAAAAAGAAAAAGCCTTTTCCAGACCTTGGAGACTCCTGGGAGCGCCATGCAGGCACATATCACTTCACCGAATCAAATAGAAAGGTCAGAAGCAACACCTTAAAATCAGCTCTGAACTGAATTGGGAGCTGATAAAAACAGGCCAGTGCCGGAATAATACGATCTCTTTATGGAGCTGCTGCATTTGCAGACCTTAAATACTGTTCTTTGGAAAATTGGATATAAAGGCATTACAATAATCCAACCTCAATGTCACATGTGTGGATTAAGTGACAAGACAGATCTGATGATAGTAATATTTGTCAGATGGAAAAAGGCAAATATAGTGACCTTGAAAGACAGAATGAAAGTGTTGTATAGGCAACGCCAGTTCAATAATTATCCTTTCTGTCTAAGCTTTGTTAAGCAGCAGGAAATTTGTTGATCACCAGCTCTTAACTGCAGCCAGACAGGCCCCAAGTCTGTTTGTGTCAAAGCCATCTCCTGTGGCCAATGGCATAAACAATTACAAACCATCAGTATTTCAAATGAATGAAGACACTGTCCCAGTGGTACAATGAAAAAAAGCAGAGGACCCATAACAAAAGCTTGTGGACTGCCACACCTCGCAGCACAATGCTCAGAGAAGATGCTGTTAAACAAAACATTATGAGATCTCTCTGACAGGTATGAGTTAAACCTGACCTGACAGAAGAAGTTCTCAAGCCTGTTCAACAATATTGAATGATCCACAGCGTCAAAAGCACTGCTCAGGTCTAGCATCAATAAGAGGAGAATCTGAATTTACCAAAAGTACCAAACTGTTCACCACCTTTATAATGTCTATTTTAGTGGAATGATTTACTCTAAAGGCAGACTGAAATGGTTCAAAGAGTTCATTAATAATAGAGTCTATTAGTGGATAAATAGTGTGCAAGCTGATTTGTGACCACTTTTTCAAAAATTTTGACAATAAAGCAGGATTTGACACTCGTCTAAAGTTGATCAGTCAGCATCCAAGTCAAGCTTCTTTAATAAGGGTTTAAACGCTGCTCCTTTAAAACAAGCTGGGAAAACTGAAGAACGTGATGTATGCTAAATATAGGGCCTTAATGTCAATCATAACTCTTACAAGCCAAGATGGCAGAGGGTCCAGTGGGAAGGTCGCACCTCCAGCTGCCATTACAACCTTCATAATGGCCAATGATATAAATTCTAAATCATGAAAGCCATGTTGTTCATGTGCAGGCCTAGCAACAAAGCTCTCTGCCTCACCACTGAAAGATTCCATAATTACCTTCACCAAGGAGGTTATGTTTTTGCCGGCGTTTATTTGTTTGTTTAACTGTCTGTTTGTTAGCAACTTTACAGAAAAACTACTGGACGGATTTTTTTCAAATTTTCACCAGTGACAGAGAATCACCCAAGGACGTTCCCATTAACTTTTGGTCACGATCCGGATAAATCTCTGGATCCAGGATTTTTTTGAAAATCTGGAAAATCCCTATCTCTCATCATTGTGCAAAATTTAAAAAATTATATCTCTGTCAATATTCAGCCGATTGAGTCGTGCCTTTGTGGGATGATAGAGGGTCACACCTGCTATCATGTAGCACATCATGATGTCAATATCTCTAGCGGTTTTGACGTCATGACATCATAACCTTGGTGGAGGTTTGCGCTCACTGAGCACTCTTGTCTTCTTTCTGATATTTTCAACTTTTTCATTGAAACACAATAAAAAGTCACATGTAGACCAGACAATACTGCAGATATCCTGCCTTTGCTGTGATCCCAGAGAACAAGTTAAACAGCAATTTAGGATTAGGCCTATTAGTCACCATCATTTTGGAAGTATACACTTCTTTCACACCTGACATCGATGATATGAGGTCAAACTGTCTTTCCATGATGAATAGAAAACCTCAAACATGGATTGATGCTCAGGTTTTCTTTTCCTGAGGTTTAATAAATCCTCATTTAGCCAGGGGGTGTTGCTGTTTTTGGATCCCTTGCATTTTTTTCAGGAGCCACTGAATTAACTAAGTGCAGCGTTAAATCTCTGAATAAAGCAGCTCACTCAAAGTACCTGACTAAAAACAGCAATAATTACATCTGGCAACACAGAATTTAAAACTTTTAATGTATTGCAACTAGTATATCAAGATTGTCTCATTGTCATTGTTTCTTTACCTAAGGTTAAGAATTCCTGACCTAAAATGTCAAATAGAATTAGTAAGAGATCTAAAACTGGCAATGAGCAGATGTCTCTCACTGAAACAGACAGCCCCCAGCCTAACATGAGACCCAAAGTATGCCCACAACACAAACTGTGTAAGGTTAAAAGGCTCGACGTTTAAAAAACATATGACCAGCAACATCCCCAACATGTAGTGTCATGAAAATCAGGCTCTAATAACTTTTTATCATCATCTTGTTAAGACTTAACTGGTCAAATTTAAAGTTGATTAAATACATTTTGTAGGGGTTCATCAAAATGCAACATTAATGAATGTTTTTATTTATTTATTTATTCGCACTTTAAAAAAAAAAAAAAAGATAACAAATACTTAAAGAAATAAATACAAATGAAATATAACAGTACAAGGGAGGCCGAAAGCTTAATATGTTTATATAAAGGCCTCCCTTCATCAACCTAATCAACAAATAAAATAAATCAAATAACAAGAAAAAAGTTAGGTAATAAGTAAATGAAATAATATAATAAAAACACAATACAATAAAGAATTTACCATTACTTAGATGATAATGCATGGATAGGATTTAAATAAAGAATTTAAAAACAAGCCGTGAACAAGGAAACTCAAACCAAATTTAGGGAAATATGGGGTTAGTTATAAAAGCGGCTTTAGTATGACTTTTGAAAATAGTAAAGGAGGGACATAATTTTAATGTTTTATTCAAGTTCTTCCAAACGGTGGGCCCCTGTACATAAGTGTAAATTGTCGTTGGTTCACTTTTGCATTAATTGGCCTTAAATAGTTGCTTTGACGTGTGTGGTGGCTGTGGATGTCTGAGTTTAATAACAAGATGTCAAATCACTAAAAATAGACTCAAAATTCTTAGCACTCAAGCTTTAATAATCTGAGCAATTTTAATATGGCCTTTGTCGCTGATGCCTTACCACTTTGCCCGTAGTCATCCAAGCAAAAACAACAGGGTTTCCTCGTGTTTGGTCCCTAATAATAAAGTAGACACAACAGAGCCTTCACTGCCAAATATTTGGTGCACTCAAGCCCTAATAATATTCCTGGCCCCTTTGGCCTTAAAAAGGGTGGAGCAAGATCAGTAAAAAGTGTAATGAAGAATAAACTCAAGAAACATGAAATAACTGGGTTAAATAAATTCTGTGGTCATGCATTCCCTCATTCGCACCAGTTGTCTATAATCTGCATTTTTAACCAGAACTTCATGGCCCGTTAGAGGAACTGCAGCTTAGGATCGATCAGCAACCCTCGAATGGATTAAAACCGATTTCATTTCTGTTAATGTTTAAAGCTGCTAGTGTTCACAAAGTGTACGGTTCGAATAATGCTTTACAATCTCACCATTTTCAAGATCATTACACATTTTGGCGTCATTCTAAACAGTCTGGAGATGAACGTCCATGATCAACAATTTACAGATACTGATTAAGAAAATAATAGTTTGCCCTGCAGTGTTTTACTCTTCAAGATGTTTTTTTCTGTTTTTCCAGTGGAGGAGGAGTTTGAGATCGACAATGAAAATAAAGGTTGTCAGAAGGTGATCCATAACGAGACACAAAGAGTTGCTTACAGCTACTTCTTTTTCCACTTTGTCTTCTTCTTGGCGTCGCTTTACGTCATGATGACGCTCACCAACTGGTTCAGGTAAAGCGCACACTGAAATCACTTATCAGGTCAAGGAAAGTATCAGGAAACATCTGTCGTACATCAACAAACATTCAACTTAAAAAGAGGGATTATTTGATTGTCATTTTAACCCATGATCTTTGAAGATCTTGTTACATTTACGTGTCATTTTTATCTTGTATCTTTTATGCAATTTTCATCCCATTAGTTTTTTGGGTTTTTTTGCTGTTTTGTTGTGACATTTATATCATTTTCCTTTAATTATGTCTCTTACGGTGTTATCTCATGTCTGTTGTCTTGGTTTTGTTACATCCTTACATCTTGCAATTTCAAAAACACTTAATAGTAGTAAATAATAATGGACTGGATTTCTATAACGCTTTCAGTGAGGTGAATCAGGGAGTCAATGTCACGCTCATTCTTGGCATACAGTTTAATGTCATCCATGTAGAGGAGGTGGCTGATGGCTGTTCTGCCTTGTAACTGGTGCCCAAAGCCACTCTTTGAGATGATCTGGCCGGGGGTGTTTAGGCCTATGCAGAACAGCAGGGGGGACAGAGCATCTTCTGGATATATACCACATCTGATGCTCACTTGTGCAGTTGGTTTTGAGTTGGCCTCCAGAGTTGTGTTCCATAGCCTCATCGAGTTCTGGATGAATTCTCTTAGTGTCCTTTTGATGTTATCCAGCTTTAGTCTCTCCAGTGTCCATGTGTGTGCCATTGAGTCATAGACTTTCTTGTAGTCAACCCAGACAGTGCACAGGTTGGTGTTCTTTGTCTTACAGTCTAACAAGCACATGGAAAATAGCTGAAAACTTGCTTCTGTAATCTCATAAAGTTTCATTATGAACATTTTATTTTTAAAGATGTTTTACAATAACACACTGTTTTAGGCATTTACATATAATAATGATGATTAATGGCCAGATATTGAAAGTTCTGATTGAAAAAAGGTGCAAAAGAATTGGCAAAAAAGACATTTTCTGACCCTTTAATTGCAAAAACAACATAAAGAAATCTAGATGGGCCGTTATAACAGTGGTCTTAAAAGGGTTAACCCAGGAAACACATGTTTAAAGGGAAACTTTATATCAGGGAGCATCTGCACCTAAATGTACATGTACTTGGGCAGTAATGAAATACTTAATGCAACATGTGACTTTCATCACAAAATTGTTTCCAAATTGTAAAACCCAAGTGATATCCTAATTATCAATAATCCATTAGTCTGTCTGTGCTTATACACCTGAATCACCTCCCTCATGGTGAACAGCTTCGATGATGACTCCATCATAAACACAGTCCACTTGTTTACATAACAAACCAAAACGTCACTTGGGCCTTTTCGGAAATGTTGTCGTGGAGTGCATTGTGGGAATGGGAATTCCACACAGCAGCAGTTTGTCTGTTTCTTAGTGAGTGTTGAACCCAAATGTGTCCTTTACCTTCATCCACATCCACTGACTAGACTCATTCTATAAAATAACCCTGGTGGACTGGAGAAGTTTACGTTGAATCTGTGAGAAACAGCTTTCTCCTCCCACAATGCACTTCACAACAAAATTTCCAAAAAGGCCCGTGATGTTTCAGTTTGTTATGTAAACAAGTGAACTGTGTTTATGATGGAGTCATCTACGTAGCTGTTCACTGTGAGCAAAGTGAAGAGAGATCATTAGGACATGACTGGGGCTGGACACGTGAAGAAAAATCTGTGATGAAAGTCAGATTCTGCTTCAAGTATAGTTGTTCACTAGATTTTCCACTTAATCACTGTTTTTTCATGCTATCTTTGTTTACTAATTATTTAATTGATTGATTGATTGATTGATTGTTTCAGTTATGAATCAGCGGTTCTGGAGACCACCTTCACTCATGGCAGCTGGTCCACATTCTGGGTCAAGATGTCATCGTGCTGGGCCTGCGTGGCCTTGTACCTCTGGCTCCTTCTTGGTCCGCTGTGCAGCTGTCAGTCAGAGTCCAGACCACGACGCTCTCGTATCAAGCGCCGCTCCGCCTCATCCCGTCACATGACCGTCAGCGTGTGAGGAGGTCACATGACTCAGAGACATACTGCTGTGAGACCGGTCAAACGCCACGTTAAACCACGAGCTGACTGTGAAATTTGCCAAAGTGGTCTAAAGGCGGCTGTGAAACGATGTAAAGGACCGTTTGCACTCTTTAATGTTCCACAGCACCCTCCACTGTGAACAGTTTAACTGAAAACAGAAAACTGAAAAGTCTTCCTATGATCTTGGGCAGAGTCCTGAATCCCACACAATGAAATGTTGAGAAGAACAAATGCTGACGGCACTTTTAGGGGGGGAACAGCAGAAACTGGAGAAAACTGCATGCAGTTATATTTAACTGAAGTTCACTTTATTTTTTGTTTTGTTTTGCTGTTTCCTGACAGTTTATTTTCTGTGAGAAAAAGTTAAAACTATGATGCAAAAAGTCTTAAAAGACTTAAATGATAAATATGGTCCTCATACACTTTTGACAAATCAAACAGATAATGAGTGTGTTTTAAAGACGTCTAAATTGAAATATTTGATTAGAGTTGATGCTTCGACAAACACACCGACCCGTGGAAGCAGCTGCTCAGATATCTGTTCTGGTTTCTGGGTCTCAGAGCAGGATTAAAGGGCCATGGAGGAATCTTCTGGGTTGGTTCATTTCTGGTATTATGGAGGTGGTTCATTTATTACCAGGTAAATCTCCACGGAGACAGTGGATCAGACTGTTTAAAAGCACCGCCCACTGAACATCCATATCCCATAATAGATTCTGGATAGACTATTCTGACTCCATGGATCTTAGAATCAGAATAAAACAAAAAAAAAAGTAAAAGTACAACCTCAGGGTTCAGATGATGAGAGGAACAGAAAGAAACATGTTGATACTAGACCTTACACTATGCCTCCCATCTCTCCCCTCCAGTTTTAGCTCAGTGAAATCCACTTCAGTTTTTGAGTGGGATCAGAATCAAACCTCTGCTGCAGCACCACCTTAGAAGTTTTCTATTTTTATTGCACACAATGACTAAAATTTGGGATCATCGGGAGCTAAACTGTAGAATTCCAAGCTCTCTTTAAGACCATATTTACTGAAAATTCAACATGAAAACCTTTGGTGACCTTAAGGGAAAGTCTGGGCCTTCTGTTTCAGAAATGTATCAACTTTAGTCAGCCAGCGGTTTAAACCTGCTCACAGTCAAGGTTTCTTTACAAACCCTGAGTTTATGTGTCTACAGCTGTCTGACACATTCAGTTTCTTCATTCGTACAGGTCATATCATGGAGAAAAGCCAAAGATTTTCATTAGTGTAAAGGTTGACAGATAGAGAGTATACTGAGGTTTACAGTCTTAATATTAACTTGTTAGATCACTTAGTAGCAAAATTATACCATGTGCTTCAGCCATCTCTGATCTCGAATTCACTTACACCCTGCACATTTCCTCAGTGCTCACAATTTTCCTCAGCATCTTCTTTCTATTTGTATGAGACTTTTTAATGACATGATGTGCGTATTCAGACCAATGCGAGTCTGTAAATTTGCACTGATCACACCATGTGGTCTCTTTTGAGTTAGATAGGTAAAAAGAATGTTTGCGTATACTTATCTCTATATCTCCCACTGTTGATTGATGATGACTCTAATTATTATTAATAGTAGTGTAACTTAGCAGTTGACCCATTTTTAGGTCTAACACCCAACAAACACCTGTTCTAACAGTATATCCTTGTGCCGTTTCAACATAATCTGACCTTTGGGAACTTTCAAACGGTCACCTCTCTGCTTCACTGTAAACTGTTCAAGTCTTTTCCTTTTACTGAGGCATCATGGGACCACACTGTCAGCCCTCCGTATTTTATCCATCTGTTTTCATATTCTGTCAGTTTTCTTCAGACAAAATGAATACATTTCAAAGTGCAGCAGCACCAGCTTCAGTTCAGAAAATACACTCAAATATAAAAGCTAAGAGGACGGAGTACAAAAAAAGACAATATTTTAACCTCTGTATATGAATCATTTGGTTACCAGCTTTTTGATAGTTTGTATGGTCTATGCAAAATATAGTCAGCATTATTTCACTTCAACAGTGGTCTCTTGTTCCTGACAGGTTGAATAAATACTGCTGTTCATTATTCATTAAGGAAATCCATAAGAATAGGAAATACCAGGTAGTGCTTCATTACCAAACTTAATATGTAAAGTCCACAAAATTATATCAGTTATTTATTATTATTATTATTATTATTATTTTATTATTATTATTATTATAAGAGAGTCGGAACACTCCTGATGGGAAAACTAATGTCTTAACTGCTAGTTGTTTGGGTATCCTTTGACTGAGCAACATGTGGTATCCATAGTTAATGTCTTAAGAAACAAAGGATGAGAACACTAACAACGATCAACAGTAAAGTAATTAAAGTTCTGGTCTAGAATGGAAGAAGTTTACACAAAAGACAAAGACAAACAATAAGCTCATAAATATTTGACATTTTTGAGTCCGTTTACCTATTTGTCACTTACTTCCTCACTGTGTAACAGAACCGGGGTTGCAAATTTCAGCTTAAATTGTCTTTTCATTATACAAATATAGACAGCACCACATTAACAGGAACAGAATAAAAAAAAAAACTGTAAAAATAGTATGATATCGATCACAATATTAAAAAATTATTTTCCTATTAGCTGTGTTTCCACAAAATGCCAAGGGAAATAAACATTTAAAAAGTTGCATGAATGAAAATGCCAGTTATTTGCATTAGTTTGTGCTCTGTGTCACCAGCGGGTGGCGCTGAAGGCTAAGTTACAACATGGCTAATAAACAAGAGTACAAGAAGCAAAACATTCTGTTTTCCACCTAAAATGGCTGTAATGTAATTTTTTTCACTGATGAATGAGTTTTCATTTCCTCTGTGTCCATTTACTCAAAACCACCTCAAAGTAGTGTAAACTGTTCTTTTTTTCATTCAGTAAGTTTTATTTATTTTTAACCAGTGTTTCTATTTTCCACTGTGACTTGCATCATGAAACCACGTACAGCACTTAGATTTTTTTTTTTGTTACCTCTGTTGGTGTTCCAGAATCACAGGAATGCAACATACCTGCTGAAACATCTCAACTCAAACCTCTGACATTCTTTAAAACTAAGAGTATGTCTTCTCTAGCTTTTCCAGCCTCTTTACGTCCCTGATAGTTAATTACAACTTTTTTGTTTACATGACTAATTTTATTGCACTTGTTTTAAAAGAAATCAGGAGTGCTAAAAGACAAAGATAGACGCTTCATCTCAAACGCCGTCAGATTTGAGCAGATGGAAGTAAACATATACTTCCAGAAAAATGTTGATACATTATATATCAATTAAAAGTTATGTCAGGGGATGTTGATTCACTTACAAACAGCTGAAAACCTAATACAAAAAACAGATGGAAAACTGGACAAATCTGCAAAGATTTGTTATTTTGACTGGCAAACCATTGAAACCATTCATCCATTATGAACAGCTGCAAGTTAGGAGTTTTCTAGTTTCAGGTTTTGTTCAAGGTTTCAGAATGATCTGCTGGTTTTTATTAAATTTTTAGTAACTGTCACTTCATGAAAAAATTAAAGCTGTTTTTAGTGTAAAAACAGCTTTTACATTGAATAATGAATTACTGAACAGAAAAGGAGGTTAAAAGTCTGCAGCTGTTACATGAGAAGCAAAAGAAAAAGACAGTTTAACTTTCCTAAAACAGAAAAGAATCAGTGAAATTTAACAGGCAAATGTTTGGCACTTCTAAAGATAACTCAGTGAAATTCAACTACTGACCAAGTAAAAAAGGGGTTTGGTTTTACAGTACATCTGTTTTTACAGAAACTTTACAAACTTTACAGATTTTGTTTCTAACAGGACAGTGAAGGGATACTGATGATTTTCGCCATCATTTTGAATCTTCAAAATGAGACAAAATAAAAAAAAAAAACTGTGTTCAACATTTGAGGCTCCAACTCCTATTACGTTTGAATAATTACTAAATTACCTAACAGAAAACCAGGATTAAAAGTAATAAAATAATCTGTTACTTTAGGATGAACAAGTGAAGAAGAAACATTACTTATTATTTATGAACATCATGTAAATATCACTGTTTATCAGATTATGGCCACATCTAAACTTATTTTATTCTGGACCTTTAAAGGTCTGATTGTTGAATCTGACCTTCTGAACAATGGAGTGAATAGAGCTGTCTGAGATACAAAAAAGAAAAAAAAAAACTCAAAAAAGACAACAAGAGTGAAAGAATAATAACAGCAGCAATGTGTCATTTTAGTGTTTCATTTGTTGTAGATGATTTCAAGGCATTTTTGTAAATACATCATTTTCTTACAAACATGGTTGTTGTCTTTTCATTTCTTACAAAAACACCCAACCAAGCAAACAAAAAAAAGTCCAGATAAGCCATTTTGGCACACTTACACTGACTGAGGTCTGATGAGGATCTGATCAATGCCACACAGTAAAACACTGGTTTTATACGTTTAACGTCTTTTTCATGTAAAGTATCACAACCTGGTTTACCACACTATGCAAAAAAAAAAAAAAAAATTGACAAGTGAGACATTAAATGACTGCTTCTACATAAATACATAAAGTCTTAATTATTTTTGGTGAATAAACACTGTAAAAGAAAAATCCACCTTCATTCATTCCCGTCTTCAGTAGACATTTTTGTCTATAAAATAGAAATATTTGTGATTAAAGAGGTGAAAAAGGCAGCAATATCAAGAGTTTCTGGTGAAAAGAGGAAAAAAGAGCAGAAATAAACAGCAGCTTTAAAGTCTGAAAAGATTGAGAAATTTTAGGCAGTAAAATTTGGCTTTATTTACTCAAAAATAAATGATGTAATTTTCTTTAGATTGAGTCTATTGATCGTGAATTCCATAAAATAGTGTAAAAGTTGTGATGGTGAGGAGAATAAAGTAAGGTACAGAGGTGGAACACAGAACTGGATCATAACAGGGCCTTTTGAAGGACAGCTATTCTGATTGCAAATTACACCAAATTTTATTTATGGTGCCAAATCAGAGCAAAACAATGACACGTTACATTTAGAACTGGTCAAATCCGACTCTTAATAAGTCAATTCACATCCAGGAGCAAACACTTGGTGACAGTGGTAGGGAAAACTACCTTTAACAGGCACAAACCTCAAACAGTCACACATTTTTAGGAGAACAAATGTCCTCAACAACTCACAAAATGTGCCAAAGTGGCAAAAAAGTATCATTTCAAAAATCGAGCCCTGTGTTCGATTTGATCTAGATGTACAGTATCTCATTTAGAAATATGGATCAGCTCCAGATTTTCAAAAAATTCTAAGTGAACCCAACCCGAAACCCATCCATTTGTGTCCAATATTTAAAAATGAGATACATCCAAGTATGTAATACACAACGTTTAATGTATTAAACTTTAGATGATTATGGGTGGCTTTGGGATTTTTCCAGGTCTAATTTTTTTGCAGCTTTGAAGAATAACACCTTGTTAATTATTCTAGAGATGATATTCTAGACATTCAGAGATGTGCAGTCCTGCTAGCCAACCTTTCTTTGTTATTAGTTTATTATATATATAATTTGTATTATTGTTATACATTATCAGTGTATGAAATGTGTTAAAACAATATTGTGATGAATGGTTAATTGAAATAAGTAATAAGTGGTGGATGACGATGCCAACACATTTTGATGTTGAAAAAAAACGCATCAACAGTGCCCCCTAGGAAATTTTTGGGTCCTTGATCATGAGGCTACTTCGATGAAAATTTAGTAGACACATACATCAGGTCGAGATGCACAAAAAAAGCCCTGAAGCCAAACTCTAGACCCAACCGGTACCCTACTATTTTGATACGAATATGTAAAAAAAAATTTTTCTTTCCATTTTTAGCCTTTGAACTTAAACCTTTAGAGAACAACCTGAGATACTTAAAATTGGATCAATTTCATCTAAAGACCTTTGTGTTAAAGAGGAAATTGGTGACTTTTCGTTAAATGGCGTTGGTGATGTAAGGAATTTTGATGTTTTGCCGGAATTAAAAAAAAAAACAAAAAAAAAACAAACAAGTTAAACCCCTGAGTGACGTTTCATCTGGACAAACCACATTTGACAGGCACTTGTATCAGGTCCAGATGCACAACAAAGGTCCTTAAACCCAACAGGAACTCCAGCATTTTGGTTTGAATATGCAAGTTTTGCCTTTTATTTGCTATTTTTAGCTGTTGGATTTTAACTCTTACAGAATTAAGATGACCAACTTCATATTAGGTCGGTTTCAACACTATTAGTCAATGAAATTAATACTGCACAAGAAGACACCACATCAGCCCTAAAAGTCCTTAAAAAATGCTCACTACAGGTGGATTTTTCCTTTAAGTTTAGGTAATAAAAATGCAATAATACAAAAAAAGACAGTATATTTGTGTAAAAACAGCTCTAAAGCAAGTGCCTGAGTCCCTGTTCTTCTCTTTGGTAGCTGTTTGAAGGTGGCGGCCACCTAAAGTGCTCTGTACATTCAGTCAGCAAAATAATAAATTTGTTTGTGGTGTGGGACAGATTGTCTCCTCTTATCCCCTCAGTTGCCTCGCTCCTCTGTTGCTGCAGAGCTGTTCGAGCGGCCTCAGCAGTTCATCTTCTCTTGGTCTGTATGGGACAACGTAGCTCTCTTCTTCCAGCAGGATACGGTTAAGCGTATGTTCATAGTTGATGTGGCGCCGCACCATCAAAATGTACTGCCTGCCCTCCTCCAGCAGGGGGCAGTTGCACACATTTGGGACCCACAGGAACTCTCGGTGCTCCAGGCGAAAGCGATTCCGGTAAGTGTGGATAATCTGGACATCGTAGCGGGTCTCCTCACCTTGGTACAGTTTCCCAAGTACTCGAGCTCGGAAAACTGACAGGAAACAAAGATTATATTCAATTAAGTACCTCAAACATGACAGCGTACGGATTGAAAGTCCAGTATTTTAGTTTGAGCATGTAATTTTATCCTCATTTTAACATTACAATTTTTACTAATAACTGTTACAGAAGTGACCTGAGTGACTCAAAATTTTAAGCCTTTGTGATGAAAAGATAAACTGATAAACTTGCAATTGAATAGTGGTACCATGGCAAAAAAACAATATTTTGACGTCTCAGCAGAAATCAGTAATGCTCTAAAAAGTTCCAAAACCAAGACTCCACACTACAATTAACCTAGAAGTATCAAATTTGGTAAGCACGTGTATCCGGTCCAAACAGAAGAAAAGCCGATCCTAAACTCAACAGGAAGCCCACCATTCAGCAGGTTCTTTTGGTACTGTTGTTTACCAGTTGTTGTTCAAGCTCCTCTACTGGGTTCCATTTAATCCTGGTTAGACTCACCAAAGTCCTTCTGACAGTACTGCCTCTGACGCTCCCTCCGACCTCGAACCCGCTGACAATTCCCACAATGCCCTGCAGGATAAATCAAACAGAAGTCAGCTCTCAGTAGTAGCCCCATTGTTATGAACACAGTCTGAAAAATAAAAATGCATCTTCATTTAAGAAGACTGGGGACTGTAGGTCTGTCCCTTTAAAATGCTGACTGGAGGTGGTGTACATACGTCTAGGTGAGGGATGTGGTGGTCTGTTCCTGTGGTTCTCCTCTCTCCCTTGACGAGGCTGGACTTCTTTATGGTTAATACATGACAAACAGTAAAACATTTCAAATGGCACCACAATCTTACAATGGTAAAATATCAATATACATACAGTATATGAGAAAAATTAAGTAAAGCAGCACAACATTAACATCTTTTTAAATGGACAATATGAACAAAATGAACCCTAAGAAACAATAAAGATCATGGTACATATATGTAATCCAATATAAAATAATATCAGGATAAATTTATGTATTTTTTTATTGCTCAGTCCTTGAAATGGGAACACTATTATCTTTGAGATCTGACACAGTTACAGAACATACTTTTGGGCAAACAGCACAGAATTCCAGGTTTCAAATAGAACAAAATGAAAATGACAGAAACAACGCAAAAAGATACAAAAGACGGGAAAGTCTGAAAACTATGTAAGAGAAAAAAAGTGGAATACTTTTGGACATACAGGACAGGACATTGGGATTCAAATCTCAGCAAGGTTCTGACATGTCTTCAACCACAACCACAACATGCTGCAGGTGAAACTAAATGCTGCAGTTCCACCAAAAATCCTTTGATGTGCAGAAGTGTCCATGTGTTCCACGAGCCCTCAAATACTGCTGCCAATGGATAAAATCAAATGTTTGAACATCTCATCTTGAATGAAAAGTGCAGTGGAGTTCCAGTTGACTTGAGAGGCTTCAGAGTGAACACATTTTAGATCCTTGTTGTGGCCAGTGAATGAAATTAAATTGAACTAGAGAAGCACTTGGAGAGCGCAGACCTCTGCCAAGGCAGTGTTTGGACTTTCCTCCACTAGATGGCGCTGAATGTACAGGTGACCTCATGGCCTATCTCCCAATGATAAAGAAACCTTTAAAAAATTCCTGGATCCAGACGGTGATCCAGATCACCACCAAAATCTAATCATCTGTCTGACATCTGTCCAATCCCCCTGTCTGACAATCTCTGAAAATTTCATGAAAATCCATCCATAACTTTTTGAGTTATCTTGCCAACAGACAAACAGACAGACAAACCAACGCCGATGAAAACATAACCCCCTTAGCGGAGGTAAAAAATATGTTATATAATCTGACTTATTTTGAGAAATCAACTTGTTCATGTTGATTTTTTCTTTACTTTTAGTCTAAGTTTGAGTTGCATTTGGATTAAATCAACTTGTTTAATTTGTTTGGTGTCATTATGAAAAAGTCTGATGCAAGGGTGCATGACACTAAATATTAAAAAGTTCTTCCAAAGTGCTTCAACCTGAAGCAGTTGAACAAAGCCTAATGAGGCACATATCAAATGGATCAATGACACGGACAGTGTAGTGTCCAAAGTACCCTGACATCAGTTGTTGCTCTTCCATTGGACATATGCAAAACTTTACAAACATTTACTATCAAAAAAACAGAAGTGTGTAATGTCATTTTTTCCCACCTGCATCACAACTGCAATGATTTTATATTTATTAGTGCGAGACGTCACGAGAAGTCCTTTCTTCAACTTGCCAACGAATATAAATATGTTGATTTACAGACATTTAATACGAGTACTCTATCCCATACTAAATTAAAAAATGATTGGGTTTCCAGGTGTGTCCACATATACCACATCATGTTTGTTTTAAAACTCTTCCTCTTCGCTTGTTGGAACATCTATCACCATCTGTTTTTTTTGTTCATGTGACTCTAGTTGCACAAAAAGGTCTCTCTATTGCAGTTTTGTGCGATATATCAATTTTACTATGCCTAAAAATGCTACCTCTTGCGAGTGCAAAAAGTTTTCAGCGAAAAATGAGTTTTGGCAAAATTGTCGTTTTTCCATTAGGGAAATTTTATTGCACAAGTTATATTCACGCAATTTGAGGGTCAGTGGAAAAGCAACTAGTATTGTTGTTCCAATGTGAAACAGACAAACTTGCCTTTTTATCAACAAACAACCAACTCAGTGTTGGTGCCAACACCCAGAGCAGGAGTCAAGCAGCTGGAACAAATTTTCAGAGGTTTCTCAAATTGATAATAGTCCTGAACAGATTCATCCTCAGGCCACTGCAGTGAATATTAGAAGAGGCAGGGTCAAGGAACATGTGCGGTGCAGCTTTATCAGGACAGATAAGCCATCTGCATTCCTCTGCAGCTCACATCAGCCTGAACACAAACACTTCTTCGAGCTGTATCAAAACATTTAGAACTCAAGATCTATATGTTACTACATCCTCATTCCTGTGTTGTTTGGTCAGAACTGTTACTCTCTGACATGCTTCTGGTCTTTGCACAAGGCCAAATGTGGAAAATTTCGAAGGTGGCAAGAGGATATTTGGTTTTTTTAGAGTTTTATTATTAGTACCTGATCTTAGGAGAAACGTGATTTGTTATACATGTGAAAATACTACATCAGGTCCACTATTTCTGAATAAAATGAGCTGTAGGTTTAATTAAAGACAGAAAGTGGGTTTTTAAATAATGATATGATACTTTGCAGGTAGCAAGGTGCTCTGGTTCTGCAAAGCATCATCTGTTTTGTCAGTGCTGATAGTTTGTAAAACACCCAATGAGTGTCAATTATTCTTAGATTTACCAAAAAAAACAAAAACAAAACTACTGTACTTTCCAGACTATAAGCACTACTTTTCTTTCCTTTTGAACCCTGCAGCTTATACAATGATACGACTTGAGTATAGATTTTTTTTACAGGCTCCGGCCTCCAGGGGGTGCTCTTAGCAGGAAGGGCTAAAGCGAGACAGACAGATGGAAGAGGTGATGTGCCAAGGAAGACGCTAGTTTTATGCTTAACTCATTCACGCACCCTCACCATGGAAAACACATGAAGAAATGCATATATACACTGAAGAAGAGGACTTCAGTGGTTTCAGTGGCAGGAGGAAGATGGAGACGGCATCATTGACTTTTTTGGTTTTCATAACCAGCCATTTTACTGCTGTGTTTACAAGCACTATTTGGAAAAAAGAAGTGGAGGTATGTAAATAAATATTTAAATAATCTTTCGGTTTACCATCCATCTGTGTAAATATCTCATGTCACAACGTGGACACCTGTGGCTTATAGAGAGGCGCGACTAATATTCAGGTGCAGTTTATAGCCGGGAAGTACAGTATGCTATCTTGTCCTATGCAGAAAAGGGGCAAGGACTGATACAAACAGCATACTGAGGGACACTTCAGGAGAGGGGACTCACACTGCATGTGCAAAACACTGACTGACTACAAGGACACCACCAGACTGGACAGTCAGGATAAGGACCTCCCTTAGCCTAGTAAACTAACCCGCCTCTAGTGGCAAAAAATATTTTTTGCCTGAATCGTTGGTCTAGGCACGCTCCATAG
>JAQQZY010000019.1:15859397-15869513 GCA_030068375.1 Ostorhinchus rueppellii | reverse complement strand
GTGGACCTGGTGTCATCTGTTTAGACCGTTTCTGTTTCAACGCCATGTTGGCTACGTTCTGACCAAAACAATGCAGCATACATGTGATGTTATCGCGCATGCGCAACAAAGGCAGAATCGACAAGCAGAATTGTTAAGCAGGCAGGCAAACGATTCCAAGGAATCGAGCTACTGGGAACCAGTTCTTTTTGAGAACCGGTTCTCGATTCCCATCACTAATTCTTACACTATTATTGAATACAGTTACAAGGTTCTTTATCATTGATCACCTGGTGATGCAGGTGCGACTGCGAACTGAGGCTCCACCCCCACAGGTCCTTGAGCAGACAGACCACACACCCCACGTCGCCCACTCGTTCCTAAAGTGTAGTTGTCGTCGGGCACGAACCAGATGCCCTGAGGCAGCCTTGGAAGAAGCACCCCAAATGGAGAGCCACAACTGGAAAAGAACAAATGGAACAAATAAGCTCAATTTACTAGAGGAAAAACTTAACAGGAGAACTCGGGTGACTGAAAGACAACTGACACAGATGAAAACCATGAAAAAGTCATGTTAAGACAAAAACACAATAACAAAGACAAAACAAGTCGAAGACGCATAATGTAAAAGCTGCAAGAGTACAAAAATGTCAATATAAAACAAGACAAAAATGCAACAAGAGGTGAAAAACAAAAATGATGTACAAGACAAAACAAGATACAAGTCAAGTAAAAGATACAATGACAGAAAGCAGACAAGCCTTATTATTGAGATGAACGTTCACATCTAGAAATGTCGACCACAATAATTGTTTTATCACCCAGGCTAAATTCTACTACAACTGAGGGAAGTAACTGATCATTTTAATTAATTAGTACTTTTCCGAAATTAAACATGTTGTGGGAAAGGACATGGTCTCCTATCTGTTTTGCCAACTTTGGATTTATTTTATAAATGTGTGTGTCTGGCTCAGTCAAATGCATAATTATGTCTAGAAAGTCATTTTGGACCATGTTCAGTGATGGAGGACTTAGTTACTGAAGCAAAACAGTCATATCAAACATCTCCAAAATGGATCCCTTTTAGCCTGATAATGTCTGTAATACCAACTCTGGAACTTTGTTGGATTAATAGTGGCATGATTTACTCACAAGGAAAGCAATTCCATTAAAGCAACAAATACTTATGATCAGAATAAAAACAAACATTTGTAACTCAGACATGTTTTGGTGATCAGTTGGATGTTCCACTCATTTCTGCATGGAATGGATCATTGTTCAACTGTCTTAGTTTGCCTTCAAATTGAACATTTTGCCCTCCTCATAGATTCTAAAGCTTGATTTTTTTTATGTATAAATATAGTGTGTTAAACATACTTGAAGTAATAGAATCTACAAGGTAGAGGCTGACCGATATGGGTTTTCCTAAGGCTGATGCAGATTTTAAAAAATTTGGTCAGCTGATGGCCGATATTTAGAGCTGATTTTTGAGGCTGATATTTATTCCAACAAGATATTCAAATAAGTTCAAGTCAAAGGTCATGTTTCGTCATTATATGGAGCTGGATATGTATTAAAGACACTTTAAGTTTTATGTGCATGAATGATACATAAGTTGATCAAATTGCATAAGAGCTTTGGTATGATTTTTAGGAAATATTGCTGGTGCATGGTGATGTCAAATGGGCGTGAGTTCGGCTGCTGCTGTAGCAGCATCTGGAGGTTTAGATAGTTGGAGAAGATCAATGTATGGCATCAGAAGATGGATCCTTCTAGGAGTCAAAAATTAAACTATTTCTGAGTAAGTCTGTGAATGTGGGCCAGGTAGGTACAGAAAGGAGACAAACAGTTTTTTTGTTGTGGTGCCAGTGAAGAGAAGTTGCCAATACAAAAACAGTCTTCTGCAAATTTACTCTGCACAGAAGCAGTACATGGTCATCTGATCAGAGGGACTGCCAGAAGAAAGGTTGTTGGGTATACTTATACAGAGGAATTTACATAACAAGACAATACTATCTGTTCTGGTCAGCAGACGACTATGGGGCTGGCACTTAAGATTAAGATAGGCTGCTCTGTGTCGTCCAAGGAGGCATAGAAGGGGTACAAACCTGATAGATACAAACAGGAATGTGCACGATTTATTCTAGCAGACTGGTTAGGAGATGGAGCAAAGCTTACCAAGTCAATGGTCAAGCTGTTATACACACACACACACACACACACCAGAAACCACTGAGTGAGAACCATAAAACATCTGATAATCCTAACAATTAACATAGTTGTAGCAGATCTACAACACTAAGATGAAGTACTAACACATGAAGTGATATAAATGTTCCACAACACACAACAGTGAGAGTGAACAAGAGAACAGTGCAGAGACATTAAGGGGCTCATGTCTCTGAACTTGTCTTTTAGTACTAAACCCTTCCTTTTGGTTCATGTTCATTCCACTTGCTCTAATAAAAGTGCAGAAGTGGTGTTATGTTAAATGTGTGTGAGGAGTTAAAGTCTGAGTGTTCTAAGCTGCTGTATGAGGAAGCAGTGGGAACGCTGCCAGTTTCAGTCCTCCTCCAGGGGAAAACTGTGGAATGTGTTTGAGGAGTGCCATTCACATTTCTCTAATCACTTTTATTGTTCGGCTCTGGCGATTCTGATCCGTCAGGCTCCCAAGGTTGGGTGTTGCTTTTTTAGACCTTGTACTCTGTACTCTGAATAGATTAACTGCCCGCTGGATCCTGTGCTATAAATAACATGGGTTCTGTTCGGCATCACACAGTAACAACAATGCTCCCATCTCATATCCTACCACCGTGACACACACAGGTTGTTTCCATAGGTTTGCATATAGGGTGATATTAATACTACCTTCAATTACTGGAGACTTCTTTTAAAACAACACTACTCTTTTAATGCACTTCAGTAGTATCTTCTGTGCTTTACTGAAGTATTTACAGTTTAAAACAGGTCTGGTTTTAATGAATTCGAGATGAATTAGACGTCATTTTCATTTGGTATCACTGTGCTTCTTCACATCAGGACTGACGGTACCACAAAAGATGATGCCTTGGTGAACATAAGCATACAAATATAAAAGGTGGAAAATACAACTTTTCCTTTTACTCCCCATATTGTAACAAAATATCTAGACTTTCCTCTTCATAACATACTCATTACTTGAGTTTTAATGCATTTCAGGAGAATTATTATTTCTATTACCCATCACTGATGGAACAACAACACACAGAAAAGCCAGAAACAACATGGCAAATGTAACAAGATACAAAAGACATAAAATGTTTGTCTTTTTGTTTGGGCTTCTGCAGAGACTTTTTTTTTCACAAATTCCAAGACATAGACTCTGATTACAGGTTGGAATTTGTCTTGTTTTTCCTCACCTCGAACTCCTGATGTTTTTCCTTTTCCCATCTGTGAAAATGGGGCGCATTACTGCAAACCGTCAGTTACAACTGTACCTGTCGCCCCATGTTTATGTCTTGTGTTTATGTGATCTTGGTTGGTTGTGATCTGGAATACAATTTCGTTGCGCTGAAATATTGTGCACAATAACAATAATAATGTGACAATAAAGACAATTCTATTCTATTCTAAATATGAAACAAGATAAAAGAGGTAAGAAGACAGTAATGGAACAAAAATTGCAATGAGACAACACAGCTGTAATCTCTGATTCACTTTTCTTTATAAAATTAGTAACAGTGATATCTAGTCTTATTTTCTTCATATTTTGAGGTTAATATAATGACAAGTACAACACCAGTTCACATTAAAATAATATGAAAACAAAGTAACGGACAGTTATAGGTGGTTTTATAAAGATAAAGTCTTTACCTTGGGAAAAAAATACTAGCTATATAGTTACAATAATGACCTCTCGATCATCAAGTTTGAACCCTTGTCAGCATGCGCTGCTGTAGTTTGCTGCAGAGCGGTTTCCTCTGCCTATTTCCTCTAGTTTTCTATTGTTATGTGATGTTAAGGAAGTTCTGAGCATCAGCAGTAAGTTTGTACCTGCAGCCAATCAATCACAGCACAGAACAATATAAAAATAGGACCAATGTCACTGTATCTCACTAACATGTTCTCTCAAGACCATGATCAATAGTAACTTTATTGACATCTCATCAAAAATTAAAAACTGCTGCTATGATCACTTAGTAATCAGTGATCACTTTGCTATCCAATTAAATATGCACACAGAGAAATTTCTTCATAACCAGTCTAATTGGCACCTAAAGGTGAGCTGGCTACAAAATTCAGAATTTGTTAATCATGTAAGAAATAAAATTTATAGTTATTTTTAAATTAAATAAAAATGAAACTACTGCCAGTATACGATAGGATGTGTTTAAAGCAAATCAGAGGAGAAATGATCAGCTATTCAAGCTCCGAATGGAATCGAATTTAAAAAACTGAATGAAAGACTTAGACATAGACCTTAATACAAATTATGACCCTGTTAAAGAAAAAGACCTGCTACTCCTAAGAACTAACTGCAATGAACTGTCAGCTGATCAAGTAACAAAAAGTATTTTATGATTGAAACAGACTTATGATCAAGGAGAGAAGGCTGGAAAACAACTATCCTGGCAAATAAAAAAAATCAAAAACAAAAATGCACACACACAAAGTTAAAGAGCTATTAAATGTATTAAAACTTCAAATAACTTAACCGTGGATCCATTGGCAATAAATGACAGCTATTGAGAGTACTGTCAATTTTTAAATAAGCCAGAAACATCTCAAATATTTGAAGAACAAAATGAATTCTTTGACTGATATCAGTTGCAAACATTGACAGCAGATGCGAAAAAAAGTGAAGAAATTTAAATTGAAGAAATTTCAAAAGCAATTCAAAGTATTGGCAGCGGTAAAGTGCCAGGGTCTGATGGTCTACCTATTGAATTTTATAAAAAGGTCAAAGAAAAGTAAATTACTCCATGATTAAATATGTTTAATGAATCATTTCAAAACAAAGTTCTACCAGCCTTGGTAGAATTGGCAGTTATAACATTGACCTTAAATCAACATCCCCCACCCACCATCAGTCCTCTGTAATATGGTATGTTGCCGTACCCGGTCTTCAGTGGTAGCATCTGTCCCCAGTGAGAGGGGATACAGAGGGACAGTGGAAATTTGTCAACTTGTGAGTATGTTTGATGTTTGCGTGATTAAGGACCATGAAATTTTCAGATAAAAACATCGTATCAGAGGCAGAGCTGGTCTGCAAAACCAACAGCTAGTTTCCATTAAAAAAAAAAAAAAATACGACAGAAATTTGGATGTTTACTTCTGTAAACCTCATGACCACTACAAAGAAGGTTAGTGTGACTGTAGTTACACCAAGTAGAATGAAAACAAAGCAGATGAAGCCACTCGGATCTAAAGCAGTAAACCAACTCCCCTAACTTACTAATTTCACAATTTATATTAAGACAATGTGGGTTTTGTCCAAATAAGGGAGTGGCAGTGCTAATGGAAACCATTTAATGTCCCCATAGTAGAAGGAAAGTCACACTGAGCTAGAAGCGACCTGTGCTGTGCCTCTCCATCGTTTTCTGTCTTTCTCCATATTTTTCCATGCTGAGGTCACCTGAGGTTACCCTCATTAGTGTCGCTGCTGGTCAGATTAGTGCTGATAGCAGTTGTACATGAATGGAAGTGACTTCTGACCTTTTCAAGAACCCAACACCTCCCAACACAAAGAGAGAAAAATGGGGGGGGAAAAAAAACAAAAAAAAAAAAACAGGTACAGTAAGAAGAAACAGAACAGACCAGTTCCTTCAGTCAAAGGACAGTCTGCCAGCTCTTATGTGGTCTTGATCTTCTCATATCTGTTACAGTGTTTTCTTATTGTCACCTCTTATTTTCATTACTGGTTGTAAAAATCAGACTTGTTCCCTGTTTCAGCTGAACTTCTCCAGAGCTGCCTTTTGTCACTAATTATGTTCATAAACTTTAATAGACAGAATTTTTAGGTGCTGTCAAATGGTGGATACTAGAATTTTAATGGGGATGGTTCTTCAACACATCACCCAACCTTCCAATCTTGAAGGCAAGGTGTATTTGATCAGGCCTTTCACCTGAGGCCTGCCCAGCAATGTTTAACCTACGTATCAGGCCCGAAGACTCAAAAAAAGGCACAATACTTACAGAGGCCTTATGTGCAATAGAAAGAAAGTGGCAAGGTGAGGTAAAGCTAAGAGGTGGAAGGTGTACAGTTCAGTAGCCTCTGAAGCACATCTCAGCTTTTCACAGGTATAGGGGTCTAGTTGGCCTAATTGAACTGTGAGCAACTTGCACTGGGGTAGTTTGTACTTGAGCATGAAGGGGCTGGTATTAACTCAGGGCTAGGCAATCCTGGTCCTCGAGGGCCAGTATCCTGCATGTTTTAGATGTGTCCCTCTTCCAACAAACCTGATTCAAATGATGAGCCTATCATCAAGCTCTGCAGAAGCCTGTTAACGACTGTCAGGTGTGCTGGAAGACAGACATCTAAAACATGCAGGATACCGGCCCTCGAGGACCAGGATTGCCCACCCCTGTATTAACTTCACCTTGTCCAAGTCTGAGGCCATGGTTCTCAGAGTAGGGGGGGTTACACCTCTTGGTTGGGGCAGAGTTGCTAATCGAATGAGTTTAAGTATCTTTCTAGCCCCTTTTCTACTGCACTTCTATTTCAGGAATATTTTGCCTTTATTCTGGAACAACATCTATTCCAGTGTTTTGTTCATGCAGTCATCATTGCAGTGGCAAAGTGGGAAAGTGTTGACCAGTGGCATTCCACACCTGTTTTGGGGGGTGCTAAAGCACCCTTAAAGTTTTGTTTTTATTTTATTTTTTTTTTAATGTCTATTTTTGACAAGCTAGAAAAAAAAAATGTCAAAACCACATACAGTACATGGTTGAAATATAATATTTTAACAACAAAAATACAGCAGCACCCCCCCATACACACACACACACACACGTTATCTTGAAAATATGTAATTTTGTGTTCCTTTCCTCATACCTCCAACCTTTCCCCGACATGCACTGCCTTCCAGAGTTGGTCAGACACAGTACCTGGTTTAAACCAGGATAGGTGACACATTTCTATACTTCTACCACTCAATGTCAACACATTATTATCATCATCACTAGTCCTTATTTTTGCTGTATTGAAACATAGATCATTGTTTATGTGTTGTTTATGAAGTTAGAAAAAACATTAGCTAATTCCTACCCATCTATGAAACATTTCAGGTGGTTCAGTCAACCTGTCTGAACTGGAGTGCAAGAAGCTGCTCTTGTGACATGTGCATGTGTATTTATTAAACCTAAGACAGACAGACAGACATCCAGCCACAAGATGGATATAAGATTGATTTTAAAAAAAACAAACAAACAAAAAAAAACAGCTGGGTTTAGGTACGAGTGTCAAATCAAATGATGTGACTTAATTTTCCACAACAACCAAATATTCTATTATTTTGTATTATAAGTTGGATAAGAGGATCAGTTTATATCTCTTTGGGTATTTTCTTTGGGTATTTCCCTTTTGGTTAACAGTATAAAGAGAGAGGGGGGAGCAGAGAGAGGGCTTTATTTATTAGTATTCTTATCAGTATTTTCTCATATTTATGTTATTTTTCATCTCGGACACAATTTATTTGTATATGATTGTCAGTGCAAAGAGAGAGATGGAAGAAAGGAAGGAGAGGAAAGAGTGCAAGATCAGGCAGAATCAAGTAAGAAAATGGACAAAGAATAGTGGCCAAGCAGTAACTATTAAGCTGAGAAAGAAAAACATTCCATTCACAATATCATTTTATGTATGCATCACGGAAGTTATGTGTTCTCCCTACATTAAATGCTTTCTAGCACACATGCATTTAAAAGTGGACTTTATTCGAAACAGAAGACAAGTTTATTGTTATTTGTACTATATAATACAGACAAAAGGGAACAAGGCAGAGACAAACATTGAAAAAGCCAATTTCTGTTAATGTGTTTTACATGTTGTGGATTGCATTTCTAATAAAAGTCCAAAAACAAGTCAAAGGTCAATTTGGTGTTTTTGGTCCTCACTATAAGGGGCTGTTTTACTCCAGAAACATACATATATATATCATTTATGTGTATATGTATATGTTGAGGAGTAGGTGTATAAAAATGAGTTGGCCTCCTCCAGAAATTAGTGTTAGGATGTATTTATTTTATTATTCCAATCCATTCCTCTTTTACTGTGGCTCAGCATATAAATAACTTCTATTAGATTTGATGGTTTAGTCACAGAGTTTCCCCTACCCCGAAGTGTTACACTTTTCTTTCACAAATATGGGAATGAAGGTCAGAAATTGCGTTAAAATGTACAAAACAGTAAAAATGTATCTTGCCTGGCTGGCCTCTGATCTTAGAATCACCCCTGGTGTCAACATTTGACCACAATATAAATACTTGAAAAACTGGAAAATACAAGTCCAGAAACAGTGTTGGAAAGATGGATGCCTCACTCAGGTTTCATACACTTTCATTTCATTTTTACTTCATTTTAATTTGTTCAAATAGAAACATTTGTAGAAGGTTAAACTCATCACTACTCAGACCTCTGAAAGAAGAGGGTGAATTTGCATTCATAAAAAAATAAATAAAATAAAATAGTGCCCTCAATTTTATTTTGCATCATTGTGCATCTTTACAACATCAAGACTAATTTTAACCTACATGTATGAAGCCACCTATCATATCCAAACCCATCACCGCACTTTATTAGCTCTGTGCCTGTGCTGTTGTAGGTCTGCCTTCATCCACTATCATTCTGGAAGAAGGGTTAAAGTTCTTGGGTGAAAGAAGGAAAAGGAGAAAGAAGCTGTTTAGGAATGTGTGCACACGAGGAAGCAGGTTGTAATATAAAATGATTAAAACCTTACAAAACAAATTAGGACATAAAAAACGTGCGCCTTTTCCATTTTCAGGTTGTGCTTGGAGATCTGAGGTTGGCCTTTGATGCAACAAGAAGGACTTTCAAAACAGCAATGCAAAGAAGAGGACTGATAAATACATTCAGGAAGTGTCACACACACACACACACACACCACAAGATTAAAATGATGAAAAAGAAAACAACAGAAAAGTTCCAACAAGCAAGAACATCATTAGATTCGAGGCAAACACTTGTAAAAATCGAAAAGCATTAAAAATGAAAGACAAGAGGAAAATGATGTAACAAACATTGCTGTGTGCCTGTTTTCTTTTGATCGGTACTGTCATATTTACAAAAAATCTAAATAATTAATAACTGGTGAACATGATAAGCAAAGTAAAGTGTTCTTTTGTAACTTTAGTGACTAAAGAACATAAAAAAGTTAGTAGTTCACTTACACTCTGTGGGGAGGACAGGACGACCGTAGCAAGCAGCAGGAGGACAAAGGTCAGCACATGGAACAGAGTCAACTTTCTGAAAAAAAAACAAACAAACAAAAAACAAAAACAGAAACACACAGTGAGGCTCAGATTTACACACAGCACTAAACACGTCAACGTTACTACACGGGACAAAGGAGGAAACAAAGAGCTAAGAGGAGGCAGACCTCTCCACCGGCCTCTGCAGCTCCGAGGTCTGCAGGTCATGCAGAATATCCACAAATAAGCCATTAGGTCTGTGAAAACCCCCGAGCTGAAGTCAAGGTCAGGTATGGACCCCATACCTAGTCATATATTCAGGGCTAAGACCCCCAACGACTTGGAGCCAAGTTATTAACTCGCACACAGTTTGACTGACAACGACCACAACAATCAGCTTCTGAGAAACTGACAAAATTAGGCAGCGCCCATTTCAACTGTTTAACCCTTTAAATATCACATCAGAGTTTTGATTTTCTATATCTCTGCTACAATTCCAGTTTATCACCCAATATTCTGTACAATCCTCAATTCAAGTCTGTGCAATAAAACAGTTAATATTGTTTTATTAGAATTTTCTTGGTCTTCTGCCAGACCCTTTATTTGAGTTTGAGGACATGTGCCGAGTACATCAAAGCAGCTAATATCATGAACATCAAGAACAATTCAATAATGCAGAACAAACTGAAGTACCAGAGCCATGAGCTTGCCTTACAATAAGTATCTCATATA
>JAQQZY010000019.1:15766019-15777411 GCA_030068375.1 Ostorhinchus rueppellii | reverse complement strand
GGTGTTTTTCGTTGATTTTACACTGTAGAGTGAACCAAAATTTTTCATTTTTTTTCCAAACCTTCTATTTTATTGCTTGCAACGCGACTGTGGGGAGATTTTTTAAGCCAAATGGTAAAATATGTGCCAAAAAAGATCTCCCACCCCACCTTTAACAGAGGAATTTATAACTTTCAGAAAGTAAAGGGAGTGAAGAGAATCCTTCCACTCCACCTTTTTTTTACTGTTCAAAAACAAACATATGACCCTCTTTCTAATTCTAATTTAAAGCTGCACTATATAACATGGATATTTTAATGTATATCTGCCCTTGCTAACATATGAAGTGAAAGAAAAGAAAGAGATGCAAAGAAAAGTCATATTAAAATAGTCTTACCAACACATGCAAAGTTACAAATACACTCCAACTCAGATGAAAAAATATCAGACTATATATAGTTGTTTATAAATACAGCACAAACAAAAAATAATATCACAGGCTCATGTCAAAATTAGCTCATACAGTCAGGACACAAGGGACATTAAGGCAATGCAGAAGACAGGATCAGCAAATCCCATCAATCATTCAAGACAGCAGGCAGGACAGTGGCAGTGTGATGGATGACAGCGGTGAAATGAGACAGAGAGGAATGCGCCATACGTCCAGCTTGTCACGCTAAGTTTATACTACCACACATCAGTGCAGAAACCACTTCATGAACAGCAGAGACTGCCTCAGTCTAAAGGGCTATATGCACTAAGATTGTGCAGTCACATTTTTAAGAAGAAAAAATGCTTTTCATCCTACACATGACTCCTGTATTTGCAAACACATATTCCACATACAAAAATATATGACAGTTAGTCCAGCGCTTGTGATTTCCAAACACCACAGACACATTACATGTGAATATATAACAGGATGTTTGTCACTGACCAGTTAGCATATTGTACTGGAAGTAATAAGAGAATGTGCTGTCGCTGCTAAAATAAGTCACTTAAAAATCCCCAAGTTAAATATAGTTTAAAATAATCTGAAAACAGAGTTCTCCCTGCCCATTTTCTGTGTTTGATTAAACTGTAAACTCTCTAAACTCAACATGAGGAGCTACAGAGCAGCAGTCACTTAAGGACAGAATTAACGTTTAGAGGCTTTGTAAAGCAGAAGCAGTCAACATTGTCAAAATTACCAGGTGGTGATGATTGCACTGAGAGACAAAAATAGTTTGGTTAAAGCAGGATGCTGTCACTGAAAGCAGCTGTGGGGAAAAACAAGTCAGTGGCAGACATCCTGGGCTGCCCTGTGTCGCCACCAGGCCAATAAACTGACCACAATGTTTGACACGCTGTTCTACACACTGTTAATGTCTTCATGCTCCAGCACGCAAATGGCACAAAAAAGCCATTCTGCTGTCTCTTAATGTCGTTTAGATTTTTTTTTTTGGCCTGGATTTGTACATTAAGTCAACAGTTGCTTATGTAAGATCTGTTTCTTAAAGTCTGACATTTTAGATATGGTACATGTGTTTTGTTTCTTTCATTTCTTGTTTAACTGTTTAAATAATAATCAATAAATGGGTCAGATATGCCAGACAAACTGGGAAACGGGGGCTTATATCGACAACAAATATTTGTAGTTTAGCTCTACAGTCATAGCTTAGAAATCTTAAAAAAAAAAACTAGAAAAGCATTCAGAGAGCACAGACCTCTGCCAAGGTAGCATTCGTACTTTTTTTTTTTTTTAATAAGGTAGGGTTTCTACTTTCCTCCTCTAGATGGCACTGAATGACCTCATATGGAGCTCTGTGCCACCATGCTCTATCTCGCAAGGATAAAGAATCCTTTAAAAAATTCCTGAATCCAGACAGTGATCCAGATCACCTCCAAAATTTAATCATCTCTTCCTTGGCCCAGAGCGGACATATCCTGAAAATTTCATCAAAATCTGTCCATAACTTTTTGAGTTATGTTGTTAACAAACAAACAAACTTACAAACCCTGGCAAAAGCATAACCTCCTTGGCAAAGGTAATTACTTGTTATAAAAGGATAATGGGGATAAAAGGCTTATATTTAGTATTATTTAGAGAAGGTTTTATATTATATTTATTTTTTATAATTTGGATTGATAACAATTATGTAAAATATACAACAGTGTAAATCTTAACTCAATACACACATTGTATATCTGTTTATTGTTTATACAAAAAAACACAGGTCTGAAAATGAGAACAAACTGACTGCATGTAATTATATTCAAATAAGACCTTATTCCTCACCCAAATAAACCATTGGCGAGACAATCATAGCAGTAGTTTGATGTCTCATTGTATTCAAACAGTAATTATGTCCCTAAAATACAGTACTCCAGTTTCTGCACAAACGCAGCCCTTACTTCATTCTCCTCCTTCATCTCGTCTTTTTCTCCCTCTACAGGTACATTTTTAGGTTCCCAAACACCATATACAGTGAAACATATTCTCTAAAATGTGCAGCTGTTTATTTTTGATGACAGATAATCAAACGTCTCCTGTGAAGTGAAACACTGATGCTCGTGGGGATTGTTTGGCATTGTTATGATCTACAGACACATGTGAGGGTTCGGTCAAAAAACAGCAGGTTCTTTTTTTCTATTCATAGATTCGGTGTCTGAGTACAGCTTTAGTTATAGGCAGACATGACTCAGCCATATAACCTATTTAATTACCAGACAGTCAATAAAGTCAACTGACCAAAACTGCAAGAAAAACATGTGGTTTTCATTACAGAAGAGAGGCTGTTCCATTTTGGGGATTAACCTTAGGCTGAACCAATGCTAATTTTATGATTTCATTGGGACCATTTTGAAATAATAACATGACAACATTGAAATCATCCATAGACTTCAATGTTAATGATTACTGCTCAGTTTACCTACATTTACTTTAACAAAGACTGCCACCTGCTGGCAGATAAACCTCCCACATTTACTCATGCACTTTTGCAACTAACTACACAAACAAAGTAACTCTGAGGCAAAAATATTCACAAATATCCAAGGAATAAAATGTTAAAAAAAATATGGCAAGATCATATTTCATTCACTGCATCTTAGTTTTATTTAATCAACATTACACGACAGCAACTAAGGGCACACTTATATCCAAAAACAACAGGTACATTCAGTGGATGTATATCAAATTAATTTAAAGGCATTTAGATATAGCTTCATGTATGTGTTTTTGTCCTCTTCTGATTATTGACAAAGGGAAAAGTAGAAGTACTAATTGTGCACCTTTCAGCTGAGGAAGAAGGGCCAGGATTGTTTAAGATGCATTTAAGAGGCATCGTAAATGAGAACAATTCCACGGCAATTCTGAAATACATCAACAGAATATAAGGTAAATTCTTTAACAAAAACAGTGGAGTGACAAAATACATTTTTTTGTTTTTGTTTGAAATTATTTTATGACATACTGCTCAGTTACGACAAGGTAAAACGAAAAATAGACACAGCCCAGGCCCAAACTGTCAAAGAGGTTTACCATAAAGGCAACATCTTTCGACAACATCCTATAAGTAACATATGAAGAGCCATCTCTTTATTTTATTATCTTTTACTTTCTTTTTTTCTTTTACTTTACTTTTTTTTTTTTTTTTTACTAGTCTGCAGCCTATTATTAAGCAGTCTATACAGAAGTCCCTTAAAAATGTGTTTCTCATATGGCCCTATAAGTTGGTCTTTGAGCATTTAGGACATTGAGGAGAACTTTAACAACAGCTGTACAACAATACAGTAACACAATTAATAATATTAGTTTCACACATTTGGAGACTTTTGTGGATTTACTTGTGTAAATTAAGTAAATGCCCACATGCCTGCCTACACACTGATACAGCTGTGAAGTAAAAATTGACCTTCTTTATATTATTTATGAATGGTAAATATTTCACAATTTAGTTAACAGCAGCTGCACAAAGAGCAAGTAAATGTAAGCAAGTAAAATACAGTAATAAAAAAATAATGTCATAAACAATATTTCACAAATTCACTATTTAACATTTATGATAAATGCATATTCAGTAACACAACTTCATGATATTTATTTCAACCCAGATTTGCATTCATTTGGATCAAGATCTTGATAGGCGGGTCAAACTGCTGTGTCAAATATTCCCCATCACATCCCAAAGATTCAGAATGGAGTTCAGGTCTGGAATCTGTTGGGTTCATCCATGTGTGTAAATGATGCTCGTCGAACCACTCTTTCCACAATTTCAACAGAAGGCGTGGTGGCCAAGTGGTAAGGCGTTGGTCTCGTAAACCAAAGATCATGGGTTCAACCCCCATCCATGCCTTCAACACAAACTTCAATTTCCCACCACAACCTGTAGTTAGGTGATCTGTGTCACATGTTGAAGAAAACACAAACATGTAATTCAATGTGAGTTAAAATTGAGATGTTTAGGTGGCAACCTCACACTATAATCAGATGCAACTTTTTCTTGTATTTCCTTGCTTTCTGTACATACTTGCACTTACAGACCTGTAAACTGCATATTTGCTTTGGAGATTATATATATTGTTCCACATTAGAATTGTGTATTGTAAATATTGTTCACTTACTCATTCTTTTATTTCATTATCTTCTTCACTACTATACTATCTGTGCATCTGTGGGCTGTTCCAAACTACATCTCACTCTACTTGTATAGTGGCAATAAAGAACTTCTACTTCTACTTTGACTCTGAGGAATCCTGGTACAGTATTGTCTATTTTTTTTTTTTTTTTTTTTTTAGAGCTGGTAGTTCTGAGATAAACATTCCTTTTGAGAATGCCCATTCTCTCATTAATTCTCAGATTTTCGCATTTAGACCCAAGATTGTATCTTGGAAACTACAGTCAACCAACATTTTTGACATAACTTTTCTTTATAAGTGCCTTAAACTTAATATTAGTTTCACTACTTTTATTCAGGATGCATTTTACTTGTAGACCAGTGTAAGTTGTTGCATCTGAAATATAATAACTGCAGCGATCACCCAATGAATGGTTCTCTTTACTATTTGCTTTGTTAAATCAAGGGTTTCTTTTGTTTATTTGTCCAGGCAGTGTATATGCAGATTAGCATTTTAACACCTTTAACACTTCCAATTTTGTTGCCCGATAAACTAAACTAACGTTGTAAAACTCACGCATTAATTAAGAAACCTTCTGCTTGTAGATGTAGATTTTTGGAGAAATAGGAATAGTGAACAGTGTCTGTCCAAACCCACAGTGTTCTCTTCTGCCGACCATCACGTAGAGGATTTAATATTGTTCTAATGCCTTACATTCCCTGCACATGCGCAGTGCAGTTTATCAAGACAGAATGTTCTCGTACAGAAGTCTCGCGTTGTCGTAAAGAAAACTGCGACTGGAGGGACTCGAAAGGAGCGACCGGCCCTGAGGCTGAGTTTATTCGGATTTTGGGCGAACGAAGCATCGATTGCTAAAATGACCAGTGGGTATCGACATATATTTTGACTGTAAGGCATTTATGTACTTTATAAGATTGCATGTGGTCTTTGTTCGCTGTATTTTTTTTTTGCCTCCCGTTAGCATTGGCTACCACCGACATCGGTTCCGTCTATTTCCTGAAAGAGAGTATCAGTATTTACACACACAAACACAAAATAAGAACGTCCTGTCTCGATCTTTACGTAGCTGTCAGTGTTTGCGTCTTAGTTTTAAAGCTGTACTTATATTGATTCTATACACTGCGCTTTAGGGAATGTTTGGAATCTAGTATGTGGCACTAACGTTGGAGGTTTGTCAACAGCGACTGGCCATTCGCTCGTCTGTTGTTCAGCTGTTAGACTGAGCCTCGGCCTGCTTTAGAGCCATAGTTAGCAATAAGACGCACATTGATATTTTTGTGTTTACACGGGCGCGGCGTTGTTATCACCATTACATACATCAATGTGACTGCCTCTTGCACTAATCTTTATTTACCTGGTGCGATAAAGTGTAATTCGTTGGAAGATGCTTTGCTGCCCGCTATGTGTTGCTTTTCCGGGAATGAAGCTGCTCCAGAGCGCCTCTGCCACGTCGGCTGCTGTCATGTGTCTGCACCATTTGTTTTGCACCGTGCTTTAAACGGCCCGACCGAGCATCATTATACGTTTTTTTTTTTGTGAACCAAAGACGCTTTTATATATGTATTGACACTTCTGAGACGTTGGAAAGATGTAGTTCACAAACTCTCAACGTGTTTTTCTTGTTACCGTGTACTTTAAAGTGTCGTTTCCCCTTTTTGTTTTATTTTTGCATTTGCTTTATGACATGCAGGAGGAAACCAACGTGAGCTTGCACGCCAGAAGAATGCCAAAAAGCAGAACGAACAAGGCAAAGGGAAGAGAGGCGACGATGGGCTGTCTGCTGCTGCCCGTAAGCAGAGGTAAACAGAGGCCAGCAACAAAGAACTGGGATGAACAGAAACTTAAGAATGTCAGTCAGATGTGTTTGCTATGGCAGGATTACCATTATCTGCCTATATGTTTAGAAAAAACCTTGCATACTCATAAAATGTACATTTTGAAATGTAATATGCTGATTCTGGCATTACCAATGTATTATAAACTTTCCCTGTAATTTATTACTGATGTTATAAACACATGGTTTACAGTATTAAATAAATGTTTGCTGTTGGGGTTTTCCTGACAATGTCTGTTCTCTCTTGTCCTCTGTAGGGATGCTGAAATAATGCAACAGAAGCAGAAGAAAGCGGATGAAGGAGGGAAGCCAGGCTCGAAGACCAAGTAAAGACAGAAGCTCCAGTTGAAATCAACTCAGTGTTTCAAGAACATCCCACGTTGAGCATTCTTCCTGATATTTATGAAAATGGATCTGTCATTTTTGTCTAGACTCAAGAATCTAGGATCCTACATTCTTCCCTATGGCAAATGACATTGCTTGTTGGATTTGTTATTTTACTTGTTGAAATTAAGTCTGAGCAAGTTAGCGGTTGTCCATTCTGATGTTGCATGCACAGGAGCATCAGTGGTGTGAGCAGCAGGAGAAAGATGAACAATTCTTGGCGCAAAGCATCTACGTAACATTTGTGTATTTTTGTACAAAAATGTCCCCTGCTGGTTTCAAATAAAGTGTATCTTTTTAGTTCATGCGTGCCTGAGTTATTTGGAAAGTTGATGTCAAAATAAATGTGGTATATTCACATTAGCTGTACTTCAGGTTGCACAAAGAAACATTTTATATCCTTAACAAAAAGACCTCCCCCCCCCCCAAAAAAAAGGATTAAAATACACAGAAATATCAGTGTTATTGATATGGTTGCTTCCATCTCAAAGATTATTATTCATATTGAGTCACTTACAGTTTAAATAACTTGAATATGTACCTCTCCTTTTTCAAACCTGTTCACACATTGTAACAAACTACTGAGGAGAGCTGATGCCCTGACAAATAAAAGATTTAAAACCTAGTTTTAGCAGCTAATTACATTGGTCAAAGCAGTCTGAGTGTAAACCAGTTGAACCTGCAAGATTACACTAAATTTATCACTTCTAGAGTCTACATTTTACTGTTTTTAACACTACATGTTTAGCATACCTATGCATATTTTAACAGTTTATGTGCTTAAGAGCTTCAGATTTAACTACAGCTCCAGAAAAAAGATACCACTGCAAAATGATCACTTTCTCTGATATTACTATTTATAAGTATGTGTTTGAGTAACATGAACATTTTTGTTTCATTCTCCAAACTACCAACAACATTTTAAACATTTTTCAGACCTCAAATAATGCAAAGAAGACTATTTCATACAGCATTTTTATACTTCTTAAATAAGACATGCCCGTGACCCTAGTGAGGATAAAGCAGGTATAGAAAATGAATGAATGAATGAAATAAGACATGGATCAGGTGTTTATTCAGTATTATAAGATTGTGTTGGAATTTAACTGACAGGAATAGAATGGCTGTCATACACACACACACACACACACACACACACACACACACACACACACACACACACACACACACACTAGCTGAATTCAGAGGAAATTGCAGTGGTCTTATTTTTTTTCCAGAGCTGTACATATTTTTCCTTGACACATGATTTTATTGAAGTACTGCTGAGTTTAGTTCTTGCTTCTTTTACATTTTTGAAAATATTTTCTTTGAATTTATTGTTTTTGCAGGCTTTTCCAGGCCCAACAACTGCTTCCTACAATAATACATATACCCAACAAATAAGAGCATTATTTTTGCTGCAGCTTGTCTTTGTTCACCAAAGATTATAACAGAAATGCAGCAATACACAGAAGTTTATTGCGCTGCATCAGAATTTCCCATGTCATTATCTTTGGCTTGTTGCAGTTTTGTTTCTATGCTTTTCAAACTCCGAAATGCTCAGTGCACATTTAATAAATACATACATGAATGACTGATCAACCTATGGGTGGAAATATCCCAGTAAATACATAATAAAATAAAGAATGAAAATACTCAGAGTTTCAAATGCGCAGTGATAACAGATACAGTAAGAAATCATTAGGCTCTTTTCTTCTGCAGGAACATTGAGCATTACCTGAAACTTTGAAATACCCCAGTATGTTCCCACCTAACTTACCCAGGTAAAAATACACTACATTTTGGTACATTTTTTTTTTTTTAATCAAATAGAGTTTTGGGTCTCCTATAACCTCTGAAAAGGGGTGTAAAAATACAGGATATTGAATAATGACAATTGCTAAAGAAGTGGGGTTTTTTTTGTTTTGTTTTGTTTTCCAGGAACAAAGTTATGATTAAATGGACTCCAGTGTAAATAGTGTCTCAGCTATGGAGAAGACTGGATCTGTGAAATAGGTCCAGTTTCCACAGCCTGAAGGCCTGTTATGGGTGTAGCCAGTATAACTCTGTGGCAAACATGAGACAAAATGAAAGAATGCACCCAGTTTTAGGGGAAGAACACAGTGAGATCACTACCCATGGAACCAACAGAACAAACTTGACTACAAAGAACCATTGAACCACAAAATAACCCACGTCCCTCCACACCTTCATTTGCGTGAATAACATAAAAGCCATGACCTTGATGCTGACTTGTGGATAAAGGCAGAATACATGTACTTTGTCTCTGCCCCGCCTGGCCTGTGTTGTGTAACAGTAGTTTAACTCAATTCAACTAGTTCTGCCAACAATAATAACAGTGCACGCATGACCTTCTAACCACTAGGTGGAAGCACACACCATGGCATTTAAACATCTATTTTTAACAGTGAATAATTGTGTGAATAGCAAAGCAGGGAAATTGATTTGGTTCCGTTGTGTTGCAGTATGTGATCTCTCTACTTAAGCAACATAAAGTGTGCAGGATTTTGGAACAGCTTTGTATCATGTGATCAGACAGAAAACACATATGCATACAACGTCTTATTCAAACTATAGAAATGAATGTGTTTAAGGGCCATTATGCTGACTTTATTTCCTGTAGACTTAACCTTAACCTCAACCTTCACCCTGAAAGACATTTTAAGTGTCTAATATCTTCTAAAAATGCACATTTGTCCCGAGTAATACTGAAAAATAGTCAAGTTTAATGTCCTCACACACACCACATACACCTTATATATAGTATGTAAATGTATTAAAGTTGTATCCTGTAAATGACTGTTGTCTAACATGAGCAGAAAGTGCATATGGTTGGCATTTTATATGAGTCAGTAAGCTACAGCTACAGCTCAGCTTATTTATAGCCAATAAGCTGTGTGTCTACTTTCTGAAATCCAGAGAGTTTGTAGCCTCAGTTCTCAGATTACAGGGCGTATAATTAAGTCACAGATTTAGTTCTTTCCATCTCAGATAACAGGGAAGCGGATGAAGCACAGAATAACGATGAGGCGAAAAACGCAGAATCAGCAAGTTGCTTATATTGGAGGACATTCAAACTTTATCCGCTTTTATTCACGGTACTGTTCTTACAGCTTTGGGTGGATCTCACTTAAATTGTAGCACAAGGCCCATCTGACTCAAACGCCAGCGTGTTTTGGCAAGTTGTCTAACACAGACCACAGGAGAGACTTGATAATGATGAGGAACTCCAGATATAAAGAAAAGAAAATGTAATTACATTATATACAAAAAAAAAAAAAAAAAAAAAATCCAGACTGATTCTGATTTTTCTGTTGAATCCATTGAGATCTGGCAATAAAAGATAAAACACCCTATTATTGTGGTTCAGTTTAGCTCTTTAGTGTCAGAATACTAACTGGAAAGAGGGCAGACAGCATTACATGATTTCTGAATAAAAGTTAACTCTCAAAAACCTAAGCGGCAACCAAAGTAATTTACTGTTCTAAAATGTTTCATAGTAAATAATTCACTGATCCTATCAATGCATTCAAATGATTCAGGTAAAACGTACTTTATCAGCTTTTCAGTGGCATCAGATAAGACCCATTTGGACCTTCAGAGGCTCCATAGTTCTATCTTCTGCTCCACTGATTCACCAGTAAAACCTGTGTAGTTTGACACATGACAGTGGTTGTAGATGCTTTTTTTTTTTTTTTTAATGTTCTGTTAATGAATTTGAATCTTCCTTCTCTCTGAGCTTTCATGAACATCCACATTTTCAGTAAATTAAATAAAAGAAAAACACTTGATTTTCAGTAAAAAAGGTAGATGTTAAAATAATTAGATTTCGAGAAAAGTCCTTTTGGCAGTCACCACAGAAACATTTCTCCGTCTTTAAGGGTTAAACATGGCCTATAATTACCTTCACTGAAGCAAAATCTGTTATCTACGTTGGAGTTCATGTCATTGTCAGCATTTATCTCCAGCTCAGTCAAGCAAATGCTTGGAAATGTATGTAAAACTCATTTGTTTTGAAATAAATGTGGTTATCATGTTCATTATGTGGCTGATAAATTCAGCCAGAGGCAGGTACTCCTCCTGTTTCATTATGCAATGTTTTGATAATGCTTGTTTTCTTTGATACAAAATGAATGAATCCTTCCAACAGTGACACAGAGGTAGTGATAATATGATGAATAATGGATGCTGATAACCACAGTCTGCACAGTCTAACACTAACCTTTGTCATGTAAAGTTAGAAATAATGTTTGTAAAAAATAACTAATTCTACACTGGTTTAATTTGTTTATGGCACTCCTCAGTCTATTTCATGTTCTCCTTGATGAAGTAAAACTGTGTAGGCCAGTGTGTGTAAAAATTATACAAATGTTATTTAGTAATTCTGTTTTTATACTAGTCTTTTATGAAGTCAGGGTCAAATTTATTAAAATAACATATTTAGCTACCCAAAGTGCTGTACAAAGATGAGTTAAATAAAAAAAAATCTTCCTCTCGCCCACCTGGGCGGTGTCTCCTCCAGACTCGGGTCCTCTACCAGAGGCCTGGGAGTCT
>JAQQZY010000019.1:15725852-15738425 GCA_030068375.1 Ostorhinchus rueppellii | reverse complement strand
ACACACACACACACACACACACACACATACTGCCAGTTACAGTGCAGAAATGGTTAAACCCACAAACACATTTACCCAATAAACATAATGATGCTGATACTAAAACACAGCCTGTCCTTGGGTTGCCAGTAGTTCAGTCTATATTTAGACAATCTTATCTGCCACTATATTAGACAGACTTCATTTGGATACTGTCTTAGTCTTTCATATCCCTATTTGGAGCTAAGAATACACTCACAAATAGGATCTTGGACTTTATGAGAATTACATAATCTTAGATAAGCTTGTAGTTCGGCTGCTTTTGCCAAGGGAGAGACCATTATGTAATAAAGAGAAAAGGTAATGAAATTTAGCTGCGTAAAATGCCAGAGAGGATCATAAACTCCGCTCCAGACAGTACTATAACTTTTAGGAAAACTGAGTGAAATGGCCTCTGAGGAAAGAAAAAGTCTGTTTCACTTTGTGCTTTTGGCAAATCAACCATTTCAATATTTTCATAAATATGATAATTAAATTATTATAATGGACATAAACCGGCACAACTGTCATCATTGTGGATGTGCACAAGTTCAGAAAAAGAATCTATTTTCTTTCTACATTAAATATCGTTAATGAAGCGATGTTAGCGTTATGATTTACCCTCTGAGGATCAAGTTCGATGTGCTGCACAGGCTGAGGCTCAGGAAACAGAATCATTTCCTCTATGATGTGCATCTTGTCATTTGCGTTTATGGCCTTATGGAGTTTCCCATCATCTGGAAGAGACAGTGGAAAAATTTCAGTGAATATTACTGAAGGCAAAAGACTGTCTGTGAGAGAATAAAGCAACTTCTATTGTTTTGTTTTAAACAGAAACCATGACTTGAAGCTGTTTGACTTTGAATTCAGACTGCTACGATAAACAAACTCAGAAATTACTTGTTGTATTTCAGAGAAAATCATATTTATGCCCAGTTATAGTCAGAATTTCAATTGCTTCAAGCTGCTGTTGAAGTAAATCATACCTGTTCCTATGAAGAGCACATCATAGGCTCTCTCCATGCCCTGGATCTTGTGCACGGCGATCTGTGTGTAACGTACACTGCGTTTGAGGAGCAGGGGAGCGCTGCGGATCACACTGTCCATAAGGAAATGGTCCTTGACAAAGTTGAGCACTTTATCAGGCATGTGCAAGGACGACTGGATACCCATTTGCCTGGCGTGGTTGGTCACGCACTGTGTAGGAGTAAATGAGAAATGGAAAAATGAATCTCTGCTTATTCATTGCTCATCTGTCCTAGAGAAAGTAAGTGCAGTAAGAAAATGCATTTGCCATTTTGTAAATGAATGAATGCATGAGATGGACCAAAGGCATCAGTTTGAACTGTGTAACAGGATTCCACTCACCGCTCCGGGCCGTGGTTCTGGGACCGGGTGGTTGTAGGTGTACCACTGCTGGGTCTCCCTGTTGACCTCACGGTAGCGTCCGCTGAATGCTCTTTCCACCTGCGCCATGGTGAAGGCACACACCGCCGAACTGCCTGATGCACCTTTATACCTGAATAGAACATGATTTACAAAGCATGTTCTGAGTTATTTACAAAAAAGGGTGAATTAGGGTGATTTTTTTTTGCTTTGAAATCAAATAACCTGTTGTTTTTCTGACATACAAGCCACCAAACAGTTCCTTCCACCATGGATTAGCTGCTATTCATTTTATTACCACAAATTACTCCTCTATTCAAATTGTCATTTCTATTGTTCTTTCCTGTTTCGGAGAGAAACTGCAGCGGCAACTTCTCACTGGTGAACAGTTGATGAGTGGGTGCTTGAATGATTTCCATATTAAAACCTTTATTTTGTTGATACATTAATTAGACACTGGTTTGCCTGAGCTTGAGTTGGTACTTAAGCTCATTAGAGCTGTTCTAAATTCAGATGAGCCAAAGAAGTAAAGGCAACTTGCCAAGTTTGAGAGCAGATAATAATAATAATATAAAAAAGAAACTACTGGCTTTGGATGGAGTGTGAGCTGTGTCAGTGTGTTTTCCACTGATGTTCTGGTAGGTCTGTGCATTCAAGGGTGCATGTGTGCAGAAACTCAACTGTATTTGTGTGTGTGTGTATGTTCAGATCATAACAGTGCAATAAATCATATCCAATAAAGTGCAACGTGTGTCACAGCAAAACGACTGAGACAAATCCATCCATCCGTCTCTTACCACTGTGATGTGAAGACGCCATAAAAGACCGTGCTCTCCCAGCTGTCTCCCATGGGCTTCAGGACAAACATGTCTTGGATGATGTTAAAGGGAAATCCATCATCGGGTAGGGAACACAGGAGTTGGGCCTTCAAAAATGTGGTCCACTTTTTCTGCAGCACCCGCTCACCGCCCTTATCACCCTGCAAACAATTCAAGATGTAAGAGAAGACTTTAAACATGGAGCCACAGATGATGGTGATCCCATCTACATATAGAAAAAAAAAATATATAAAACTGAACACACACCGTTACTGTTATCTACAATAAGAGGTTTTAAAAAGTCCCCAGAGCTGCAGCCCCTTCCCTCTGCGTTAGAGGGTGCTGTTGATGTCAAACTGGAAAATCTCAGACTATGGCTTTTATGACCCTTTTTCTTCTCCTCTGGTGCAGCAATAATATACATACAAGGTATTTTGATGCCAAATTACATGAGATGTGTTGGAAAGAACAAAAACATTCTCCAAAAAACATTCCTCTGAACTATAAGCTTCTTATTGAAGGAGAAGAGAGCATGAAGTGGAAAACAAACAAAAGAACAAGTAAGTAATTAATTACAGCTCTGAAATCCAGACCTGTGGTTCACGGTACACCCTTTTAAAATACAGTAGAAGCATTCATTCTTCTAAGCTGTCGCAAAAAACCCACAAAAACAGTTATCAGATGACTTGGTGTGACTAGTAATTATCTAAAAGCTTGTAAACACACACCAAAAGACACGCCTCCCAAATGCAGCAAGATGGAAAACACAAGAAAAGGACAAAGAGGAGGAGGAGGAGGAAGAACAAGACCAAAACAACTGGTCTCACCCAATCTCATGATAGTATACTGCCTCCGATCCAAACGCTCCCTACTGCACAGCCTCCAAAACCCAAAACAACTCCTACATAACAGCACAAGGAGGGAATCATCCTTGAGCAGATAAGAAAATGCAAAAGAGTAACTATCCCTGTTTCCTCCTCTGTGTTGTGTTACACACAAACCATCATCTTGCACAACGGTGAGGTGAAACCTCATGGGACTGATGCAGGGCCTGGGAGCCAATTACTAGGCTATAGTAGTTGCCTGTCCACATAATGAGGAGACCACATTCCTGCTCTCTCAGCTGTCCACTGCCGTTGTTGCTGTGCTCCGCTGCACAGCTTGTACTTTCAAACACGTCGACCACTCCCCCGATAGCTGCCCTCCAAAAATATGCCTGCTCCTTTGTGCTGTTTTACACCTCTCTTATACATTTCATCTGAACTTAAATGTCAAGATTGCTCATTACCATTTTTTTTCCCAACCAGTGAAATATATTCAAGGAGCTAAAAAGAAGTGGTCCTTGCTTCACTCAATGTGCACACCTGAATAAACAAAAGAAAAGGGGAGTGGATGAAGGGAGGGGGACAGATAGGAGAGTGGAAGAAAAAACAAGTCGGAAGCAGAATCACAAACCCACATAAAACAGTAGTTAAAGCACCAAAGAGGGACTTTGATTTATGTTATCTTACGAGAAACAGGCGCTCTTTATTGTAAGAAATAACAAAATGTCTGCCTGAAAGAACAAACATGCCCGAAATGTTTCAATTATTAAAATAAAACCACATTCAAATATGTTTGGCCTTGGTCTGACAGAAAAAAGGGAAGGCCATCCTTTTTGTCCGTCCGCAAAACTAATACTGATCCCACTAACAGGGAGGGGCCTTCATACCACGGTGTTACCTAACTCTAATCTGAGTTCAGCACTTTCTGCTCGCTGAAGAGTACACAGGGAGTGTGCTCAGATGTGATAAAAAAGTGAGTATGAGAATGTTTCAGCTAGCCTGCATTTGAACAGAAACAGTTTCTTGTTTAAAGCTAATTTATGAGGGCTAACATACTGCGGGAGGGTTTTTGCCGAACGATAATTTGCACAAAAGTATGAGAAAAGTGCAAAAACATTTCTTTCTGCAGAGGTTGGTTGAATGCAATTGTTCTGCATCATCATCACTATGCCTCGACTTGTAACTTTAAACACTTTGGTTCTTACCCAGTAAATTGGGAAATATACCACCTGCAACACTACTGTACCGCTATAGAGCAGCATCTGAAAAGATGTCAGTCAGTGAAAAAAGGAGCTGCAGCATTCCAGTGAAATAAAGGCGCTTTATAGAGCAGAGAAAGCCATTCTTCTGTCTCTATTGCACAGTTCATCTGCAGCAAGTTACCACAGTCTGGGGGCCTTTCTGTCAATGATTTCCATATATAGAACCCAGGAGGTGCTCCGCTGGCTGTGAGAGGTGTCGCAGCACAGAGTGCCAAAGCCTAGCAGGACTAAGTCATTAAGCTGTCACTTAAGATTACATGCTGTCCCCACGATTACTCACATTACTGCTTCTGTGAACAAGTCGCATCAGTCAGGGAGGGATGCTGAGTGCATGTATATCAGGAACCTTCATAGCCTTTTAATTGATCTAATGACAGGTGAAAAGGGATAAAGTCTCAGGCTGATTATTCAGGGTGATCGACCAAACTAAACTCTTGAGGAGGTGGAGGGGAATGATGTCGATAATTTAAATGATCCAAGTGAATTCAGCAGTTTATACAGTTCGCATGCTTCCCCTGCAACAAAAACAGGCCATATAGTAGAGTGGAAAAAGCATTTCATATTGCTGCGAAGCACCCTTGAATACTAATAATGCCTGCAAAGCTCAAAGCGCTGGTGGAGAAAGGCAAAGAGCTGGAGGGATGGACGAGTGCAGCTGACATTGTGAGGGAGATCGAAGGAGAGGGGGAGATGACATTGCAGAGGAAAAGGAAGGAGGGAGGGAGGAGACGCAAGGAGGAGAGGATGATTCAGGCAAGGGGAAACTAAATCTGTTCAAAACATGTTTGTACAGTCAAAAAGCTTTAACGCACCAGTGACATATTTCCATGGCATCCGCACACGCATGACGTACACTTAAATGTTACCAAACGGGCTTTGACATGGGAGCGTCCTGCCTTGTTTTGAGGTAATTGTATTAGGATTAAGGAGAGGAAGCCTGAGCCCAGCTGTGCCTCTGACTTTTGCGTGGCTGTCATGTGTAATGCCGTCACCCCAAACCCAGATGTCTTACCTTACACACGCGAGCAATCCTGGATACAATGGTGTTGTCAAAGAAGTCAAATTCTTTTCCCGCCTCGCTAAAGAAGAAGTAAATCTTGTCGTCGTCACCTACGGGGTTGCCGATTGGCTGACTCTCCTCAATGTAAGCCGATCCGACAAAAACGGGATCTGCCAAAAATAGAAAAACTGTGAGATAACTGCTTTCCTTCAGTTAACTTTAATATCCCTGAGTGGTATTAAAGTTAACGAAAACCAAAATTAGGACTAAAACCAGCATATAAAAACTGACTTTTGTGTTCAAAACCATACAAATAAAATAAAAACTACAATGAACTAAAATTAAATAGAACTGCAGGCATAAATCAGCTCAGTTTACATTTTAGACTGTTCAAAGTTTTCACTCGGGGTGATAATCACAGAAGTCTGCTGCAACACAAGAAGAAAATGCCTGCGCTTCATCAAACAACGCTTGTGTCAGTCATATTTATTGTCTTTCCTTCCTTTTCTGTAAAGAATTATATGTAGCATTAACACTAAAAAGGAATTAAAACTAAATAAAACTACTCTGACAAATTTTTAAAAAAACAAACTAACCACAACTAAACTAAAAATAAAAAAAACAAAGGACTGCTCTCATTTATGACCTTTAAAGCTTTAGGATTAATCTGGAAAGAAGTCAGAGTGTTCACATGAGCGAAGGCCGTATCATGCGTACAACCCTACAAAAGTAGAGGAAACAGAATCCTCTGTATAATTGTACTCAGATGCCTCATCAGGAGCACTCTGCATGAATTACCTCGAGATCAAAAGACAAGAGAGGTCTTAATTGTGCACAAAATGCGGCTTACACTGGCGAAACCAGTGGCAGGCCAGATGAGGCTGTTTTGATGTGCATGTGCGGTGACTGATAGGACCAGACTCCTGCAATCTAAGAGGGCTTGTCTCTGCTTTCAGTCTGCATGCATTAGCGACTGAGCCTCGCTAATGATCACTACTGTTTGGGGCTTATCTGCTCTGTTGGGTACATAATGGAAGATGTGTAGAAGGAGAAAAATACCCTGTCATCTGTGGGGGCACGTGGAGTTTACCTTGTAACCATTTTAAAGAGTTTTCTGTTTTCAGCGCCGTCCCCGGACCCAAACTCTTGTAAATAACTGGTTCATTTCCTTGGAAGTTACTGACAGTCCCAGTGTACAATTCACCATCTGCAAGGAAGCAAGAACATTAGAAAGCATTGATGAAACATAATTCCGTTTTGCTCTTAAAAAACGGTAATAAACTCATGCAATGATACTTTGGAGTCTACAGTCAGCAGCACAACAGGGCATCTTGAGGGATTAGACGAATAATTTCTCCCACTCAATTATTCACTAATTGCTTGTTAAAGTAGTTGAACACAAACATCGTCTGTTGCTGTCCGACTATTTATCAGAAGGATTGATGCAGATAAACAATATCAGCAGGCACATGATGACTCATTAATGAATCAAAGTTGTAGCTGACATCAAAAGTAGCAAAGCTTCAGAGACAGAAGGAAGGAAATCAGTCACTGTAACAACAACAACAACAACAACAATATTATTTTGCAAAGTAAAATGTTAACATAAAAACAGTGTAACATACCGACAATGATGGCAGTGGATTTGTACTCTGGATTAAAAGGGCACCGACTGCGCCCATCTTCCATCACGACCTCGCCCACTTCATCTCTCTCCAGCGTGAATGTTGACGTGTTCTGGAGACAGACACAAACAGGAAAAAAAAAAAAACATGTCCCTCAGGCACAGTCCAATTAAATTCTACTTACAGTAAGCGTGAGCTAAAGTGAGCTCAGTAACCTCAATGCCCCGCTCCCCCCTCCTCCCTTAAAACGCACCACCTTCCTGGCAGTTTGGTCACTGTCTGTACATAAAGACAGAAAAAAAAAGCTACAGATTTGGTTTAATGAAGGGATGGGTAAAGTGTGTGAGCAAAATGATATTTTTTTGCACTCAAATAAAAGCGATGAAGGGCACAAATGTCTTTATTCAATTAGACTAATATATTGATATGACAAAATAAAGGTTTGACTGCTTTTATTCAGGTGTGTGTTTTATTTCTGTTTATATGAATTAATGACATTCTTGCGTTTCAAACACGTTCTACACATGAAATCCCCTGGTATTACAAAAATATCTTCATTAAAATTGAGTTACAATTAAACTGACACTTTGGCAAAATATCCATAGTTTTAAAGCATTTACAAAGGGATGGTGTGGTCACACTACAGGGAGGGCGGGACTTATTGTTAACTGCTGTTCCATTCCATCTTCTGCTCTTTCTTGTCTTTGTTGGTTTGTGTTTGTTATTGTTTACCATGTTAGGATGTGTCACTTCCATTACCACTGTTGATCTGTAATTATCGTTGAAATCTTGTATTATAAGTTGTGCAGACTATTATTCTGATAGTTACTATCTACTACAGTTTTCCTAATGTTATTTACATCATTATTATCTTGTCTTGTTTATGCACCTTTCCTTCTTGTAAATAGGGTAGGCATAAATAAGCTGTTGCTTCAGCCTACACCTTTTGTCCACGTTTAATTTGGTCTGTCTGTCTGTATGCATGTTATTCTGTCGAATGGGCAAAAAGATTACCAAATGAAAAAATGAAATGAATGAACGAATAACACTGTGGTCAGCATTCGTGAGCTAGTGATGGAACCACGTCTGCTTCAAATCCTGCATTTTTAGTTGTATTTATACAGTTGATTCACCACTATTTACACTATATTTGTATTTATGTTAAACCTTTGATTGAAAGAAACCCACAAGATCTTTACCTCTCAGATAACTTATCGGTATAAAAGGGGGTTAAAGTCAAGTTAAACATTTTTCCTTCTATTTTCACTTTTCTGGCAGCTTGCTCAGTTTACACAGCAAAGCCTGAAGTTTAACTCTCACACATAAAGAGTAAACAGGCTGTAATTCAGGTCCTCAGTGAAGAGTTAATCCATTGAATTTTAATGCACCAGATTGAACTCTTATTGAGTCCAAATGATGGTTTAGAGTTTCCTCTCCGTCTGGAAAGCCTTCTCATACTTCCTCATTATAGGTTGTTGTATTATTCTGAGCTTATTTGAATTCATGTCTGTCAGTTTGATTGTTTAGCGTATCTTCTTTTCTTCAGTGTCCTGTTACGCTGCCCATGAAGCCCTTTGCAACTGTTTTGAGTAGCGCTATGAAAATAAAACATTTATTAATGATAATATTATGTATCTCTCAGAGCGTCTGGCCGGTTGGAACACTCACAATGACACACACACACACTTAGTGTTTCCTAGTATTTAGAAGACACTGCCTCACATTTATTTTCTTACCTTAACCCTAACTATAGCCACAAAATCGCTAACCCTTACCCTTTACCCTGACCTTAACCTTAAAACAACTCCAAATAAATGATTTATTTCACGGGGTCTTGTTTTTTGTCCCCAAGAGGGCGAGTGTGTAGACAGGTTTACGTCCCCATAACATGCATACACACAGTTCTGGACTCTGTCAACATGATGGGTGTTTGCTGAGACCAACTGAGCTCAGAGTTGCTTGGAATCCCAGTTCAGGGCCTAATGTCCTGCCAAGTCATCTTCAGTCTGAGAAGTTGCATGTTATTCTTTCAGTCTGACGTCAAAGGACAGAGTTTAATGCCCCGTTTTAAGAGCTGCGCTGTCGCCGGGCTCAATCGCCCCCCATCACTGAAATCAATGTCATCCTGCTGTTACCATCACCCTCCTCTGCCGGATAAACAGATCTACTGCTTCCCACTCACCGGAAACCTCATAGCTCTCGTCCCCCCCTGTTGGTTTGTCTAGTTAGAGCAACTCAGCAGGATTTGGTTATGTTTGGATAGCAACAGATCCGATACAGACATGTGGATAGAGTCTAAACATCGCAGCAAAATACAACCTGAACATGCATGAAAAGTAGCTGGACATGGCTCAATCCCCAGTTTCTGATAAATACTCAGGAAAACTGCTGTATACTTAAAAAAAAAAGACGCTGTAAAGTTGCATAATAGTGCTCTAGAGCAGTGGTTCTCAATCGTTTAATTGCCAAGAAAAATTCCAAATCCCAAAGACACACATATGAGCACTGCAGGGAAATGCACATGATCTTGGCGCTAAAGTCTTTGCTGCACCAGAGTTATGTCGTTTGAAGCAGTTCACGACTTTTATTTATATACACGCCAGGAAAAAATACAAAGGTGCAAACATTTGGGGCCTCAATGAGGTGTACAGCCATGCTAATCCACTACACTGCATTTATTTATGTGTTATTACTGGGTTAGGCTGTTTATACAAATGAAGTACTACAGTTCGACTATTTGTTTAGTTATATCAGGGATTGTCGCACCCTATAATGTAATGATTTCCTGAAAATGTAATAACGTCTGAAAATGTCATAAAATTTGCACTTAACCCAATCAAAAATATAATAAAACCCAATAGTGTAATAACTTCACCAATAGTGTTATAAATAATCCTGACTGATAACATTTGATTGATAACATTTTTACCGAAAATGTAATACCTTATTACATTATTGGGAATTCATTACATTTTCAGGTGGGTCTTTTTTCTTTCCAAAACTGATAATATCAAACTTGACAGATAACGTACCCACCTGATTCCCAACAATGTAATAAGGTATTATATTTTCGGTAAAAATGTTATTACAATATCAGTCAGGATATTTTATTACATTATTGGTGAAGTTATTACATTATTGGGTTTTATTATATTTTTCATTGAGTTAAGTGCAAATTTTATTCCATTTTCAGGAAATTATTACATTATAAGGTGCTACAGGGATGTCAAGCTCATTTTAGTTCAAGAAATCTCCAGTAACATAATGGCATGATAACCTCAAAATAATGACAAATTGACTCTTGATTAAAAAAAACAAAACAAAACAAACAAAAAAAAAAAAAACAGGAAAATTATGACTGCTAGGAAAATGGTGACAATAAAATGGATGAATCCACAGCCACCTATAGTAACCCAATGGGAACAGAACTTAAGGGAGTCAATTTATTTATTTATTTATATTAATTTTCATTGATATTATTGGATTGTCTGGACTTTTTTTGCACTGTTGTACATATTCTGTACTGCTGTTAAGGAACGGTTAGTGTTGTACTGTGTTGTTCTATGTTAAAGAAAAATATAGTTAAAAAAAGGAAAATTACACTATGAAAATGTCTGCTTTTACAAACTACACTTTCGTAATCTATTTTGAATAACATGAACAAACTGAAATTGGTTGAGAAAAATAAACAATTTTAACTATATTATGCCTAAGCTTATTATTTATACATGTTCATTGCAACTTATAGATCAATAAAGGCATCAAATATTCAGTAACAGGCACATTGAACTGAAAAAGATAGTATTTAACTTTATGATCAAAACTTTTCAAGACTCAGTGACATCCTTGATTGTTCTTCAGTGCAATTTTTTTTTGCGTTGTTCATCCAACAAACTGGATTGGGCCCTGTAGCATGCCACTTTTGGCCCACAGGCCATTTGTTTGACACCCCTGACTTAAGATAGTTGTTTCTCTCGTTATTTTGTCATTAGAGTATTTTTCTTTGCAGTTACAAGACCCCACTAGGAGCTCTTCGAGGCCGCCTAGTAGGCCACGCCCCCACGTTGTCCACGGCTCTCATAGGCAGAATGAAATAAGATCAAGAAAAGTAATTAAATGACGAAATCATCACTTACTATGTAGGCGCAGATTGGACTGAAGGCGTAGGTGCCGCACACGTAGAGATGAGTGCTATTCAGCCGCAGCAGAATTTTGATGTAATTGAAGCAGTCAGTCTAGATGAGAAAAAACAAAAACATGTTGAGTGTGAGGTCTATGGATCAATAGATAGTAATAAAAAACAAGCATCCTGTGAGTTCTGTTCATGTTAAAAAAAAAAAAAAAATCTATGCAGGAAATACTGATGTAAGTCAAAGAAAACAACAAAAAAACATACACGCACACTTCAAGAACTGTTGAGCAGAAGAAAAAAAAATGAAAAGAAAAAGGTTCCCATTTCATAAACAGTGTTGGGAAAACCTCCCAGCATCAGCAACTGCCTGGTGGGCTTTCTGTAACACACAGACCAGAGTTGTAGACTGCAGAACACAGATTACCGAGGCTTGTCGCCCAGGGATACAACAGCTGGCATGACAACAAAGTAACAGACAGACAGAAAAAAACGCAGAGTACATAAAAGAGCAATTCTCTGACGAGTCTGCACACTTGATGAATCCATCTGTAAGTGGTGGAAAGGTTTGTCGACATGGAGCTGTGAGTTTTGTGCGTGTCCTCACAATGCGATTGAACTAATCCAGAAAAACAAACGTTCTTCACCTCAAGTTAAAAGGTAATAATTTAGTCTTCCTTCTACTTATATTCTCTTTAGAGAGGTCAAAGGTCAGGGCCAGGAGACTCTGTGATTGCTTCCACACACACAGAGGTTATTATTAAAATTTAACAACCCATGTTAACATAAATAAAGTTAAGAATTTAACTTTAAGACTTGGATGAAAAACACACAAACTAAAAATATATATAGAAGTAAAATCAACGCCTGTATTTTATCTAATATTTGGTGAAGTTGAAAAATCATTTCATACCTCAAGGTTCTTCCCTTTGAAGCTGCATTCCTCCCTTTTTCCAGCTGGAGTACCCCAAGTCAGCTGAAGATGAAAAAGAGACCCTGAATAAGTCATGTGAAATATGGGAACCATGCTGATTCTGTTGCATCTCAGTCCTCAGTTCATCGAATTAGTGCATGAGGGGAAAATACACAAAAAACAAAACTCTTAAATGCAAAAAAGTAAACATGCATTTGGATTTTTCGAAGTAATTACTAGCGGCGAGGTTAACTTATTCATTTGCATTGATCTGATATTTACATTAGTGTGAGTTTGTGATTGTGTGGATAGAATCGGACCGTTTTCATGCTTTTGTGGGACTCGAAAATACTCACGTTCTTCTGCAGTTTGGTTTTGCTGATATCAGAGAGGCTGAGGGCGAACAGTGCCTCCCTGGCTCCGACGTACAGCATGTCATCCTCCTGGCTGAGCAGCAGAGAGGTGTAATTGAAGACGCCTTTCACAGAGAATCTCTTGGCTGACCTCTCTTTTGCATCTGGAAAACAACACACACACACACACACACACACACACACACACACACACACACACACACACACACACACACACACACACA
>JAQQZY010000019.1:15669087-15689262 GCA_030068375.1 Ostorhinchus rueppellii | reverse complement strand
TAAAATCTGTAAATAGAAGTGTTCAGGCCTTGGACAAAGTTGTGCTCTGAAAATATTCACATCTTTTCAACATTAATTACATGTAAACTTGCATTCAACAGCAGCAGTAGCATTATTTCAATTTTTTGATAGAAAAACTAGCATGTTAGAGTGATAGAGAAAAGCACTGTGGTACCTTATGGAATGGATAACAGAAAGTTAATACAAATAAAATAAGATGAATTACTGTACGTGTTTGCCATATGAATAGTGCACACTCCATTACCATGATAACGATATTTTTGCGATTTATTGTGCAGCCTTATAACATACAGTGGATGATTTTTCACTTAGTAACAGACATCTCTAGTTTTATTGAACAAAAACACTGTCCACTTCCATCGTTCCTTCATCTCAGCGTCAGGTCCCCTGGGTCTGGAACAGTGATCCGCTACATCTGTAGCACTCTTCACTTCAGTACCAGCGTTAGTTCCTAAACTGCACCGAGTGACTTCAGGCTCAAACAGTCACTCATGATCCTGCTACATCTCTCTCCTCCTCTGCTGGAGCTTCTCCTGCTGAGACTGAAACAACAAGCATGGCTCCCCTGTGTGTCGCACACCCCAGGTCTCCATGTTCCCAGGGCATATTCTTACGTAACTCCAGAGTTCTTTTAAATTTTAATGAAAAGAGAGGAGGGCTGTATTTAAGAAGCCTTCCTGGCTGTGTAAAAAAAAAAAATAAAAGTTTCAGCATTTTTCCCTACGTAGTATTTTGCTTAATTCATGTCTTTCTTGTGTAGCTGTCCTTGTAAAATAAAAAAAAATAAATAAATAAAAAAAAAAAAAAAGGTACATTTCCTAAACACACAGTATTGTGCAAAATTCATAGGACACCTAAAAAGTTATAATTACAATACAGGCACTTCTCAATCCCTGCATCAACACAATACGAAAGAAAAATACACTTTAAAAAAAAAAAAAAAAAAGTATGAATAATATTGAAACTATCCTGGATCATTTGGACAGAGAAAAGAATAAAAGACAAAAAACAAACAAAAAAAAAAAGTCTAAAGTAAAGACTGAAACTTCAACTAAGATCCACTAAATAGTTTTTACCTCTAGGAACCACTTGGTCCTGATTCTTCTGTGTTTAATACACCACCCACAGAGAAATACAGATGTGTGTTCATTACAATCCCGCATAACTAAGTGAAAGGCAGCCAAAGCCTTCTGCATTGCACGGTGTAGATATAAAGGCAGTAGCACTTGCATTCGCTCCATTTAAGCGTATTTTCCTACATATTGTGGAAATAATTGTTGATATTTCCTTTGTATCCAGATAAAAATATAGTTGCTGCTGTCTGAGTGGGTTCTTTGAGACACTATTTTAAGAGTACTACTGGTAAGTGGACTGTTCTTATTCTGGTAGAGGATAATTTGGCTTATTTTAAGTAATCTCCTTTTACTGTATTAGAAAGCTGTGGTTTTGTACTTCATCTTTTATCTAATATTCCAGTGTTTCATACAGAACAATTAAGCATCAGCCTATAGCCTAGAAATATTAAAAATGACACAGCATTTGACCATGAGTGGATCAAACTGAGATCTTATTGAAAGCAATCATCCTAGGGCTTATAGGATTATGGTTCTACTCTACTGAAGCCGTTACACGACCGGCGACCCACAATGCTCGGTGCCACAGGACCCATCTGCTCGTCTAGGAGTGGGTGTGCTGCTCCTTGTATCTATGAAGGGTGAATCTGGTGCCATATTGCTTAAGGCTACAGATTCATTAACCTTCTGAACCTCCCTCGAGGTTCCCTATTAATACCTGCATCTGTTGAGAGAACGTATGCGACAGACACACTGGGCCAAACACCCAGCCGGGTCACAGCAAGTTCACAGGCTGGAGAACAGTATGAATGTTAACTATTCAGCTAGCATTGTGCAAATGACTTTGTTGGGCGCTTTGAGCTTGGCGACCGGCTCCCAATAACTCATCTCTGCAAAGTGACTTGTTTCTCATTTAGACTTTGGCATGGACGGAGGCACTTATGGAGATAATCAGCTGCCGGGCAGGACCCTGTGATGAGAGCGCTATCACAGAGCTCGACATGAGGCTAGATTAGGCTGCTGTCCAATCCATTAACAGTATCATGAGTACATCTAAGTCAAAAGTGAAAGCGAACTATAAAAGCATTTACATCTAATTGAGCTGCTTCAATCAAAATGTAAACTTCAGCCTGTTTTTGCCAGGTTTAAAGGTGACTTTTTAAGGCAGCGGACAGAAATAATTCAATCAACTGCTCCAAAATAACACACATCAAGGGTTTAATTGCCTTCTGGGGTCAAAAGGCTGTTCCTGATGACACCCCCCTACCCCCATCCCCATGTCTAACCCTAAAAACAACATTGCCCTCGAGGTTCTGATTACTATTCAGCAAGATTTATGAAGCCATTTTGCCGAGCAGAAAAGACCTCAGCAGGTGACTGAAAAGGCACAGACTCCTGGCTGTTTCACTCATTCTAACTCACATTTACAGCAGTCGGCTTATGTGAGCGCACGGGTCATGACTGGTTCACATTCAATAGGAGAGGCTGAGCATCCCTGTCCTTTTACCTTTTCAGATTAATTGTCTTACTAATAATATTTTAAAAGCAACAATGAGTGAGAGATAATGAGATGGAAATTAGCTCAGAAATGACTTCCTTGAGGTTTAGCATGGAAAGAATGGTTACCATGGCAGTTTGTGTGAAAATATACGTATGTCGGTTAATCTGTTATGCATGAGTCATGTTAAAAAGGAATGGTCTAACGGAGGTTGACAGACGAAGCAACGAGTAAAGATTTAACCACGGATGAAAGACGCTGCCATGGTTACGAGGCATCATTTCAGCATTAACCTGCATCATCTTCACAATGAAAAGCTTATGTCAAAAGCCAGTACATTCATGAAGAATACTCACAAAAAATGTAAGATTTGTGAAGCTTATGTGTGGAGGTATAGGTTGTGTCATTTGTTGCCATCCTGAGAACTCCATTTCGAAGCAAATTATTGATTTAGTTCCCTACATCAGTGATAACAGCCTGTGTAATGATTTCTATTTAGAAGAGCTGGTGAAAATCTTTACTCCAATACTGCTCTTCTGCTCTTCTACAGTCGAGAGGCTCTAATCTACTCGGTCAAAACTTGGTGATAATGACTGTTAAACCTCTAAAATGAGAATAGTACCATGGGAGGAAATAGCAGCTTAAAAGATAAAATCAAAAATCAATCCTACCTAGAGTTATTACAGTTAGTTAAATGCTCACTACTACAGCCTTCACCTCAGACATGAATATGTTTTCAGTGTCAGAGTAATCATTACTATATAGGACGATAAAAATCCAACGTTTGTAAATCTTGACTCTACAATTAGGTATGGAAATGAGAGACCATCACCACTCTTCATTAACACTGAGCCAGTCATGTAGAGAGATCTGGCACCACTGACCATCATTCTGGAATAAGGGTAAAGGTTGTCCTGGTTATTTGGCTGTTTTTTTGGACGGTACTGGGCACAAGATGCTGCAACAGCCCATTTGCAAAATGGTGTCAGCAGAGGAGTTGGTGTAACGTGCACATGAGGAAACGCGTCGTGTAATTAAAATGAACAAACCCCAAAAAAAAAAAAAAAAAAAAAAAAAAAAAAAAACAGCTGAGAAAAAAAAAGTGTGCATTTGTTAAAACTTGGCATTTTTAGTGTGTATTTGCAGTTTGGAGGTAGTTGTTGATAACAAACCTGCTGCATGATAGAAATCTTCAACCATAATGATGCAGATTAGACACATTAGACACAATAACATGATTTTTTTGTGATTATGTTAGCATCATGTGCTGGAGAGGTTAGAAGCTAATAATGACTTGTGCAAATACCTCCCCTTCAAAATAAAATTCATTAAAAAAAAATAAATCCAAGATTAATCCAAATACACACATCCATAGAATATAAGAAAGAAAAAGAAGAAAAATATACAACTAACAAATGGGATATTATACTTAAAAGTTCAGGTACAAGTAAAATATATGAGACACCATTAATTTTCAATAATAAGTCAAATTCAGATGTTTTTAAACAATGATAATGTGATTGAAAAAGTAGACCCAGTGAACCAGAATACTCCACAGTAGTAACACTGTACAACTGTTATCATAGAAATACAATCTGCAAACAACAACAAATGACCGACTCCCACTAGAATACAGACTAACTTCATGTAGGCATAAAAGCATGTGCAAATCTTGTCGAACATTTCATTCAAGCTTTTATCACATAAACAATCTAATCTTCTTGACGCAACACACTTGACCTTATTTTAAAAACAACATGATGGAGAACACAAACAAGTACTTTCTGTGCTTGTGAACAAAGTGCAGCTGTTTTAATAAAATATTTGAGGCCCAGCTTTATGTACTTTGTGTGAACGTTGGGGCACACCACCTCCTCTCATCCAAACACACTTGGGAACAGGTCTGGGGGAGCACACAGGAGGGTTTGAGCGGAGCAGACTGCTCCTAGCACCGAGAACGCAGACTCCTAAATAAATCACAAGCGGGTTAAAAATAAACTGTAACCCCTTTCGCAGCAGTCGAGGCAGCAGCAATTGTTTCCTGAGCTGGTAGGGCTCATAGTAAATTCGTCATCACAGTGACTCGGCATGTTTACACAACGTCGACGCATGAATCAGCATGTCTGGAAGAGATTACAGTGATACCGGGTGCTGTAAATACTGACATACGTCTAATCTAGACAGGTGGTTTCAGCCCACGTCATTGTATCAGTCTGATGTGATCACTTGTAATTATGAAACACAGCTTTGCAAAGCACTGAAAAACATTTTAATGGGTCTAAGTGATATTAAAAACAGGAACTCTGCTATAAGATAAGGATAAAATCTGAAGTTCATCTATAGCGGTGCTAAAACAGGTCATTGCTTTATTAGGAATGTAGCAGCTTATGGGTAATATGACTATCAGAGAGAAATCCTCAGGAAATCCTCCCACTGAACCCTTTTACCGTTTTTTTTAATATGGACAACCTCATCATAACTCATAACAACCTGCACACAATACAGACCCTGCTAAAATGTTTCCATGTATAGACATTGTTTTGTTTTTGTTTCTAAGAGGGAATTCCTATGGAGCAGGAAATTAAATCCTGATTAAATGTAAACAACAGAAATAAAGGAATGAATAGGATACCAACTATCAGACTTAAAGAAGAAAAATGAGCCACATTTACTTTTTTCCCCTTAAGTTACACTTTAGATGGGAAAAAAAACAGACACATAATATAACCAGTGAGAGAGAGAAAAAAAAAAAAAACAGTCACATTCTGTCTGCAATATCATTTCTACCCTGCAGGTAACAATATTTTTTTCTTGGCTTTGAAACAAACCAAATCTCCGTCTCTGTACACAGCAGAACAGATTTTAACCCAGGATAAAATAAAAACCTTTATGCATGCTCCAAACTTTGGGTCTATAATGTGAAACAGCTGTTCACTGAAGATTCGGGATCTTAACGCCTGAAGGCAAACTTCCTCTGATAGAGACAAATTTGTACAAAAGCCACAAAAACGATACGACTGCCACTCAGTATTCACACATGCCTCTCCATTTCCTCTATGCCAGTGTGATTCTCTTAATGGTAGTAAGTCATTGATGAAGTGAAGTTGCAACAGTTAATCTGGCACTTTTCCAAAATTAAGGCTGCAACAAACCATTACAGTCATTGTCGACCATTTTCTCAATTACTCATTTAATTTGTTGTATAAAAATGTGAGAAAATGTGAAATATCTCCTCTGGGTGGTGAGAATAAACATGAGGAAGCCAAATAAGAACTCAGATTTAACTTAATTTGTGGGTTTTGATTTAATGTTGTGAAAGCCAGGACAAAATTATCTGCAAAAACTTCTGAACCTTGTTTTGTGTCTCACAGTTTCTGTTCATTTGATTCTAAAATAACTGAACAGAAAATGGTGCAATTATCAGGTGAAAAGCTAGATTTCTGAGCTGGAATAAGAGTAAGTCATTCATAAAATCACTACAGCGCCTGCCAAAACATTACCACAAGCGAAGTTACAGAACCAAGACTTTGTGAGGAAATGGGTTTAGTATTACAGTTGGTCCAAGATTAAAAAAAAAAAAAAAAAAAGGTAGTTCCAGGTACAAAAAACCCCACTCCTCGCACATGTTGTAGGTTATTTTGGCATCAATCCAGTTGATGTCAGCATATCAAATGCCTCTATATGGGACAAGTTTGAAGTAAATTGAAACAAAAATGATGTTTTTATAGACACTTGAAATGTTGCCCAATATAACGAAATGGGAGAAGAAAAAAATACTTAAAAAAATTTGAACTTTGACCTACTTTTCCCAAAATGTATCTACATCTATTTTGGGTCACTGGCAATCAACCAACCCAATTTGGTATGAATTCAACCAATAATTTTGCCACTATAGACATTTGAAATTTCACTCATTTATAAGTAAATAGGAGAAAAAAAAAAATAAAAAATTTGAACTTTGACCTACTGTTTCCAAAACGTAATCAGATCATGGGCCAGCTATAAACTCATGTTGGTATGAATTCAACCGAATGATTGATAACACTCGAGCAACAAAACCAAACCACAAACAATACCCCTTCAGGGGGCGGGGTAATAAATAAATCTGAAACCTGTTTGACGATGTGGAACCAAACCAGTATACTGGATTTTTACCAGTAGATGTCACACTTCCAGTCACCGGAAGATAAGAAATGTGACTCGGTGTAGTAAGTAGTGACTCCAGTCCACTTGGTGGCTGTGAAACACCTCTAAGCTGGTTTACAAACCACCAGTAAACACTAAAATCACGTCAAGTAAGTAGCACCATGTTCAGCGCTGACAACACGGGACCTGGACTGTGAGACTAAAGCAACATCGCAAACAGTTCTGCCATCACCACTTTCCTCCAGTGTTAACACTTTGCATTATTTACATTTTTCTCGCTTCTTTCGTCAGCTTCAAAAACGGTTACGCTGCAGTTTTAGTTTCTCATTTCACCCCGAAAAGGACATGACCTTTCTAGTAAACAAACAACATGTCCCATCGACATTCTGCTAAAATGTGATCCTCCTTTGTGTTACAAGACTTAGCTCTGCAGGTAAGGTATTAGTAAGTTTATATGATACAAACAGCACAATATAATGTCCATTATGTTGTTGTGGTTCATATTACTGATTTAAAAAAAAAAAAACATGTCACCATCAGTGTTTTTAATTCAACACAACCTGCTATTCTGGTAAATGATGGTTCAGCAGCTTTGGAGAAAAAAAATAAATCAAAAATCAAATCAACTCAGCCCATTTCTATTCATATGTATTTACCTGTAACTTTCTGTTCCGTCTTATTTTCTTCGTTTTGTAAAACAATGAGAAAGTCAGTGTCTTTCTGTGCAAATGCGTGCAATGACATTGGTTGAGAATTGCACAGACAGTTTTTTTCTGTCTTCCTTAGCCATTTTACAGTAATATGAAAGTCTCTGAATAGAAACTAGCAGTCTTTACTGCATTATTAATTCACAAGTGTGATTTCCCAGGGTGGTAATAGGAGGGCTCCGGATGTTCCTGCATGTATTATTAATTATTCATCAAATCATCTTTCCATTGATCAGTGAGTGTAATGCATCCTGCTGTAATGTGTCACTGATGCTACGAGGCTGCCGTCTAGTCTTCCCCATTGATGGACAGTATGTTCAGTCGGGCTGCCACGCTTAGTCAACTAATCCTGGTTATGTCGACTTTTAAAATCATAGACAACTAATTTAATAGTCGACATCATTTTTACATGTGAACACTCCAGACCACTGATTGTTCAGACAGTTTTCTCTGTGACTCACCATTTTACAAAACCCAGATGTGGAAGTAGACAGTAAATATAGCGATACATTAATCCACACGATAACAGCCCAAAACTACACCATGGTGAGTCGAAGAGATTCAGTCTTTGGTGGCCGACATAAAAATTCAGATGAGACAACACGCAACAACTTTTCAGCAACTCTGAGCAGACGACATGGAAATAAACGCGCCGCATCGGAATACCGACTCATGCCGAGCCGGTTCCATGTAGTGGAAACGCGGTACAATTGGCTAGTTAGCTGCTAATAGTAACGTAAATAAAGAGCTAACACCACTGACTCGTATAGCTGTAAACGTTAACATTAGCGATGACCATTTGATTCATTAGCCGCCCTTAGCACAAATATTTCATGTGTTTTCTGTAACGTTACAACAGTGATGTGTTTGAACAGGTAATGTGGTAACGCTAGTTTTCTAACATTACGTTTCAGTGCTAAAAAAGTACGTTCTTCTTCAATGGACGGGTTTGTTACAAAGCCAGCTCCATGCACACCTCAACATACACCTTAGTTCGCATTTACCTTAAAACACTTCAAGCTGAAAACTAATGATGGTTATAATATTCAATTTACATATGATCCAATTAAAATCGACTAATAAAAAAAAAAAAAAAAGAATCGGTGATTAGTCGACTACCAAATTAATTGTTTGTGGCAGCCCTAATGTTCAATAACTTTAAATACATAAAATTAAAAGATTTTTGGTTTATCTGTTTAAAAAGCATCATTGCAAGTAATGTTTTATTCTGGTCACAAGTTAGTTATAAAAAAAAAAAGTTCTCGTCAATGCACCTCTGTTTCCCATGATAATCAGGGATGAGGCTGAATAGTGAATGTGATCTAATTGGCTTTGCACAACATTAAGCTAAAAGACAGACTTAAATTGTTTAATCATAGTACGTGTGCTGTGTCCATGATCACCAAACACACACATCACCTAGTCGAAGGTATGCATCGCAGTGTAGTGACAGGGAGATTTAACATCCCTCTTGTTATCTGTAAGTCAGCAACAGGGCTTGTCTGTCTGTGACATCGATCTGAACGTGGCATATACACAACATCGAAATGGAAGAGCAAAGAACATGATCTGACACCATTTTAAGGGTGATCCTAAGCTCGACTAGGCCCTAAGGAACATTCAGACTCCCCTTTTACATCAGTGTACATACTGCTCAGCTTTGCCATGAAGGAAAGGAGCAATTATCATTTCAAACGAGTGAGTGAAGCAGAACTGGCAGAGGAGATAAGTGCTTAAAGGAGAGCCGGGTCACCTTATTCCCTCTGATACAGAGTTGCCCTTGCCTCAAATTATTCAAGCCTGACGGGGAACAGTGGGAGATCGGTTCTTGAAAAACTCGCAAAGCGTCAATAATGAGCTGTGCGTGTCTGTCAGAACGCAGTACGATAGGAGGCATAATTTACCACTTGATCACAGCTCTGTTACAGAAACTACTGGAACCATAGTGGGTTTTTGGAGACGTACTGTACTTGGAAAGCGCTGCGTTTACTAATTACAGCATTTGGAGTAGAAACTTACCAGGAATTAGGCTGCATTGTCTTCTCCATTCATAACCTGATTGTCCGTTTATTGTAATAACGTGCAACGGACAAGTGGGAGATCTTTGTAATGAGGGCCTAACATTTTTGCTTTAGGTAGGACCATCACAAGATTAAGAGGAATCTCAATTTGCACTTGCTGCAGACGACACTCCACAGTTTGACAGAATGCATTTTAATGACTGCCTCAAGACATCAGCAGTAAGTGTGGGAGTGAAAACACTGGCATTTCATTTATGTGACTTTCTGGCCCAAATGCAGTACATAGGGAACGCTCTGATTATCAAAGCTCTCCGTGTGCTGTGCTGAAGATGATGTCAGTCAAGTCTGTGAACAAACACTGTGGCGTGACAAAGGAGAGTTGAAGATTTACAGTCATGTAATCGCACAATGGAGGCCTTTGTGAGGTCTGGACCACGCTGTGTTAGCATCACAGTTCATCTGCTAATTACACCATCAAATCCAAAGACTTGGCCATCCATAGTAGAGTATTCACCTCATGACTTAAACATCAAATTGGGGGGGGTACAATTAATCCCTGCAGTTAAACCGTTGTGAGGACTTATTTCTTTACATGATTTGACAGGCAGGGCAATAGGATTTAAAAGCGTATCAGATGACGATATTCTGTTTCTGACCCTCGCTTCACCCTGTCAGACCCACACTGCTAGCGCTTCACCGTGTTCAGGTACAAATGCGTTGCATAATAAATGTCAATGATCATAACCACAAGCCTTGACCACAAAAGTGTTCATGTTACTCATCCCAAGAGGAAACATGACACAGTTTGTGGGAGTCATTTGTCAGGTTTGCCACTTCAAGGCAGTTGAGATGTTTACCCTCAGCAAACATGTGTTCTTCAAAGGGACAGCTGAAATACTTCTGCTTTGTTTACTGTCAGGTAAGGGCTCCGTCTCTGTCGTAGTGAGGAGTCGTTGCCAATAAAGGAAGTAATAAAGTCAACAGTGTACCCCACCACCACCACTGGCAACTGTCCCACTGGTAAAAGCTGATACATGGAGATGATAAGGACTTGTATCTTGATCAATTTAATCAGATTTGACTGTTAATCATGTAAAAAAAATCTACAAATTAATTCAAGTGATAAGACTGAACCCATCATGAATCATTATGATGAATGGTTTTCCAATGAAGTGGCAGCAAAGGAATATTCAGCACTAGAACTGTCATCACAATGATGTTTCATATGACAAATTACTTCCTTCATCCTTCAACAAAGAGAGTGATGTTTTCACCATCAACAATGAGGACAAATATTCAAGTTTGGAGTAAACTGACTTTTTTTGTCAAACAAAAGGTGAGTGGTTGACTTTTATTCAGTTATGTGCACTTTGAGTGACACTGTAGTTAATTGTTCTCATTTTGAAGCTCAATAAATGCAAAATTAGGGACACACTGGGGCCAGGGAGGGAAGTACAATGCAACAAGTTTCTAAAAAAGGATTTCAAATGATGAAATGTTTTGATATTTGAAAAGAAATACAACAGCAGTATAATCATAGTAAACAACTTGATTATTTGCGATTTAAAATCACACTTGCACAATTTTATATGCTAATATCCATTTGTTACTGAAGTGCAATCACTTTAAAGGGAGCTTTTTACATGTGTATCTGTCATGGTTTAGAAGGAAAAACCAACACTAGAAACAGTCTACTGGTGTGGCGGTTGAAATAAGTGATTATCTCTGAATGAACAAGGAAGGTACAGCATATGAGAGATTCAATCATGTTGCATTGTGGGAAATGCAGGCTCCAGTACTTTGGGAGCTAAAATTGCTCCTCGGAGTAAAGATAAATGTTGGCCTCTGATGTTTCAGTTCTGACGAAGCCCTGTTTTACGCTTATGTCTCTTAAGTCCCTGGTTCTACATTAAATAGCTTCTCTGGCCTTTACTGCAAGTACCTGATAACTTTCCTAATCTTCTTCTATGTAAAAGCACTTTCTGCATAAGAAATTGTAAGTACTGTGATCATTTCCCTTTGTACCTGCTAAATGTCCGGATGCAGAGGATCCAAACCAAACAGGATGATGCACATCAATTCAACAGAAATATTAGATTTGGTTATCAACAGATCCACAAGAAAGAAAGAAAGAAAGAAAAAAAAAAAAGTAATCACAGTCTGTTTTCCATTACAGATTACAACACTCTTAACTGTTTTCCTTTTTTGCTACATTCCTTTCCAAACAAGAGGCGGAAATTGAGAAGACATTAATTTCTCTCTGGAGAGAAACATCTTACACAACATATTTCCATCCGAAGGCATGCACCTCAGTTAAAGCCTCATCCAAGTCGATGCAGAAGACACTTCTGACAAACTTGCCCATTTGTCAGACTGTCGCAGTAAATCCAACACTGGCTGAAAGGGTCAACATGTCCAACCCAATCTGGTCTTGCAGCATGAATCCCAATTAGAGTAGAACACAGGTAGGACTGTCACTGCTCAGCTATATAAAGAACCCATTAACTGCTGCTATCACATTTAATGAACCAAACCTGAGCATTTGGAGAACAGAGAAGTCTTATCATGCTTGGAACAGGATGAGCAACAGGTAGAGGCTGAAAAACTGGCAAATGAAACACTCATCTGCATGGCCTTAAGGACCATCCCAGGCTTTCAAAGCTCTACTTTGGCTCAGGATCTAAACCCTGCAGGGCCTGGACCGCCTTTATACGAGACCTAGAGGTCATTCTGAATATGAATGGTCTTGCAATTGGCACACAAAGCAACGCATAGACACAGCAGAGACTGAGAGCCCCGAGCACAGGACTTCAGCGAGATTTTAGTGAATGCAAATATGAACAATTCAACTTCCAACACCTCAGTGTAAAGACAAAGTGTGAGTTTTCACAGTTTAGGTTGCATTTATGTACTAGCAGATTCCTCAAACGGACACACCTTCTCTGCCAAATGTTCTGGCTGTAGGAAAACCTCAAGAGAACGCAAAACCTCCATGGGATTTCTAACTCGATTGTTTTTATTTGGGATGGACATCTTAACTGTTACTATTCCACCAATGAAAACGATAGAATTCAAACCTCCTGGAGGTGGTCTCAGCTGATGAAGGCACTCTGGCTGGCCTGATGCCTGTCCTGGCTTTGGCCCAGTGAAATGACTATTTTCCCACATCTCAGTATTCAGCATGGGACACTGCACAGGGACTGAACACACAAGTTCCCATCAGACTGTACTGAGCAACACCAGTCCCTCTGGACGCCATGGGATATCACTAACCTTTAGAGAGTTAAAAGCAGCTAAGTGTCTCCCCACTTCCTTTCCAACTCTTTACCACAACCTCTGCACATGCTGACCATTCCTCTGAAGTTGTTACAGTGGGTGGAGTGTTGGGTGGAGTCTGTCTGTTTGTTTTCAAGTGTTTGAATGTGTGTGTGAGATTGTGTGGGTGGGGGTCTGAGCGTGCATATGAATGTGTTTTTCAGAGAGTAAAGCAAAGGGAGGATGAGGTGAATACACGCAAGATGCTGCGGCTCTGTTTAGAGTAACCGTGCCAGAGACATACCGATTCAGTGTTATTAGTGTTACTGATACAGTATCACACACTGGTGAGAGTGGAAGAGCAGCAGAGGCCCAAAGGGGAAAACACAGCTCCCATCAGTCTGATTCCACCAAAGCACACCAACACAGTCTAAACCCTCACACGCCTCATATCCTCCACATTTAGTCCATTATGAGCACTCTGGAGCCAAAAACACAGAAAGAAAGGATCGGACCGTGTCGGTGTCAAAGACATGTACAGTGATATGGAGGGTATGTCAACACAGAGTACAACATGCCAGCAAAGATAAGAGGAGTGGTGCTTTTCCAAACAGAATAACAGGGGGGAAAAAAAGTGAGGTGTCATTAAGCAAAAGTAAAGTCGGACAGAATGATGAAGCTGCTTCACATGGTGTTGACAGATAACCAGAGCTCAGCAGCAGCAGATTCAGCCCATGTTTCTGTAAAGCTGCAGAAATGTTTATGTTGCTTCTCTGGCTAAATGCAAAGAGCAGCTGTTTACCCACATGGAAGCAAAATAGAAAACAGAGGGGATGCACATTAGACTTTCTCTTACTATCCTGCCTTCAAGTCAATGCTTCTCATTTTTCATGTATTTGAGGATTCTGTTCACGATCCAGCCGGCAACGTGCGCAAGGAGACAACATGCACATCCTTGATTAAAATTACATGAAAGCATCTCTGAGACAAGATATACAGAAGGGTGAAAAAAAAACACACAAAGTTAGGTTTTAGGGAGGAAATGCATCACCAATCTGAACACTTAGAAAACCTCCATTAACTGCTGATTAAAGGACCAATAATAAGCTGCGCGTGTTAGTTTTAGCTCTACACTTTCCTCAGGCTATAAAGGCAAAAATTAATGACAAAGAGGCTTATTTAGTTGATAAAACGTGCTTTTCATTGCTCCCCCCTGCTCCAAAGGTGTTTTACCTTAAACCAGACAAACAGAAGAGGCACAAAAAGAGCTTACCATCACCGAAGCAGGGAAGAAAACAGCAGCGCAAATCATTGTAAAAAATACAAATAAACTCCCCCATACACAGATTTCACAGTATTAGGGGGGAAATAAACTGGAATAAGGTTGAAATCCGTAAAGTGCGCCTACAGTAAGCTCGAGTCCGCTAACGTGTCCACGGAGCGAAGCCCATCCTGTGCGTGTCTGTGGACGAGCCTCCTCTACTACAAACTGCTTTCAATGCTCCACTGAGTGGCCACGCCCACTGCACACGCTCCCTGCAACACATTTGTCACTCCTCTGTGCATGAAATTACTCCTGGAAAACCAAAGCAGGAAAATATGATCCAAGTTTCATATTAGTGCAGTTTCCAGATCTCTTTCATAGGAAAATAAGGAATTTAACCCTTTATAACCTACAAGTATGTGATGGAACTTGTGTCTAAATGCCATTTTTCTTCACCCATAAAGGTAAAGCAAGGCAAATGTATTTGTATAGCACATTTCGTGGACAAGACAATTCAAGGTGCTTTACATAAAAACATATAAAAATCACAGGAGAGGCATAGAAAGTTAAAATGAATTATCATATTAAAATGCATGAAAAGATAATTCAGAGTTTAAGAAAAAGCTGCAGTGAACAGTAATGCTTTCAGGCCTGATTTAAAAGATCTAACAGTTTGAGCAGACCTCAGGTGTTTCACTAGTTTGTTCCACAGGTGAGGAGCAGAAAAATTAAATTCTGCTTCACTCTGTTTGGTTCTGGTTTGGGGAACACACAGTAAACCTGTCCCTGACCCAAACAGCCTCTGGCAACCAAAACCATCTACTGATCTAAAATGATTTATACCTTCTGACCTTTTAAACGTATTCATACATGTAAATAATTGGTGTAAAATCAGTTTGACATTTTTCATGGCTCATTTGGATGTTCAGATGCTCCATAGTGAAAACTGATTCACCAGGAAAACCCATGGAGTTTGATCAGTGACAGTGGGTGGACACACTTGATTTTACATTCAGGTATTGATATCTTTGCTTAATTTTTTTTTCAGTTTCTCTGTTTTTGATGATCATCTTAACCAGGGGTGTCAGACATGCGGCTCGCCGAAGGTTCCAATTGTGGGATGAATTTATGAAATATAAAAATTATAATAAAATTATTCACAAAAAATGTCCTCAGGTTCCACATACCTATCAGTAAAATTTTATCACAATGACCCATTAATGCTCACAACTCCAAATTTTTCCTGTCTAAAACTTTGTCATGTAATTTTCCACTACATTTACACTGAAACTATAATTTCACAAAAAATGTAAATATTCTGAACAAATATAGAGAACCTGAAATGTCTTAAGAGAAGTGTAACTGGACTAATATCTGTATCTGTAAGTTCTAATGTACATGTGTAAATGATAAACTGAAGCACATTATTGTTACAATTTTAGGTTGTTCATATCGTTCACATTGTTTTAAAGGACAGTTTGTGGATGTAAACAGTTTCATCATGTAAGGAAAGTGTGGACTTGACATTATTTATATTTATTTATGTTAATATTTTATGGGTCCGGCCCATTTCAGACCAAATTTGGCTGAATTTGGCCCCTGATCTAAAATGAGTCAGACACCCATGATCTAAACCAGGGGTATCAAACATACGGCCCGGGGACCAAAACCAGCCTGCCAAAGGTTCCAACCCGGCCCACAGGATGAATTTACAAAATTTTAAAAATGCACTGAAGATGTTAGATATTGTCATTTGTCAAGAGTGTCAAATTCCATTATGAAAATATTTACATTTAGAAACTATTGTCACAATAAAATGTGAATATCCTGAACAATTATGAACAACAAACATTTTTAAGAAAAAAAAAATCAAATTTTAACTAAATAATGATTCGCGGTGATCTGTACATTGTGTTAATAATAAGCTGAGACATAATGCTGTTGAAATTTTAGTTATTTTTCGTAAGAAATGTCAGATTGTACATGGTAGTTCAGGATATTCAGATTTTCACATTAAAATAAAGTGAAAAATTTGGCTTATTATGTCTAGTATTTTATTGGTCTCCCCATGACTCCAGTGAGGATAAAACGGGTTCAGAAAATGAATTAATGAATAAATTTTACTGGTCCGGCCCACTTGAGATCACACTGGGCTAAATGTGGCTCCTGAACTAACATGAGTTTGACACCCCTGATCTAAACAATCTGTAAATCAACCTCCTAAGACTGAGCTATGGGTTTTATGTCCAGTTTGATAGTTTTATACAAACAAAAAAACAAACCAAACAAAACAAAAACTGTCCACCGCAAAGGACATTCCATAAAAATAAATAAATAAATAAATAATGCATCTGGAAATACAATGACATCTTGATGTTTCTAATATAGGCAATTATTTAATAAAAAAAAAAAAAAAAAAAGAAAAAGCTTGTATTTTCCTTACATTTCCAGGTTCTTACCTAATTTACACTGAAAAAACATAAAATACAGAGGGTAATTTTATAATTAATGGTAATAAATCACTAAAAAAGATTAAATGGAGAGAAAAATGAACTTTGGAACTGACACAAAAGTAGTTATGGGCTTTATGGGTTAAGTGGTTTTTCATCATATTATCCTCTGCATTTTGCATTTCTCAGTGAAAATCAGGTATTTTTCTATATTTAGTTTAACATTATCATGTAGATGTTCAGAAAAGCCCAGTGTATCTTAAAAGGTTATTATACTAAAACAGAGAAATCTAAAGAAAAAGGGACATTTTCAGCAAAATATATAATTAACCTAACATAAAAATAAGTCCCTACACGCACACAGGCTTTAATGAGCCTCTGAACCTGCAAACGATTCAGATCTGATGAGCATAAAACTGCATTTTACTTGAATTATTTACATGTATTGAGAAATGCTGAATGTTTACATCTGAAGGGGTTAAAAGCTTACAATATATAAATAATGTATGTAATGCAATGTATGTAATGTATAAATATGTCCAGTTGTTTTATGTCTTCTATTTCTTATCGTTTTCTTTGTTTAGAGGAAATTCTCTGAAATCCTCTGAGGTAAATGTGCCCATGAATAAACTATATTTGTCAGTGGTGTAAAGGAGGACAGGTAGCTGCAAACATTTACATTTTTTCTCCATCTGAGGTATTTATTACATCTACTGTTGACTCTGTTTCTGAACTTTATTACAAACATTTGCACTATTGTCGTATCTGCTGCTGTTGTCCATCCACCTCATAAACTGTCCCTCTGTGTACCTCCTCTCCCTCTGTTACTGTTTTATTAATAGCACTACCACCACTATTATAAATAGGTTTAATTTATGTCTCCATAGTGTGTCTATTTTATCTTTTATACTACTTCATTTATTCTTTTTCTATTTTAATCATTTCTTTATTTGCATGGCATTTATTACCAAGGTGAGAGAGAAACAGCATTTCACTTCTCTGTCCAGTGCATTTAGAGAATTGACAATAAAAAATCTTGAACTCTTGAGTCTAGTTTTTCTTTTTTTTTCTTAAGCAGAATTATAGATGTATATGGGAAATGAGTTTGCAGTGGGCTTCACATTCACACAAAGAAAAGAGACAGTGCCAGAGGAGAGGATAAGAGAGGAAATACCAAAAAAAAAAAAAGGGAAAAAAAGTGGTGGCAGATGTCTTTATGACAAAAAAAAAAAAAACTTTTGCTTTGTTGCCTTTGGTATCAGTGCACTTCTTTCTCAGGGTTGCCCTGCTGGCATTAAACAATGAATGACAACTGAGAGCGTCCACCACAAAGAGAATTACAGAGGATTATGTACAAAAGCACAGACCTGAATGCGACCAGAATCAGTCATTCATGTAATCTCTTTTTGGCCCTGGAAAACAGTTGAAAACTGTGGGTTGGAGTTTTCCTTCAGAGCTGCAGCTTCTTCTCTGGACTTCAGATCTGTGTCAAAGGGCACACAAGTCACCAAACATATAATCTTTTCTTGACAAGAGGGGACACAAGTCAAACACTCACAGAAAACACAAAGCTACTTTTCACAGCTGCGGGGGAGAAGATAACATTAATAATTAGTCTTCAGTTTGTTGCGTTTAGTGACATGTGATAACGTGACAATTTGTCAGATGTTTTGATTGTTAACACCAAGAAAAGTGATGACAGTAACCAAACCAGGCACATAATGCTGGAGGCTGCATCCTGAAAGCCCAGACTGACAAAATCCTGACGCTTTATTCTTGAAATGTTGTCACCTTGTGACTGGGTTAGCGTGACTGAGCCTCAGATAAAGAAAAGGCCGACACAGCCCCCGACTGGAGAACTGTCTGACAGGTGGGTTAAACTTCTGACAGAGTCTATGTCTCTCTGATTTTCCGTCCTCGTCTGTCTGTCTCTTTAAATGTCTCTCCCTGTGTCGTCTGATAGACAGAAGCCAAATCAAAGTTGCGCTCCTTTATCTGCCGAGCCCTAAGTAATCCCTCAAATTGAATCAAGGATTACTTTGAGAAGATTAAAATCATCCAACTTATGCAAAAGTCAGGCTTGTAACAACAGGGGTGGGTTGTCCATTCAGCAGGATGAATTCCTCTAAATATGGTGCAACTGTCTACAATATTTTGTGTCACTTGTGAGTTTGAACGTGCTGAACACGAGGAGTCATGCATCCCAAATCTATAAGTAAATGTGTTAAAAACAAAGTGTAAATTAGCTGTTGGCTCACGCTGACTCCTCACACTTAAGATGCTGAGACGCTTTGCAGATTTGGGCGAGAAGTATTAAGAGACCTCTTGGTAATGAGCTTGCCAGAGTTTGAGGGAAGATTTCACACTCTGAAGAAATCATTTCTGACACAGACACAGATCAACAATTAAAAATAAATATCATCAATCAGGGCAGATTCATTTACTGAGGGGTCATTTTGAGAAAAGCTCAGACTTTGACCACATTACCCTCAATCTGCTGCTGCTCTCAAACAATACCCCCTTGTTGTAACACGCGAATACACAGGGGCAAATACAGCAGTCATTCATATTAAGGTCACAGCCTCCCGCGGAGCTTTTATTGGGGTTAAGTATATGACAGACTCTTTCAGTAATAGACGGCATCCGATTTGGAGACTGGCTAAAATGTTTCATGGATTTATCCATCGAACAAAAGGCTTAAACAGAGGAACAGAGCAAAGCTGAGTTGCATGGAATCAACTTTAACAGAAATAAAAACCGCTCTAGGTGGTTTTTAGACACGTGTTCATATTGATTAGTATTAGACACAGCAATCACTCACATGAAAACAAACACTGACTGGAGAAAAGGGTAAAAGGCTATCACACATTTACATTAGTTTAGACTTTTGTGAAATAATACAAAGACAACTGAACATATACAACCCAGTGCAAAAGCCACAGCGCATATGTATTTGTCAGTGTCTGTATTAAGATCCAATCTGGATACATGGGTAGTACGTAGAGCAGTAAAAACTAAAGTTTCAGGGTAAAAACAGCTTCTATAAACCAAAGTGGTGGAATTTAGTGCGACTTCCCTTTGTACTTGACATATCTTTAATTGTTTTGTTCAGACAATATGGGATTTATGGCATTCATTTTCTGATATTTTATAGCAGGTTTCATTCAGCACATGTCAGATGTTTCTAGTTGTTTGTGCTGCTTCTAGTCATGAGGTCAGGGGTCACACCAGATAGTGATTTCAACCTTTAGAACCCATTTAGTTCAGGTTCTTGTGTGTGTTTTAAGGCTGTGCACATATTTCCTACATTTTTTTTTGCTGTATCTAAAGAAGAGAGAATGAGAAATATATATGTGTGCACATTTTAACCCTGCATATAATAGTGGCCTAAGACTTTTGCACAGTAATGTATGTTACATGTTTATTTAAAAGGAAGGAGAGAGTGGAGTAATTTCCTCCACCAAGGAGGTTATGTTTTACTGTGCGTTTGTTTGTTACTTTGTTTAGTAGCAACATAACTCAAGAAGTTATGGACGGATTTTGATGAAATTTTCAGGAACTGTTGGAAATGGGAAAAGGAGGAACTGATTAAATTTTGAGGATGATCTGGAAGAAATCCTGCATTCTGGATCACTTTGAAATTTTCGTAAACATTGCAGTAAAGGAGCATAAAAGTTTGATCGTCAGTATTTCAGGTGATTATTAATGGATGTTCATGAACTTACAGACACTGCTTAAGG
>JAQQZY010000019.1:15648858-15661811 GCA_030068375.1 Ostorhinchus rueppellii | reverse complement strand
AGAACAGAATAGAATAGAATAGAATAGAATAGAATAGAATAGAATAGAATAGAATAGAATAGAATAGAATAGAACAGCCACTTCAGTGTTATTGAAAAATGCCAGTTGCACTTCTCTGATAAAACTTCTACTTATTTTTTTATTGAAGTACATTATCTACACTTTCATACATTTTCTGAACATACTTATATCCATAGTAGATACCACTCAGGATACCAGAGAAAATATTTCCTCTTTTGTGAATCTGGTAAAATGACCCTGTGTCCATGTGTGGCCGTTGGTCGCAGTGACAGTGACCACACATCCTCACACAAGGTAAGTGTTAATGCAGACGGTCCCTCACATCCATATCAAAGACAATAGCTGTGACTTCCACTGTTTTTACCACTTCCACTCCTCCCCGCTGCCTCCCAGTCCCTGTCTCTGTTCTTTGTGCACATGTGAACGGTGTTTTAAGTGACAGGCAAAATAATTAAACAGGAGATGCAAATCATGTCATCAACTTTAATTGCCTCTTTCTTTCACTCCTGACATGTTCAATCATCTCAAAGTAAGTTTTGGAAGCTTTCATGCTCCCCCATATAATTTCAGCTCAGAAGTTTACCAGCTAACTTGTCAATACAGCTCATAGATATCAGAGCTGAAGATCGGATGACTGTAACCACTGGTGAAGTTTCAAAGTTCTGCAGTGTGTTTTGAACACATTTTAATTCTTTATTTTCCCCCCAGGATTATCTGCTCGGATGATTTTTTTTCCCCCTGAAGATGCTGATGGAAAATGTCACGCAGTTTGGATCAGTGTTATTGGCATATCTGCTCCGTGAGTCGGTAAACAGTAAAGTCTGTGCAAAACCCAGAAATAAAAGAGGCTTCCCTTCTTTCAGTCTGGGCTCCCACTCTTGATGCCATATGCACATGCTGCAGCCGGATGAACAGTCTGCATGTGTCGTCATTTTTGATAATGAATAAGAACCTATATCTGCTGTCTGTCTGACAGTTCCTGTAAAGGGGGAAGGGATGACATGTGGCGTTAATATGAATTCTATAGGACGTTATGAGATTAATGCACCTTAATGCGGTTCTGTTTTCCCTTGAGAGATTGAGGGAAATGACGTCAAAGACATTCAATGGAAATTAAATGAGATGTTGGTGTTTGTATGCTCAATACATAGATTTTTCTTTGTCTGGCTCTTTTCTGTGGTTGCCGCAGTCGGAGGGCATAGGTGAAGGTCCTGCACAGCTGCACAGTGGGAGGGGGAGGGCTGTAAAAGAAAGCCTCCAGGCACTAAGAGTGAATTAATGAGTTTCTGATATTTTATGAATTTTTTGGTGCAAATAACTCTATCACTGCTCAACTGACATGAAACACAGTAAAGCATAAGAGGCCAATACCTCTGAATTCCCTTTGTATATATGAGGTCTAATGCCAGGATTTGTCATTAGCAATTTCTTTCTGCCTCTGTCTTTTTTTTCTTTTCCTGAAATTAAACACGAGAAAAATTACAAATCAGAGCTCCTCAGCTTAGTGAGTGAAGCTCATTTGAGATTTGTGGAATGTGAGGAAAAGCAGCTCAGTGAAAACAGATGAAATTTCCATCAGCTGCTTGAATATCAATGCAATACAGTCTCGAAAAAAATGATTAGACCACCCCTTGTTTTCTTCAATTTCTTGTTCATTTTAATGCCCGGTACAACTAAAGGTACATTTGTTTGGAAAAAAATATAATGATAACAACAAAAACAGCTCATAAGAGTTTCATTTCAGAGCTGATATCTATCCATTTTCCATGTTTTCTTGATAAAAACCTAAATCACTTCAGTTCTTACATGAATATCTATGGCATTGTACTGACAAAAACAGTGCTTTTAGGCATTTTATGTTTTATTTCCTGTCTGTTTTAGTCACATGATACACACAGGAGTTAGTACTTGATTGCTTAACGCTTGTTTTTGATGACTGTTGATAGGCTAATCATTTTTTCCTGTGACTGTATATTGGTGAACCTACATATGCTGAAAGAAGCATCACATCTGGAGTACACAGTGTTCTACCACAAAGGTTTAAGTGTTTCGGCGGTGATAAGTGCACTTCTGCTGAACAAGGATCATCCCTCATATTGTGCTTTGCTGTCGACCCTCTGCTCAGTGTTTAGTCTCTGTCAAACCACTGTATGGCGCAGGCATCTTTGGGCTATAAGCCGTGTCTGTGCTCCACCTTTAGGGGTTGAATTTGCTGAATAGGTTTGGTGAAAGTGTTAAATGTTACAATGAAACAGGAGTGTTTTCAGGATGGGAGAACCAGAGCAGCTGTCCTTAGCCGGGTTGTTTCTATAACTAGGCCCCACGCCGTCACATTTTAATCTCGGGAATAGTTGAGGTGTCTCTGTTTAGAGCGAGCGGAAAATAGGTCTAAAACAATTACAACCTTTGATTAAAAAAGAGAACACCAACTGACAGTGCTCATGTGAAGTCTGTATTTATAGACCAAGTGATACGCAGGAACAAACACACAGCTAACGCAAGGAAACATTACCCGACCCAAAGTCATCAGCAGAGAAAAATGCATGACAGTGCACCTCTGGGCTGTAATCAGAGTCCAGATGGTTCACACAGTTGGCATTTATGGATGTATTGATTGAATTGATCTTTTTTGCTTTGCTCATGTCTCACTTCTCTACCTTGCGTGAACTCACAATTTAACATTTACTGTGGCTGATGTGTTTGACGTCAGTACATCCAGCGAGAGCAGGGTAAAAAAAAAAATTAACAAGTTCAGTCAGCATGAAATTGTAGCACATCTAACATACCAAGTTCTGCATCCTCACCTGAACTCCGCATGAGGCTCCAGAGTCAGAATTTGGCATTAAGCAGGTGTAAAAAAGAGAATCTTTCCAATTAGAGGATGATCGAATGAATGAAATCCTTCTCCTGAGGATGTTAACACTAACCCATAAAGACCCGGTGCTATTTTTGTGTCAGTTCCCAAATGAATTTTACTTTATATTTAACCTTTCTTGAGTCATTTATCACCATTGATTGTAATATTATCTTCATTATTTTTCACGTTTTCAATGTAAATCATATATTTTCCTGTTTTTAATTTACTGATCCTGTAGATGTTCCTTAAAGCTCAAAGTAAAGTTGAGGGTTATTGTATGTAAAAAATAGAGAAAACCCCAAAAAAGGGACTAGATATCAATAACGGAGCATAAACCCAGTGTGTCCATCCACTGTCACTGATCAAACTCCACTGGTTTTACTGGTGAATCAGTGCTGTAGAAGATGACGGCATTTCCTTGTTCACTACACACTGTATAAAGTAAAACACTGAATCAAATTAAAACATTTTCTTCAATAGTTCACAAATAAAAAAATAGTTGAGTGAAGCAAATTAAGTTATATTGAATGTAATTTAATTTGGTTCACTCAACTATTTTCTTTTTTATGTGTGACCTATTGAAGAACGATTTTTAAGTTGATTCAGTGTTTTACTTTTTACAGCGCAGAGCCTCTGAACGTCCAAATGAGTCATATCCGATGACCATGAAAAGATGACAAACTGTATTTTACATCAATTATTTACATGTATTCATAGGATTAGTGGATAAACTGGTATTAGACAGAGGTTTGGGTCTTTATGGGTTAATTTGATGCAAAAATATGCAGCATTTCATTATAATATCTCTCCTGGCCTTATGTTCATAGATCTATACAGCAGTGGAGACACGGTGTCTGCTGCTGTCAATAGTGGAATTCAAAGAGTAAGAAATCAATAAACTATCCCAGTATGATGACACAGTAACCTCTTAAGGACTCAAATTATGTTGCAACATCCAATAGGAAGTGACTATTCACTCTGCTTCCTTATTGCCTGCTGCTTTATTAGCTTGTTGTTGGACTCCCATCCTAATTACTTTCCATTTATGCCTACAGAGACTATGTCAGAGTTAAACAGCCTCAAGGAACAACTGTTTCATGTGCTAATCATCGATTAAAAATCCACCAACATATTTGTACACACTGTTCCATAAGGGAATGTGAAGAATTTGAATAAGACTAAAATATCTTTGTGGGTTTCTTTGGTTCGATGTGGTTCACAGCTGCAATGGTAATAATGAGTTGAAAAGCATAGCAAAGCTCATTTGTTTGTTGGTTAATTGAAGAATGGAATGTAGATTATCCAGCATGGAAAAGACACTGTTTGGTTTGATGACAGTGAGCGGTTCTTATGTGAGGGATTACATATTTTTTCTTCCTGATTTACTGGATGTTTGTTTGAATTCAAGTTATCTCCAGTCCTATCCTATACATCAAATAATGTACTGATCAACTGAACAGGATGGAAATACTTACAATCAACCAGTTTGTGTTGAAATGGAAAAACAGTGAATCATGTCTGGCTTTTTTTTGGTCATGGAAAACATCTGGATGAATTAGTTATGAGAGTGTCCACATGTGAAGTAGACCATTCCTATAAAATATTAACATTTCAACACACTGGACGTAAAAGGTTAGGTTGCATTGAATCCCAGCACAAAAAAGCATTGTGATCAGCCTCATAGCCAAGGAAGAAAAATGCATCAGTGACTTTGCTCTTCAGTTCCATTATCATTAATGTCATTTTGCAGTCAAAAGCTGAGGCAATAATAGAATTACTTTCACTATTAGATTCAATGTCATTGAGCCTTCCAGTGAAAGAGCCTAGTGCATGTATAATGGAGAAAGAGAAGACAGAGGGAGCATAGGAAGTGCCCAAATGTCAAAGGTACTTGTGTTCACAAAACATGCACACACCCTGCTCTGTAGTGACACAACAGGACCAATCTATACACACATAAGGAGGTAGTCAGATCTGTACTGTAGCCACTGTATTCCCCTTGTCCAGCCGGCAGGAGTCAAGCTAAACTAAACCATCACATTTACATCATAGCGGAGTACTTCATACAGTAGCAGCTCTGCTTTTATATTCTTTTGATTGAGCTTTTCTTTCCCTGGGTTATCTCAAAGGAGGGTGACTGGCATTAGAGGAAACAGAGAAGCAGATAACACACAAACACCCTGGAGCATATTTAGGTTTCCTCATTCAGGCAGCACACGCACACACATCTGCATACAAACACATTTCTAATCCCACTCACACACACACGTGCACCTCACTGTATCTCCCAACACCTTACCTACACACACAATGGACCAAGAAGCCGACTGCAATCTATTACCATGGCACCCAGCATCCAGATGACCGGTGTCTGGAGTATCTGAGCAGCCTCACATCACTTCATTACTCTTAAGCACAAACTCAGCTGCAAACCTCCCCTCTCTCCTCCCAGGCTGCAGTGGCAGCAGTGCCTCCCGGTGTTTGTCCGCCACTCTCTCCACATAAAAAAAACACAACCAAAAAAAAAACAAAAAAAAAACAATGTCCTCTCATCCTTTTGTCTTATTGTGAACCACATCGCCTGCTGTCATAACAGAAAGGAGAGACTCACCCCGTGCTTTCCCCCCACAGTGGAGGCAGGAACCAGGTGGAGCGACAAGAGGCTGCAGTGGCGGAGGAATCCCCTGGTAGTGTATGTGTAAGAGTGTGTGAGAGGGAGAGTGTCCGTGTGTGTGTGTGAGTGCATGTGTGTGAGTGTGTGTGTGTGAGTGTATAGGGAGTCAGAGCTGAACCAGCAGATGCAGGCGGGAGCCACCAATAGAATGAGGAGAACGGAGCGAGAGGGGTGTGTGAGAGGAGGAAGGAGGGAGAGACGGCAGAGGAGGGGTCTGGTAGCATTACATCATGGACTAGGGAATGGTAGGTTTGCAGGGGGTGGGCTATGAGTGGGGGAAGGTGTGTGTGCATGTGTGTGTGTCCTTGTATTTGTGTCTGCATCACCATCACTGTACATTTTCCCTCTGCAGCGGACCACAAGATGATTAAACATTGTGTCCGTGCTGCATGCAGTGTTGTCATGGTGAAAGCACCTGGGTGTTGTGTATTTGTGGTTGTGTGCATTAGCAACAACTATAATTAAAAAGGGGCTAATAATTACAACTGTGTGCACCACTTTTCATATATCATGGACCAAACTCTGCTGGTTGCTATAAATATCTATGAATAAGTAATCCCTCTGCTGTACAGATGTATTCCAGATGCTGATTTGCCTCTTCTTTTTCTATTACATGGATGTCACATAGGTTAACAGGTTTCTGCAGATGGACAGAAAAAAAAAATCCATCCACCCCTTTCACCGCAAGACACACACTCCTGCTACCAGCTAATGGCTCCCTAGTCAGTTTGAAAAAGCACTGATGGACATCCTGTTAGGAAGTCAGTGACATTTCAGGTGAGTGATTCCAAACACTTTTTGCTGGCTTTGACATGGCACATCTCTAAATGGAAAAGAAAAACACTCCATCTTTTTTTTTTTTTTTTTTTACCTACTTTACAGCTGCAGCAATCAGCTGTCTTTGGTCGGTTCGCCGTCCCTAAAAAGGAACACAGAGAGAGAGAGAGAGGTAAAACAGGGAGAGAGAAAGTGCGAAGTAGGAAAACAATGACAGCTCAGGGTCATCTTAGCACCTCTGCTCTGTCTGTACCGATCTCGCACAAGACAGGCAGAAAACGAGATAGGAGGCATGCAGGTGGCAGGAACACTTAGATAAGAAAGTCTGTTCTCCATGCTGTCTCCATTTATTTTCATAAGTTAAGTCATGTGCGTGTTGCCGCGTGGATCTTGTTATATTGCGCTCATTTGAGATGCAGTAATATAAACCTCAAGTCTCTTTTAGAAATCCATGCCCCTAGCCAAGTGGAGTAGACTGTAGGAGCAGTGGTGGTAAATGCTAACACTAATACATTCATAGCCCCAGGTTGTGCTGCTCATATATAGACAAGTGACAAATTAAAGGAAAAAAAAAAAAAAAACCTGACACAAACATTTTCTTCTTGGGTGATCATGTCCTCTGCCATGGTCTGATGAATATGAAAATGACGGGAGCCTTTATACTCACAGAAACTCAACTGGATTCAGCTCTAATGGGAGAGTTTGGTTTGACATGTTGGGGCGCTCCTCAGCCATTATCTTTTTTTTTTTTAGGATGGTGCTCATCACCCGTGTAAAGTAGACACTTCATTTTATTTTGTCCTTTAATTTATCATCTATCTTGAGTGTAATCATACAGACAAATACACTCACAAAAAACACAAAAATGATAAGACCACCCTTTGCTTTCTTCAATTTCTTGTTCATTTTAATGCCTGGTATAATTAAAGGCACATTTATTTGGATAAATAAAGTGAGAACAACAAAAATAGCTCATAAAAGTTTAATTTCAGAGCTGATATCTATCCATTTTCCATGATTCTTGATAATAATCAAAACCATTTAAGTTCTTACATCAATATCTATGGCATTGTACTAACAAAAACAGTGCTTTTAGGCATTCCGTGTTTTCTTTTCTGTCTGTTTCAGTCACATGATACACACAGGAGGTAGTACTTGATGCATCACCACTGTTTTTGATGACTGTTGATGGTCTAATAATTTTTTCCACAACTGTACATGATCTGAGGAAAAAATGTAACTTGAGCAGCTTTTATATGAGGGCTGACAACATTGTGAAGGCATTCAGGTAAGTCTGAAACACTCTTCTCACCAGATGGATGACAAAATATTCATTTGGTGTAAGGAGTGCTAACAGTACTGAAGTAACATTCATTCATTCATTCATCTTCTATACCCGCTTAATCCTCATTAGGGTCACGGGGGTCGCATGGAGCCTATCCCAGCTGCTTAGGGCGAAGGCGGGGTACACTGAAGTAACATATTTGGACAATTCATGTTGAGTATATCAGCATGTTATTTGTATGTATGCATGTATGTATGTGTGTATATATGTATGTGTGTATGTATTTATGTATGTATTTATTTATATATGTACAGTATGTATGCGCATATGTGTGTATTTATTTATTTATTCATGTATGTATGTATGTATTCATAGCTAAGTCTACCCTATAAATATTTTTAACAGATTTTTTTGTGGCTTCAGTACTTTTATCACCAGGGTCTTCAATTTTATAACACATAGCTGTAATTCATTTGTACTCCTATGAACTAGTTGGGACAGAGCATGACAATTATATTGATAATGAAAGATTTCCTTGGAGTTGAATCAGTTCTCCTCTTCTTTCTTCAATGAAGTGTTGAAATTGACTGTTGTTATTCTTACTACAAAGTGATATGAAAAGCACTGAAAATCATTTTTCACTCCTATCAGAAAAGTACCAGGGCTCTGTATTGACATATCAAATTTTTAATCCGTAAGGACCCAGTGGACATTTGGGGCAGTGGCCAAATTAATTTTTCTTCACATTTAACAATCTTTAAGTAATTTATCACCATTTATTACCTCTGCCAAGGAGGTTATGTTTTTGCCAAAGTTTGTTTGTTTGTTGGTTTGTTTGTTTGTTTGCAATATAACTCAAAATGTTACGGACAGATTTTGATTAAATTTTCAGGATATGTCGGCTCTGGGTCAAGGAAGAGATGATTACATTTTGGAGTCGATCCAGATCACCGTCTGGATCCAGGAATTTTTAAACAAGGATTCTTTATCATTGCGAGATAGGCCATGGCTGCACAGAGTTGCATATGAGGTCATTCAGTGCCTTCTAGTGGAAGAAAGTACAAACACTACTTTAAAAAAAAAAAGTACAAACACTACCTTGGCGGAGGTCTGTACTCTCCGAGTGTTTTTCTAATTGTAATATTATCTTCTGTATTTTGTGTTTTTTCAGTGAAAATCAGGAATTTTCCTACATTTCATTTGCTAATTATGTAGATGTTCATAAAAGCTCAGTATCAAAAACAGAGAAAACTGTAGAAAAATATAGTTTTTGAGTAAAATCTGTCATTAACTGAACATGAACCCACTGTGTTCATCCACTGTCACTCCATGCCACTCCATGGGTTTTACTGGTGAATCAATATTGTAGAGGATGGTGGTGTTTCCATGGTAACTATCAAGCCTCTGAATGTTCAAATGGTTCATATCTGATGACTATGAAAAGATGACAAACTGTATTTTACACCAATTATCGACATGTATTGATGGGATTAGTGGATCAACAGGTATTGAACAGTTTAGATCAGTAGATGCTTTTGGATGTTTGGGTCTTTTTGGGTTAAATTACTTATCAATGTACAGGAGACAACATGTTTGCTTTATTATGTCCAAAAGTTTTGTGATTACACTTCTTTTCATAGATTTCTTTCTGTACTTTAAGGTAAAGTTTAAGACCTGTACATAATACATCAATCAAATCTGGGGACTGGGGAAAAGACTGAAATAAATAGAAGGTGTTTTAGAAATGGGATGATTGATGATTGTTCTCACTTGATGTATTTTTTGGCATGTTTGCTGTTTTGGCAACTTTCAGAAGTGCTGCCACTAGTGCTTCTTCTGCCAGACTACTTTTAAGAGATACTGAGTCTTTCATGCGTCACCTAATGAGTTTTACTGTTGTTTCAAGTTAAAGCTAGTTTTGGGCATAATCAGTAAGTGGTACAATGGATTCTTTTTGTATCTACATCCTCTAATCCGTCACAGATGAATTACTGAAAGGGCATTCTCCATCCATCTTCTCTGAGGTGCCCTGTCAAAGGTCAGAGACTTTTACTTCATTTGAACATATCTACTGCCGTTTCAGAATTAAAAAAAAATGCTCCATGTCATCAGAAAAGACTTAATCATTCATTTGGAAAATATTAGCCATGGAAACACTAGATCTGATAGATGGTTTGTCTGTGCATGTTTGATCTCATGTGGGCGTAACATTATGCTACATGATGAATTTCTGGGAGGGACAAAAACATGGCAACAGCAAAACAAAATGAGAATGAGATGCAAAGATCACAGAACACTTCAAAAGAACAGTGATAGTGCGGAAAAAATGCAAAAAAGCAAAGACAAATATTTTACTTTCCCTGAGCATATAGTGGGCTCTTTTGGGTAATTTTGATCATAAGGTTAAAAAAAAATCTTCATCTTCAACAATGCCAAAAATAAAGTTACTCGCAGTGTTTCCTTGGACCACCTTTAGCTTTTATGACAGGACACATATGCCACGGGCTCGTTTATGCCACGCAGTGTTTATGCAATGTTTCGATAGATGTCACAACATTTATTTCCATCCATAGGTGCAACAGTTTTGGTCTTGGATCGATAATGGGAAATCCTCTCCATCACACCCTAAAGATTCTTAGGTCTTGCAACATGATATCATGAATTGCATAAATATACACAGCATACGCACTACTTTTAATTGGCATGCTATCTGTATGCATTTTAAGCTTTATGTGTTTGTGTTCATGCTGCATCCAATATTGTGTGATTAGTGGTTAGGATTATGTTTAGGGTTAGGGTTAAGGTTACGGCTAGCATTTACAGATACATAAACTTTTAGGGATAAAGATTTTGGGATAAATTGATGTTAGAAAAATATATTAGATTATTTCTCTGTAAATGCTAGATCTAGAGCATAGGTCATGGATGAGGCTTGGTGACATGTCATGTATGTTTAGACTTCGAAAGGTATCAGTCTGCCCGGCTCCATCCTAGATGGAACCAGAGCAGTCTGCTGTCCTTGGACAAAGAGGCCTTAGAGTAGATGGGAGGTGGAGTACAGGAAGTACGACACAGGTTCAGTTCGTGTACCAATGTGCTTAAACAATGTTATTATGTTCTGATATGTGAACCAATGTGTGTGTATCCATGTCCTATATAATAGCTTAGACTTCCCCATGTTAGTCAGTCAACCGCTGCACCTTGCTGTATGTACTTGACTCCTTGTTGCTGGTAAAATCTTCTGATTCCAGAATCCAGTGACTCCGTCTCTTGTCTCAGTGAATGTCAGAATTTTTCTATCAAGTGGCATATGATCAAATGGCATTGAATAACATGCTAAAGGACGAAAAATGCCATAAGAACTGGTGTGACATACGACACGATTTCATGGTATCAGTCTGAGTCCTCACTCTGTGGTGGCCAATCCATGTGTGAAAACAATGTTTTGTGCTCGCTGAACCACTTCACTATTTAAACCTGTTAAATAGTGGTATTAACATCTTGGAATATGCTTGTGTCTCTTCCTGCACCTTCTCACTGCATCAGGTTAAAGAACATGTTGCAGCTGAAATATATTCATCACTGTGGTAATTATTCAATGGAAAGATCTGAACTATTGGCTTTGTTAAATTCAGAATGCATTTTTTGCAGAATGGGGAAGATTACTATGTGCATGTTAAAAAACAACTTGATTAAAGGCCTTGAATATGTAAAAGCACATCTTTTCAGATTATTTATGCAAACACTTAAGCTGGAATCTCTGATCAGAATGGGTTCAAATACTGTTCATGTAACTGCAGCCAGTAGAAAAAACACAAATCAGTTATGCACAGCTTCTCTCAGTGAGCAGGAAATAATACAAAATGAATATCAACAGGGCATTTTTGCACAAAAGGGCTGTGTTTAAAAGATGACAAGCACTAAATTCAGCAGTGACCATTGTAAATGCCAACACTAATGCATTTGTCATAGTCCCAGTTTTTGTCTTTCAGAAATTCCTCTATTTTCTAGTCACAAAGATAACCACCAGACCAGAGGTAGCATATGCAAGTGGACTTTATTCTTTCCTCATGTCTCTAACTCACATGCATTTGAATATTAATTGCTTATTGTAGGAACATTTAGACCAAAATGTATTCATTTCCACAACCAGAATAAATTTGTACAACAAAGCAATGCATTTTTGTGACCATGCCTTTACTGTCATTGTTTCCTAAATAAATATGCCACATTTAAGATTCCAAATACTTTAAATATAAAATAAAACAACACCCTGGAGCTGTTTATTCTTCTTCACAGCACGATCATATCTTGCTCATTCTGGCCAGGCTGTGCATGCAAGTTCCAGTAAAGCTGCATCTTCCTGGCCTTACAATAACAAAGCCATGCCCTGTTGGGAAGGGGCCACATCTAAAGTCAACATGGTGGCAGGGTTCCCAGGCTCTGGAAACTAAGCAGTAATTAAGAGCGCTGACATGAGAATGGCTACAATGGACGGTCTATCAGCATGGCAGCAAATGCACATTACTGTGTTTACATGGGCTGTATTGTTATTTTCTGCCATTGCTGCACCTTTTATATGAATGATGTAAGAAGTTTTTATAGACTGCTGAGAATAAATATCCATAAGACACCTATGCAAAAAAGACCCTCATACATCGTTGACCTCCTGTCCATCAGGATGAAGAGAAAAACATTTAGGTATATGGAAGATGTGTGTGTGTGTGTGTGTGTGTGTGTGTGTGTGTGTGTGTGTGTGTGTGTGTGTGTGTGTGTGTGTTTGTGTGTGTGTAGTAGTAGTAGTAGTAGTAGGGAAGGGCCATTACTGCCAACAAATTGTTAATTAAGAAAAAAAAGTTGATGAGACCATCGTCCTGCCTTCTAAATGTAGATTAATGTAAAAACTGTGTACATTACTTTTTCCGTGCAGTTACCTATTTGCATTTCAGTGAGAATCAGCCATTTTCAGGACAGCAGAGTTAATGAAAAGCAGAAGATGAATGCTAAAATACCACAGGTAACACAGTTTAGTCGTGTTTAGCTTTTTGGCTGCCACTGCAGTCAATGACTGCTCAGTGTCAGCCCTTTTTTTTTTTTTTTCTAAAAAGTGTTTTGTGACTCTTTTTAGCCCCCTCCTTCTCTTTTGTGTTTCCAGTGAGGGTTGAATTCATTGTATGCTCTTATTTACTTATTTTAACCCTTGAACACTTTTGCTACGGAAAGTAACCATCACTATTACTGGGGGATTTTTACCCAATATAATATAGCCAACAAAAAGTACTTGTCATAAAAATAGATCAAAATATGACAACACGTGATACATTAGAGTGGTTTTCTTT
>JAQQZY010000019.1:15557642-15603413 GCA_030068375.1 Ostorhinchus rueppellii | reverse complement strand
TCCTGCATGTTTTAGATGTTTCCCTCTTCCAACACACCTGATTCAAACGATAAGTCAATCATCAAGCTCTGCAGAAGACTGATAATGACCATCAGGTGGTGCTGGAAGAGGGAAACATCTAAAACATGCAGGATACTGGCCCTCGAGGACCAGGATTGGACACCCCTGTCTTATTTGATAAAAAAAAAAATTTCTCCAGACATCATTAAATAGAAAATCTAAACCCGAATTGAATGTAATATTGCAAGAACAGCCCTAAAAGCACCCAAGTATTCTTAAATATAACCACTGTCCTTGTACTAATTAAAAACACACACACAAAATAGGTCAATTGGGTAAATTCTGCAAAGACTATCCACTAAAAACTGCATTAAAAAACTCTTAAATGTCAAATTTTATGCAAGATGATTATATGAGAAGATTAGATTAGAAGCAAGAACAATACAATTATGGAAGCTAAACTTGATATTTATTCATTTGGGAAGTTGTGCAAGTGGTCTTCCTCTTACAATCCAGTCTTGTTTTGCTGTCATATTATGCAAAGTATTGTTTTATCTTGTTCGTGGTTAAATCTAGCTCACTAGGAGATTACTCTGAAACAACATGTTTGACGAGATAACTTCATTTTTAGAGAAAATAAATTCATTTCCCAGAATCAGGACATTCCTGCAATTCCAAAACACAAACTTGTCCTGCATGATTTAGCAATGGATTTAAGATGTTTGTGGTTTCAGAGAAGCATTTTACAGTCAGTTTAATTTTGCTATATTTCAGGTATGCTGCAGAAAAAAAAAAAAACCCCAACAGATTCCTGTTATTCTATGTCACGTAATCTGTCTCTTATTTTCTGTCAGAAACAAGTTACACAATCGTTCTGCAGATGACATCACCGTTGGCTCTATTATATGTAGTTTCAGAAGAAAATTATACGTGATCACAAGAAAAGTCTCTGCTATAACAAGTAGCACATGGCAACCCACACCGTGAAGTATTCTTCCTTTAAGTCCGTCTGTTTCAGATTAATCATTGTGTGATATAGTTCTCATCCTAAGAAGCGAATGCAGCCTTAAAGTTGGCACTGGTTGTACTATTCCTGTATTAGTCTGGGAATACTGGACGTACAGGATGGACTCCAGCCTCCTAATGCTGCACAACACAGACAAATGCACTTTAAATGACAGGAGATTGTGTTTAATGGCATATGAGGGGAAGAAAAACTCTGCTTTAGTATCTAATTTGATGGAGTTTGTGGCTGTTTGTGTTTGTACGAGACAGAGAGGGAGGAGACAGAGACAGTGCAGTAAACAGTGGACAGTCCAAAGTGATGAAGCAGATGGTAATCACAGTCTAGACAGGCAGGGCAGAGAGGAGGTAGGCGAGGAGGAGATCAACAGCCTTCCTGCTAAATCAACCACCCACAGGAACAAGGTTTTAAAGACGTTTTAAAGACTTCACTCCACAGATTTCTGCAGTGTGAAAGCAGGCAGATTATCATAGCAGCACATCATGATGAACCAACAGGACCAGACCTGAATATTAATATGCTGGCACGAAAAAAAAAAAAAAAAACAGGTTTATATAGAAGATTCAAAGCATTTTGTGCATCATACCTCATATTCTGCCTGTTCTGCGAATAGGATTTTTTTTTTTTTTTTTCAGCTTCAGAGTAAAGAAACACAGAGGCGTATCCGGTGTCAAAGGACATGACGAAGCCTCAAATGCTGATCAAGTTTCTAAAAAGTATGAGCTCCCTGAACACCCCCACATTATCTGCTGTACACTCCGGTATTGTGGTCTACCTTTGGGAAAACAAACACATTTTCTCTCCGACAATGTGTGCAGTGTTCTTGCGCTTTTACATAACAATCAATAAAAACTCATTTCACTTTGCTGACACAGTTTTTAACCCGAGTTTGAGCCCAGAGACCCACAAACATTTACATTGGCTGCACATTTGAATTGACAGGCCTCTGAATACTGACAGCCATAACTGCATCTTTATGGAGACGGCCGTATTCGGTCAATAACACAGGAAAAGCGCCGGCTGCAGGGGGCTGCACAGGCTCTGATGTTGACTGATCACACAGTACAACAGGACTGAGAGGCTTTAACCACACACACACACACACACACACACACACACACACACACACACACACACACGCACACACACACAGTCGCACACAAATACAACATGTGATTCTGCATCCGTTACAACTCTAAAACAAAACCTCAAACAGCGTCAACTGATGGGATCAATTAATAACCACCATGTCCCTTTTGATGCTAAAATTCTAATACAGACAGAGCAGACAAGAGCTTGGACACTGTCACATTAGACCTGCCGTAACCGTCTGTGACTGTTTATAAAAGGAACGCTGATGTAGTTACAGAACAACATCTACAGCAACGACTTCAGTGCGGAATCTTAACCATATGTGACATTAATCATTTGAAGGCTGAAGAAGACATGGTAAATGTTCAGCCACATGAGCTCAGTGGAGTACTTGTGCCCTCTAGTGTCACAGTCGTGCACATATCTCATGGCACTGATGCCATTTTAACCCATAAAGACCCAAACATCCATCACCTCCTAAAACCATCGACTGAGCTATAATATTAAATAACTTCAAATCCATCAATCCTATCAATACATGTCAATAGTTGATGTAAAATACAGTTTGTCATCTTTTCATGGTCATCAGGTATGACCCATTTGGTAAATCCCAAATGAGAATGAGAATCACCTGTGGTCAATTGTCTGTGCCCATGTGACATGAATTAACCAATGAATGATGACTGATATTGTAATAATATTTTTACTGGCAATATAATACCTTATTACATTATTGTTTTTTTGGTTTTGTTTTTTTTTTTGACATTTTCAGGTGGATCTTTTCTTTTTTTTTCTCAAAACTGATAATGTCAAACTTGGCAGATAATGTAATATGTTCATTTTCAGTCCAAAGTTCTATATTTTGTGTTTTGAGAATCTAAGACAGATATTACAATATCAGTATGAATATTTTATTACATTATTGGTGAAGTTACTACATTATTGGGTTTTATTACATCTTCGATTGAGTTAAGCACAAATTTTATTACATTTTCAGTAAATTATTATATTATAGGGTGCTACAACCTGACCCATCATCTACTGAGCTATAATATTAAACAACTCCCAAATCATTAATCCTATCAATATATGTCAGTAATTGATGTAAAATACAGCTTGTTATCTTTTCATGGTCATCAGGTATGATCCATTTGGTAAATCACAAATGAGTATCACCTGTGGTAAATTGTCTGTGCCCATGTGACATGAATTAACCAATGAATGGTGACTTCTGTGTTTTAAAATGCCACCTGTTACCCTCTGTTCCTTCGTCACCTGTGTAGCACCCAATAATGTAATAATGTCCTGAAAATGTAATCAAATGTGCACTTAACTTGATCAAAAATGTAATAAAACCCAATAATGTCATAAAATATCCTGACTGATATTGTAATAATATTTTTACTGGTAATTTAATACCTTATTACATTATTGTTTTTGGGGTTTTTTTTTTTTACATTTTCAGGTGAATCTCTATTTTGTTTTTGTTTTTTTTTCCCCCAAAACTGATAATGTAAAACTTGGTAGATAATGTAATATATATGTTCATTTTTTCAGTCCAAAGCTCTACATTTTGTGTTTTGAGAATCTCAGACTGTTAAACACACTGGATTTGAAACAACAGAATGAATACTGGGTTAAAGTGCAGATATTACAATATCAGTCAGGATGTTTTATTAGATTATTGATGAAATTATCACATTATTGGGTTTTATGACATTATCGATTGAGTCAAGTGCAAATTTTATTATATTTTCAGGTGTTCTTACATTTTCAGTAAATTATTATATTATAGGGTGTTACAACCTGACCCATCATCTACTGAGCTATAATATTAAATAACTCCAAAACCATTCAGCCTATCAATATATGTCAAAAATGTATGTAAAATACAGTTTATCATCTTTTCATGGTCATCAGATATGAACTATTTAGATGTTCAGAGTCTCTGTAGTTACCGTAGCAACACCGTCATCTTCTACAACATTGATTCACCAGTAAAACCCATGGAATTGGATCAATGAGAATGGATGAACACACTTGTTTTTATATTCTGTTATTAATATCTTTGTTAAAAATGTAACTTTTTTCAGTTTTCCCTGTTTCTGATATAATAACCCTCAAATTGAATCTGCACTTTTATGAACATCTACTTGATCTATGAATTAAATAAAGAAAAATACATAGGTTTCACTGAAAAAAGGGAAAATACAGAGGATAATATTATAATAAATGGTGATAAATCACTTAAGAAAGGTTGAATACAGAGAAAAATTCATTTGGGAAGTGCCATAAAAGTAGCTCTGGGTCTTTGTGGGTTAAAACGTGCACATAATAAATGACAGGAGGATCTACCGGAATAATACTAAGCTCATCTGAAAGGGAAAATGCGTACTTTACAAGAATAATCACGGATTAGGGGACTGGGTGCATTTAGGTAAATTGTACTAAGATTTGTTTTTGTCCCTTTCTCGCTTTATCACTAGTGTGGTGCATTTATTTTATTTGCTTAAAAAATGCAAAAGAAAAGAAAAAACATCAAATTTGTAGATTAATTCTTTTTTTTTTTTTTAATTGGAAATTCGGTGTTCTAATGCAAAATGGGAAAACACATACATTTATAAGACATTCTAGTAACAAAATGGCTAAAATAAGTATGTTGATTTCAGTATATAACAACTTAATGTATTATTTAAAGGCATTGCTCTGTGTATTGTTTTATAATGTTGTATAGTTAGGTATTTTTATGCACTTTGTTTTGTTTTTTCTGAATATGCTGGAACCAATAATTTCCCATTGTGGAATTAATAAAATATTGCTAATTCTAATAAAAGCAGTTGAGTTCAAACAGGCAACACAAAGAAGATGTTTTAGCTGAATGTCTGCATTTTCCATTAAAGAGTATGGAAAACAAAAAACAAATCAAATATCATGACATACTTCCTCACTCACAATACTCTGGTCTACTTTATTTATTTATTTATTAAATTTTATTTTTTTAAGAAATTGTCTTCCTCATAGGTTAAATGATCCAAATCTGATATACTTTAATAAGATGAATTGGAAAAGAAATGACAAAAATGATGGTTAGCTGATATTTTAATTGTATATAATATTGGTTTGTGTACATTTATACAATACATTCATAAATTTCACACTAGCAAGAACCTGTAAATGGAATGTATGTTTATTTGCAGACTGTTTTGAATTGGATCTGGTAGCTCTGAGATAAATATTCCTTTTTATTTATTTATTTATTAGTTTAGTTTTGTTTTTCTTTTAACTTATCTTGTCCAGCATCCTAACAGCAGAATGATGGTCTGGCTGCCTTGTGCTGAACAAATTTGCTTTACCAAGAGGAACATCATTACGTATATAAGGCTCCCACTGGTTTTCCATTTTTATTTTATTTTTATTTCTCAAAGGACATTTTGATGCCGGACATGACAAGGAAAAAAGAGGGGGGGAGAGAAGAAAGGAGAAGAAAGAAACAGAGAGAAAAGGAGGGACAAGAAGAAGAAGAAAATAAAGTTTTGCTGTTTTTGAATAAACCCATTCTCTCATTAATTCTCAGAATTTCACATATTGACCTAAATCTGTATCTTAAACTACAGCCAACCAGAATTTTTAACCAAATTTGTCTTTATTGGTGACTCAAACGTGGTAAACATTCAATACTTTTATTATTGAAGTGCATTTGATTTGTTATTAGTGTTCCTGTCATGACTTTTTAGCAGAGTGCGTGAAAACAGCGTCACCTGGTGGAATTTATATATATGACACAAATGACTATAAGTGTTAAACAGTAAAAACAAATAAATAAATAAATAAAAAATAAGAATCAGCCCTATTTTGTTTTTGGGCAAAATAATTTAAGTAACTGAATGATGATAATAACATAAGGGTCTGTACGTAATGAAAAACACCTTCGTGTCCATCTGCACGTTTCACGTCGCGTCCACACTTTGAGATAAAAAGCTGGTTTTAAATGACGTGACGTGGGTTTATTTTCATTTTCTGACTGACAGAAGCCCCCAGAAGAGGATGGATAAGTGCTGGTGGCGGATTCTACTGAGTCAACCACATTCCGCCTTTACTTGTGGCGTTGAGGAGGAGCTCAGTTGTTTATTCATTCACGTCAGCCCCTCTTCCCTTCCCTTCCCTCCTTCCTGCTCCACACAACGGGGACCCTCCGTTTTAACTGTTTTCCCATATTTAAATTAACCACAGTCACGTCGCCACCATAAACCGATTTTGGAATCAGGTGAGTTACGCTTTTGTTTCTTTTCCTTCGGCGATAATCGGTTGAAAACGCCGCTGTTGGAGCGTAGACTTGTCCGGCCCGGCGAGGCGGAGTGTTTCCAACCGTAACTTATTAAATTCCTCTTGACCAGACTCGAAAACGTATGCGCGTTTTATGGAAGGCGATTTTCCAGGCTGTGCGCGTCGGACGGCGGTCTTTCCGCGTTGCTTTTTGCGCCATATCGAAAACAAACGCTCGATGTAGGTCAGCAACTACAGTCAAAATGTCGTCTTTTTTTTACTTCCACATTCTCTCATGCCACAAACAGATGGCGTCGAGAGGGGGATGGAGAGAATGGGGAAAGAGACGCATAGAGGAGTAGGGGCTCCGCCAGGCCACATTAGCCCGGGTCTACCCATCACTGCTCCAGACGCACAGCCCCGCATCCTCATGCCAAGACAGCGGCCAGGATGTGTCTCTCCTAGGCCTGTCTTGAACAAAGTTTTTGCTGTTAAGTTCTTGGGGGGGCTTTTCTTTTAAAGATACAGCGCAACTTTTGAGGGTAGATTTGTGGTTTATTTGGAAGAAGCTGTGCCAGTTGGAGGTGGTTCAGCTCGCATAACGCAAGGCTCGGTTGGCGACGCACGCAGCCGAGGCCACAATTTGGTCACAGACCCCCCCCTCTCTCTCCCCTGAGCCGTGGGGATATTTTGAAGATGCATTGCTGCAGATAACCTGTAGCCCCGGCCGGCTGATCCTGTGGGGAGACGAGCAACAACCACCACCAGCACCAGCACCAGCAGCAGCAGCACCACCAGTTGGCTGAGTCGTCACTTTGTCTGTCAGAGATCATCCATAGGCCACAGGTATTCTCCTCTGCACTAATGAGGCCAGTGAATCTCACACCACATGGCAAAGGGATGTGCAAGTCTTCAGTGTCATAATACATGCTGCAAAACCAAATGGAGTAATAGCATGCTGACCCTTTTGTACCTGCTGTGCAATGTCTGATCATATAATGTGGATGGTGCATGCGGTAAGGCAGCTCCTTACTGTGCAGCCCCGGCCTATATAGATGTGTTCAGTGTCAGTGCACTTGAGTGACTGTAGTAATTAAAAAGACACCCTCTCCTTGTGGTCCATGGGTGATCTGGTTGAATTGATGGTCATTTAAATGGAAATATCCAAATGACTCAGCATGGCTCACTGAGGTGTCAGCGCAGTGCAGAGCTGCAGACTCATCTGTTTACATTCTTAAATATGACCTGTTTCTGATGCCACTTTAAACCGTCTCCAGTCTTGAAATGGGACTTTGGCTTCAGCAACTTAATCATCACACAGCCCTAGAGAGAGCAGGGCGTCAACCATTTGCATGCAACTCCTCCAGGAGCTCCCGCCGTTTCATTCCACTTCTCAGATCAAGCCTCTCCGGTCCTTTTCGGCCTTCCTGTTTCGCCTCGTGGCAGGTTGACCACTGCTTTGGCAAGGGATGCTGGCTCTGGTCATCACTGACTGTAGAGCTCACCTCTGTCCTCTAGGAAGTGCATCCAGTGGCTCTCTCTGTACTTTTTCCCCTCCAGCTCCAGTCCCATAAATCATTGGAAAGTGTTGCTTTGGTGACTGCTGTTTGAGATGCTGTGACTTACACTGTTTGATGTTATCGCCTGTCTGTTTTTTCTTGACGGCATCACGCCAAATATTAAATTGTTTTGCAAACTCGCTGCCTCTCATCTGGCTGCTGTATTTCTTGGCGTCGGTGTTAGCCTTGTGTTAATGCTGTATCTTGTTGGCTGTGCTTTGTGTTTTTCATGCATTATGCTCATTGATAAATAATACAGACATTCTGCACGGGTATTTGCCTCAGGCTACTCTGTAATGTTGGACAAGCTGCTTGATGATGATGGGCTAGTGGTAGCATTTTATACAGTATAATCATCCTCTGATTTTTTTCTCTTTTTTTTTTTTTCTTAATTACAAATGTTCTGCTATAGCAAAAAGCAGTAGGGTATAGTTTGCAGAATGTACACCTCCATGTTTAAGTGCACAGTTGTTTATTTGTTGACCTGCATGAGTTGTACAGTGATGAATGTATTTCCCCAAGTTTGGATCGATGATGTGTTATTACGCTGCTGCTGCTGCTACTACACAATTCGTATGCTACTCAGGGGGTCATACGCTATTCTGCCATGGATCATCAGCAGCAAAGGGACTGCGTTATATGAGGTCCAGCAAGGCAAAACAGACAACTCCTCCAGACATCTACAACCTGTGAAACATTCACGCTCCTTTAAAAATGCAGCAGTCATTTTACTAAGCACAGAAAATTATACCCATCTCTTGTAAATAAAGATGCATGTAAATGAGACTCTTTCCTTTTTTCTCCAGCCGCTCTTTATCAGGCTGTGGGAATATAGCTGTGGTAAAAGGTTTAGAATAGCTGATGATGGTGTCAGCACATTGCAGCGCTCTGCTGTGCTGCAGGCAGGGTTAAAAAAAAAAAAAAAAAAAAAAAGAGAGGCTGATGTTTCTGGAAGCACAAAGGCCTAATGTGTAGGGCCTGTTGGTTACAGCCATGCTGAACGACCTCCAGAGCGATGCCAGTTTGTTTGTGAGAATGTAATGCCACAATGCATTCTGGAAAAAAGGCCTGCAAAGCATTTTGAATTGGTCAAAATAACACACAACATACTGTTATTGTGTTGCTTAAAACAGGCAATTTACTTTGTGTGGTTTAATTAATAACACATTTTCATGATTTTCCATCTGTAAAACTTGACTAATTTTAGTTTTGTCTTTACCGTGTGAATATTTAAGCAGTGTACTGTCTAACCTGAAAGTCAATGTAACTATAACACTTGGTAGCTGGTATATTTATTAGCACTGCTATAAACTGATCATTTTAAATGCAGAACCTCCTTTAAATATACCATAGTTTGATGACAGAGACTTTGCACAAGGAGTTTTTAATAGAAATCTCCAGTATGTAATGCTTATTAGGTGCGAGTCATGCCTGTCAGTTTTGGTCTCGCTGCTGATCTGGCTAAATGCTGTCCTTGCCAGCTTTAACTGTGTGAAGTTGTTACTAGTTGTCTAGTGAGTCGGTTTTGGGGGCCTGTCAGTCCTTCCAAATCCTGCCAATTCCTCTGCGGGAAAACGATTAGCAGCGTTGAAACTGCTTTCGCTGCAGAACATGGTTTTCCAAAATCTGTTAATCACTTTGCCTTTTTTTTTTTTTTCTTCAAGTATTCATTCTCAGTGGATAAGGATGGCTGCTTCAGTTCTATTATCTGTTTTTTTTCTTTTTTTTTTTTCTGTAGCATTTGGTTGAATCTTGATTATTAACCTTTGTCTGATATCATAACTACAGCAAAATCAGCTGTTGTGCAAACAGTCCAGTCAGATACGATAGGTAACCATGTTAGACACCAGCCTTCAGGTCTTTGCCAACCTCCGTTCACTTCTCTAACTACCACTTTGCAGCATGGTGCAGAGCAGTGGCCTAGTTCATGCCCTCTTGAATGTAATTTTAGCTGTGGGTGTTTGTGTGTATGCGCCTTCTTCCTCTTTGCTTTTCCCATTCTCTCGGTCCCTCTCTTTTCTTTCACAGCATCTCTGCTCGTCTGTCAGTGATGAGGCTTGGGCCGTGACACTGTGCAGTGATGTTGGTTCAGTAGTTTTACAGTCAGTGAAGTATGTTTAGCTTCACTGGAGCTCTGTGGATGGACGGTGTTATCCTCCAGGGAGTCGAGGACAGTACAGCCATTTTACAGTGTTGGCTTGATTGACACCCTGTGCTGCCTGGCCGTTCCTGCCGGTGTCTGTAGCTGTGCTGGGAAAAGAAGTACTAGACAACCATGTCAAGTAGTAAATAATAAAGTGACAGTGAGACCTGCTAGGTTCAGTTTTGTTCAACACAGAGAATATGGAGAAATTTCATGTGGTTGTACAAGTTGGGATTCACTGGTTGTGAAATTCTGTGTAAAATAAGAATTTGGCCAACAGCTGATCATGGTGCCAGTTTTTTTTTTTTTTTTTTTTTTTGTTTGCTTGTTCATTTATTTTATTTTGTTGCTTATTCTTGCTTATTTGTGCCAGGGAAATGAAGTATTCATTAAAAAATTACTGTAGTCCCCTGTTCCACATTGCCTTCATCAGCCCTTAGTCTCATTATTTTGGAAAGAACGAAGTATTAGAGATGCAATATATCTGCTGGATACTGGTATTGGACAATAGTTTTTGATATTGGCCAATACTGGACATATAAGATATCTTTTCACAATCAGTGGCAGAAAGTTATCTGTTATGGTATATTATTTGGGATATTCTTTTTTTATTTTTTAAATTAATACAGTTGTTTGTTGGAGTCTGTGTTCATTCAAAGATAAATTGATGAAGGGCTGAAAAAAATTAAAACCATATCTGTGAATATCACAATACACCGATCGCCATCATACTGGGTGAACGTATTTATCAGTGCATCTCTAAATACAACTAATAATAATCAGTAATATACAACTCCATGTAAATGATCATTTTTGAATCTTGAATAACCTTATTGTTGTTGTTGTTGTTGTGAATTTAGACAAGAAAACAAGAAATGTGTGTCATGTGCTGTTGTGAACTTATCAAAAGACCAAAAAGACTAAGTTTGAACTAGCAAATGTTTGTCATTTTTCTTTCATTCAGTCATTTATCAGAAATTAAATGCATAAAAACCCCATCGTGGACTACAAAAACATCATTATAAGATTTAAAAAAAACAACAACATACACTGAAGTTATTTCTTCCCTTCTTATCTCGATAAACACCTGTTCAGACCTATTATAGAACTGTAACATAGTGTACTTATTATTCTGGGTGATATCAATAAATGTAATTAATTTGATCAATTGAGCTTTTGCTTCGAAACACTGTTTTTAAAAAAGTCTTTTTTTTTTTTCTTGCCCCTATCACCCAAACCTTTCTGTGTTTGTGCACATTATTACAGGCTTACACTCTTAGTATTAGAAAATCAATATTATCTGTTGTTATTCAGATTAGGGGGTATTAAATTATCAAAGTAATGTTAATATATCTACAAACCTTATTAGGCTGCTTTTGTCTGACAGGTGTTTGTTTAAGGCCAGTACTTAGAAAATAGCATTAATATAGTGCAATTAAAATAGGTTGTTTGCAACTTTTTTTGTGCGTTAGCTGAGGATGAAAATTAAGTTTCTGAAGAATTATGTTTGTTAGGTGAATAATCCAAACTCTCACCTCATCTAAATGCAAATGAATCATGATGCGTTAAATGCTGTGGTGAGACTAACGGAACAGTGTAAGTTTAAATCAGAAGGGTACGTTGATCATTCAATAATTTCTAAGGTTCTTTGCTCTTTTTGGCTTCATGTAAATGAACTCTTTGATGCTTAAGTGCCATATTTCTGCTTTTGCATATTTTTATGGATATTTAATTTCTTTTTTTTTTTTTTTTAAACGACTAATGCTGTTGTATGTTTAAGGCTTTCTGGCAGGTGTGTATTCTGTTGCCAGGAATCACTGTGATGTAAACAGACACACTAAAGTCCACAGAAACCTTGTCTTCTTCCACTAATACAGGGAAACGGGAGAGAAACATGCCACCTTGACTAGAAAAGCACCACATTATCTATATCTAGTGACAGAGGCAGGTTAAAGGGGCTGTATGTAGTATTTCTACTTTCAGTCATCAAAAATAAGCTACAGTTCTTATTATATATTTTGGAATAAAGACCTTGGAGGTTATGCCAAAGACACTAGTGCATTCGACTGTAGAGATATGAACTGAAATTATTTACCTTGACAGTCCTCTAGTTCTTTGTGGCCACTAGAGGGAGTAGTGAGTCACTCTCCCAGTCTAAAATAATGAGGGAAAACTAACACTACGGGTAGGGACGGATACCTTTCACATTTAAACAGTTGTGATACTAAAACTCAGTTCCTGGGAACTGGTACCAGTATACAACGGTATCTGTTTAGTTTTTGTGTGTATGTGTGGTGATTAAAGTCTATACAAAAAATAGTAAAAATTTCTGAATATTTATATATTTATTCCTTGTCATTGCAAGTGAAATAACAGAAAAACAGAACATTTGAGAAGTGTATGTGGGGTAGGACAAATAACTTAAAAAAATAAATCTAACGTATAATATTTTTCAAACTAAAGTATGACAAACTGAAACAAACCACTCCCTCTAGCATGAATCGTACTGCACATGCTCAGCAGTTCTTTTTCAGGAACACCAACACCTACCTTTTCTTGCAAGAGCTGAGGCCACTCCAAACTGTCTTTTTTTTTTTTTTTTTTTGACACCACTTCTTTGGGTTGTAATATTGTTGCGATTTTAAACATCACGGTGTTTTCATTGTCAAAGTTGCCAAAAACCATCCCCAGAGTACAGTAGATTAAGAGCGGAACCAAAGACATACCAATATGTGCTTCCTGCACAGAACGTGGGAAGAGGGGACAATACCACCTTCAACAAATGTCACGCCCCCTCAAATGAAAGTTAGTGAAGTTTCAGGAAGTAGGGAAAAGATAAATGAGCCTCATAACAGCAGGAGACATAGTGGAATTAGTAACGTGTTAAGTTTCACTTTGCAAAGGGACGTATGGTCGTATGGTCTGTGCATACCCATTGTGAAGTACACACTGGACGGACCACACCCCCACATATAAACCCCTGCAAAATATCGTACCAAATATCGTATCGTATCAAACCTCGTACTAATAATAAAAACGCGATTATTTCTCTGACGATAATGGTAGCACCCAAATCTACTCTTTAGATCCCTACTTCTTCTCTCGCCACGCTGGCTGTAGGTAAGGAGCCACCGGCTGCTGCAGGTGCAGTGATGGTACTTGGTGTGGGGGTCATAGCCTGCGCTCCTTTGGGGCTTTTGAATATTGTGCATTCCTCAGAACTTCAGGTACAGATTATCTTTGACTAAGTGGTTCCTCAGGTTTGAGGTGTTGGCTTTACATTTAGCATTACAGATGTTACAGCGAGCACAGTCTGCACCAAGTTTAGCAGAGTGGAGCCACAGCCTCCAACACTTTCTATCATCACGCGTGCTGCCATGATCAAGCCACCACTGACGTAATTATGCTCTTCTGTGTCCAATGGCATTGTCGCATCAGGCAGACACTCCTCCACTCTCTCCATAACATGCAATGTGAGGATGTGCTCAAGTACTGATATGTGGTACTGTTTGACTGTGAATCAATACTCTTGGTACCAATGGAATTCAGTGTGTACCAAGAAAAGTTCTGAATTCTGTACCCATGCCTAACCACGGGGCATCAGATGGGACAAGAACGGTTAAGAAACAAATTTTATCGTCAAAGAAAGTGACGAGATCTAGAAGCACTGCTATTGTTTTCACACTGGACACAGCTGTAAATGAAAAGGATGGAGTTTTACGATATTACAGTGGTTTGAGTTTGAAGGTCTAAAGTTAATAATGTGATGCTATTGTCTGGGCCGCAGCTTGCCATGTGTTGATTCAGGGTTCAGACTAAACTGTGACAGTTCTGACTTTGTTTAGCCAATTCCAAACAGACTCCTTGTGCAGCTATTGGCAAAACAAAGCTTATAGAAAACTCAGCTCATTTCTGTTGCTGTTTTCTGTTTAAAAACAGAAGCTTATAGAGTGTCAGTGTAAACTATCAGCTATTGCAGCATGTGAAACGGTGTTGTGTTGATCTGCTGCCAAAATAACTGTCTGAGTAGTGATTTAAAGAATAAGACTCAATGATACCATTATACAAAATGATAAGCTTTACACGTTATCCAGTGGGTGCTACAGTTTGTGGATACATATCGTTTATTTGTTGGTGGTTGTGGTAGTCGTGTGCTCTGGAACGTGCCTTCCCACTGCTGTTGAGTTTGTAATATCAATGCAAACCCTTTAAGAAGGCTAAATGATGGCCAAGGAGACAAAAGTTCAATTGGGAGATTCAGATCTCAGTATTTGTTAGCATCTCTTCTGCTGAAGTGTCCTGAAGCACAACTGTAAATCTTAGCCAACTCTGGCGGCACTGTTGTGTGCAAAAAAAAAAAAAAAAAAAAAAAAAAAAAATCCTTCAGGGATCGATAAAGACCTGGAGCATTAATCCTGCTGTTTTTCTAAAAAGAGAGTTTGTTTTTAAGAAATAGAAAAGTATATATTTTATTTAAAATATAAAACTTATCCTTTTGTCAACAGCATTTTCCTTTTAATGCCCTGCTTTGTGTTTTTGTGCGTGGCAGGGCCATGGGGGTTCATGACCACCGTGTCTCTTGTGCATTAAACTCCATCTGCGAAAGAGAAATTGGTTTAGACAGAGGAAAAAAAAAAAACCTGACGAGTATAGGGATGATAGCGGATGAGAGAAGATAAGAAGGAAGTGATGAAAGGGTGGGGGGTACAATAAGAGAGGGGGTATCCATGGTAACCTGAGGATGGAGTGATGGGGAGAATGAAGTGATGGAGTTAAAAAGTGTTTACTAAACAGAAACAAAATGGTAGACCCACGGCAGTACTGTCATAACTCACCTTGTTAGAAAGCTTCATGCACTGTCATTTTATTTTGTTATTATAAGAGAAATTGTAACATGAGAGTGAAACATGATACAAATAAAAATCAAATCTGGGACCAATATTTCAGCGCTGGTTGGACTTGTTTACGTCAGCGCTCTTGTAAGATTAGACAAACCAGACTCATGTTTCATATCTGTTTGACAAATTGGGAATAAAACCACATTAATGTGCAACTCATAAGCTGCCGATATTTTTCACTCACATTTAAAGAGAGGAAAGATAAGAGCTGACATACGACATCTGGGAGCTCAGACAGTCAAAGGACTGTTCTTCATAAATACATTATACTGTATACTTGCCTGAGGTTTTACAAATAAACTGCCTTCAAGCTGTACTTTTATAGTTACCCTGAGTTGTGAAAGAATATCTAACAAACCTGATGCTTTAGATTTCATGTTTTCTTTAATTCAGAGGAATTTCAACATAAGACTGGGGGGTTTATGGGTCAGTATGCCACGATGAAGTCTCTATTCACCTCTTCGATTTTAACACCTGAAATTGGCAGCTGTTGATGTGAGATCCCTTAACAATCTCTGAGTTTGTGTGGAATAGGGCTTCACAATTAATCGCACTGCAACTGCAATGGCGCATTAGCCGGTGCAGGTATGTAATCCCAAAGTGCTCCTATTTTAAGGTCCAAATATAGGAAGATTTAGGCAAAATTTAGGAAATGGGAACAGATAAATGCAAGCTCTATTTATGGGGATATTTTAGATTTAATGACACTGAGAAAGAGAGAGAGATAAACACAAAAAATGAAGTTCACATTTCTGTTTGAGTTTTAAGAAAAAAAAAATACAGCTTTCCAATAAATATCATGAATTTTACAAGTCACAACCATGATTTGCAATATTCCCCAAATTGCAATAAGACTCTTCCCTCATATCCTGCAGCCCAGGTATATATATTTTTTTATTTATTCATTGATTTTGTAAAGTGTTTAATCCTCTGGGAGAGTCGTGGCGCTGCTAGTCTATTTCAGCTATCAGTGATTGAAGGTGGGGTACACCCTGGATGTGTCACAATTCATGGCCTGCATCGAAAATTTAAAAAATAGTTTGTAAAACTTTGATAAATCTGATTCAACTTCTCCTTATTACATTCTTCTATATGATAAGAATGCAGTATATAGGGTATATTAAATCTGAATAGTAATGAGGATTCAGTATTAAAAATGAAACATTTACAGGTGTTATAGATAAATGTAGCAGCACAGTTTAATTGTCAGTGTATCACTATAAACGCTGTCGTATCTTCATAGATAATGTGCTGTACTTTTAAGTGTTTCTATTTAATGTGTACATATGTATTACTTTAGTGGATGTGATTATGGATGGATTGAGAAGATTTTATTGATACCAGTGTCATTACTGAGTGTCAGACTTTTATTGATTCCCTGAATGTCCTAGAATGCCGCTTTGCTTTTTTAAAAGCATTTTTTATGTCTGTCTCTGCGCACAAACGGAAGGTGAAAGTATCATAAAGTAGTCAATTGAAACCGATACCAGTGTGATTAGTGAGTTTGGGTGGAAATAATTGGTTTTTTATGTATGATGTACTTATCTTTTTAAGTCAACTTTTGTTTGGTGTATATTTATTGACTATTTTTTGTTCAAATTAGTTGCATATTATGGGATTTTGGTTCCCCCTTTTTTTTTTTTTTTTTTATTATTCCAAAAGCATCGCTGTGCTTCATCTTATTGTCAGCTTTTAACGCACTGACCCACGCTGTAGCTCTGGTTTTGCTGGTTTCCATTAAAGAACTCATCAGCTTGTACAGGTGTACAATTCAGGAGTCCATTGTTTTAATTAACCCATAATCTAGACTCTGCATAAGAACAGAATCAGAATCAGCTTTATTGGCCATGTAAACATGTACAAGGAATTTTACTTTGATTTATCTTTGCTCACAATGTACAGTTTCAACATGAACCCGATCACATTTGAACAGACTGACCTTATATAGACAAACATTCGACTACAGACATCAAGGATACTGGGATCTTGTTTGATTAGCCAAGCTGCACATTTGTTGGGAACATACTTTTGGAAACCAACTTCTTAAGCTGCAGCCTAAACAGCGATCACAACAACAGTTTGTAGAATTAGAGCTCATCATGGTTAGTCACATAAATGAGTGGCTGTTAATGAGTTCTGGTTTGAGCTTTTTATTCCAATGCAGTTTACTAACAGAAGTCTCTAAGGGCAAAGACACACCAACCCGACTGCTGATCAGCGCCAGTAATGGATGCCTGACAGATCGCTCGGCTCCTGTCTCCCCAACACGGTCAAAAAAGTGTGAAGAACACACCAAATCGACTACTGACTTGAGCCTACGTTCTTCACTTGTATGAGACATAAACCTGGGAATGATGGACTATCTCTCTAGACCAAAACGCAGAGCTCACTGTCGTCAGTCATTTTTGTCAGCAGAGAGTGTTGAGTTGTCAAGAAGGGTTGTCGTACTTGTTGAAGGGATGGGTAGTAATAAGAGGATACTTGTCAGCTCTCGGAGTTCTTGTGGATGAAGAAAGATGTTGCAGGTGAAAACTAAGGAGTAATCGCACTATGCTAACAATGCTAACAGTGAGAGCGAGATGTAAAACCAGACATGACGGATCATCTCTCTAGACCAAAACACAGAGCTCGCTGTCATCAGTCGTTGTCAGCAGAGAGTGTTGAGTCGTCAAGAAGGGTGGTTGTTGTTGTTGTACTCGTTGAATGGATGGTTGGTAATAAGAAGATACTGGTGTTGTCAGCTCTAGGACTTCTTGTGGAAGAAGAAAGATATCAGGTGAAAACTAAGGAGAAATCGCACTATGCTAACAATGCTAACAGTGTTCACCTCATGGAATGAATGAAGCCCATAGCAACACTGACTGGCACATAGCAGATACCATATGAGCAGTAATGGCCTATTATAGAGGACAATAACAGTGTGAAGTACCTTGGCATAGCTGTATTCTCATGGAGACCTGTCATTCCATGATTCACTAGTCGAGGGCTATCCTTCCACCAATCAGATTGGTCCGACTGAACGATTTGGTAGTGGCTGAGTACACATGTTGAATCGGTTGAAAAGACTGGTGATGGCATTAACGATGGCCGATCGCACAGAACACACCAGAGTCATGTCGCCGACCTCACCAGAGTGCCCGACGACATCCAACCGCCGAAAATCAGGTTGGTGCGTCTTCGGCTTTAGACTAGCTTGGTGTGTCAGGTCTTTTCCACTTTACTTTAGGTGGTGGGTAACTACAGAACATCTATAATCTGGTACTGCTGAGAAAAACAGCATTTTCCACAAAACAGGATTTCAGTCACTGTCGAATTACAGCTTTGAGTTATTTGCTCTAAATTCAAGTGAAACAAAAAGGCCTATTCTATTCTGCATGTATTGTGTCTAAAAGTATAATCCAGACTGAGAGAAAAGGTGCAGAGAAATCCTTCTGAATTTCCCTGCATGTACTGACCACCTGTTTAACTCCCCAAAGGTGTGGCCGACACATGGAAAATAATCCTGCATGAAGGTTATTGTTCATGATCTGATGTTAGGATCTGTGCAGATACAGCCCCTCTTGGGTGCCAGTTATATGTTCAGACAGTGGACATTGGTGTGTATTTGTGTCCAATTAGTGAAGAACATAATGCTGTTTTTGACACGCTTGACCTGATACGTTTCAGTACTTAAACTAGTACACAACACGTTTCTCTAATACACTCTCTTCAGCTAATACAGTGGACACACTGTGTAGTTTAGCACTTGTGTAAATTGGTTGAAAATAAACAAGGGTCCATTTAGAACGTTAGAAACGTTCTGCCTTTGAACTCATTAAAATCAGCGCAGATGAAGCTGTTCATACTGTAAAATTATATTTAGTGAATGCAGTCTGGCCAAAGGATATTTTTATCACAATTATCAGCTCATGGATTTTTTTTTTTTAATTTAAAATAACACACTAGAGTTTCTATCACACATCATTATTTTAATTAAAAATAAGTTTAATGAATAAAATAAGGAATGAACACAGAATTATAACTGTGACTATTGCTATTAAAAGGATATTTGATGTAGTTTCCCCAATGTACACTTCCACTTAAACTAATCACACATTTGTCCATCCGTCTTTCGTCGATATTTTACATGAAGGCAGGGAATAGCGGAATCAGAACAAACAGATCAACATCAGCATTGCATTATTGGGCTGTCCTGCAGCACTAGTGATGCTCAGCTGGTGAGATTATTTGTCTTTTTGTTGGGATTCTGTCTGTTCTGAAGTGGTTTTAGGGATTTTAGTCCACTTTAACCTGCAGTGGTTGTGTAAAGTGTAGTTTTGCTCCTTCTCACAAAATAATGATCGATGAAATAACTACTTCAGACAGAAAAATGAACCCAAAGGCTTCTGAAGTCACATTTTTTGGTTCGTAATAAAACTGACCACTGTATGCAAACAGCTGTCACAGATGTTCAATATGTAAAGTAAAGAAAATGTGAATTTGTGTTTATTTCTGGAAAACTCTTTACAGTTTGGTTGTAAACAGCCAGTATTTTATAAGAAAAAAACCTGATTCGGATCATGGATTGTGCTACTTTGTCGACTTCACAGGCGTCGTTCAACGGTTTTGTTTGTATAATAGGCCTTTGCTGACCTCAGTGCTGTTAGCTGTGTTGCTACTCCAATGTGGTTGCCTTGTTGACATGTATGTGAGCTAAGCAGAAAGGCAGGAAGTATACGCTGTACCGCTCCACTGGTTTGTTAACATAGCTTGAGTATACTTCAATGACATCAAGTAAGTTTGGAAACAGGTGTAGGATGATGTAAAATGAAATGTTCTCCACGATCCACTAGTCATCTGTACGTCTGATGGCGCCATGGACTCGTCACATCGCTCTCCTCTAATGACAGCAGATGATGGTTTATCGAGATGTCAGTTGAAGTGTGTGTTTTACAGAGAGGACAAGTGAAAAGCAGATCAAACACCAAAAACCAATACCCATTCTTCCCTTCTTTTGCTGCAGCCATATTTGTGAAACCACAAAACAGAGCGAGATACGTTTTGTGCTCTCTTTCACACTCCCTGTTTTTTTTTTTTGTACCTCTTTCTGTTTTTCCTCTCTCCAGTTCTGTTCCCCTCCCCCTCTTTCTGTTCCTCTTTCCTCCTGTCTCCCTCTTTCATTCTCCCTCCCTCCCTCCTCTCTCTCTTTTTTTCCCTCTTTTGCTCTCGGTTTCCATCACGCTTTACCCCTCCCTCTCTCTCTCTCTCTCTCTCTCTCTCTCGCTCTCTCTCTCTCGCTCTCTCTCTTTCTTTCTCTTCCTCTCTCACGTTGCACACTGCCCCTCCCTCCCTCTCTTTTTCGCTCTCACGTTGCTACATGCCCCATCTCTCTCTCTCTGTCTCTCTCTCTCTCTCTCTCTCTCTGTCTCTCTCTCTCTGTCTCTCTCTATAGTCTTTTTTTCTGTCTCGCTCTCCGTCTCTCTCCTTCCCTTGCTTGTTTCACTCTCTTGCTCTCCTCTACATCCTCCCCTCCCCCACCGCTGCCTCTCATTTTCTCTTTCTCTCCCTCCTCTCTCACTCCACCATTTCACTCACTCACCCACTCCCTCACTCGGTCACTCTCTGCCTCCCCCTCCCAACCCTGCTCTCTTTATCTCCTCCCCTCCCTCACCCTTCAATCCCTCATTCACTCCATGCAATCATCTGTTCTCTCTCTCTCTCTCTTTCTCTCTGCTTCCTCTATTACGCCCCCATTTTGTCCTCTGCTGCTTCCCTTTCTCCCACTCCCTCACTCGTCCCTCCATGTTCCCTCTATTCTGTTGTTTACTCTCCCCCATGACATTTATGCTACAAACTTTATTTAAAAAAAAAACAAAACAGCTCTCTGTTGAAAAAAAGCAAACATGTTGGTGAAGGAAAGGTTTAATAAATTAATAAATCTGCTCTTTGAAAACCTTCCATCCTAATAATTCTGTATTTGGTTCCTATTTAACTCTATCTTGTTATTTCCATTAACACTTGCATCAGTGCCTTTGTCCTGCAAAAATCCCCAAATAATACCCCAACTGTTTACCCCAACATGTAGCTTAGCTCTGCTTGCACATATTCAACAAGTGGGTAACATGCAAGGGAAAAAACAAACAAACACAAAGACAATCGTTGTCGTCTCACCTCAGGTCCAGAGTCGGAACGGCCTCATAAACTGAGCAGTTTCCTCTGCACAGGTGGACGCTGATACTACTGATATCATACTGAGGTTTCACTGCAAATAATACAGGGTTTCTGTAGGCCATTAAAAGTCATGAAATAGATTTTGTGAAAGTTAAGGCCTTAAATGGCATTAAAAAGCATTGAACTCAATGTCTAGGCATTAAAAAATCTAATACAGTTGATGGGGGGGAACAAACATTGTTATTCACAATTTATTTTGTTTATATAAACCTTTAATAATTTTGATCTTAAGTTTAGTGTGATGATTGACAAATGTAACCCTTTAATTGGCTATTATTTATGGCCGATGCACAAAATCACAACACTGGATGCTTGGAATGCAACATGCTGCGAGTGTGTTAATGCCGTAGCGAAAGAGTGGAAGGAATATTCGCAAATGTCAGAAAAATAGGAAAATGCACGTTTTGGCAGAAGTAGTTGGAGGAGGAACTATTCAGATCCTGGTATAAGCCTGTTGAGGGTAAACTGTCATAAAACTATATATAAAACTAAATCTGCAGTTGGATGTTGGCATTAAAATTGTTTTAAAGTGGCATTAAAAAACATTAAATTAGATTTGCTGATACTGCAGAAACCTTGTAATATGTCACTGTAAGGGTTGAGTGTCATTAGAAATGGTATTTGAGAAATAGGTGTTAATGTATTCATATTTTCACTCAACAATATCAACTTCTTAAATGGTTAAACTGAACACAACTGTGTCTGCAAGAAATGCAAATTTTCTTATGACACATTTTGATTGTTAGCAGAAAAGAGCATTGCTTGCTTTGCCTGAACAAAAGTCAAGATATTAAAATTTATAAAGGAGAGAAGAAGCGCATCATCACACGCATCACAATTTAAGAACTGGAACCTTTAAAAGTCTTGTGTTTTTGCTCTAAACGAGTCACGAAGGGGTTCTAGATCATCAGTATTTTTGGAGGTTACGTTTGCTTTAAATCATTATTTCACCGTGCAGGTAATTGATAGAGAAATCCAACTGTATAACCAAATGCTCTCAGGCCAAATGCCAACGTCCTGCTGTAAATCGGAGATGATGTACCCGTGGCTACAGGGCAGGAATGTGAAGCTAACGTGGTTTCCAGCTACGACAGCTCTGGTCAAACAGTTGTAGAGTCGTACAGAAAACGCACACCGCTCTGTTGGGGCCACATCAGACCCTCTACCGCATTTATTTCATGTGGATCCAGATGACATGGGCAAGGGTTTATGCTTGACATCAGAGTGCATGTCAAAAAGCCACTTGTGGTCAGATTTCACTTTCCTTCTTCCCTTTGATTTCATCTACAAAACACTGTACGTGGAGAGGAGGCAGTGGCTGGTGCATGTCTGGCCTCATTGTGTAAATTGTCTGAGATGCACAGTTGTCTTAGTATATTTGTCTTCCTTGCAACTGGGATGGAATCTCCCCTGTGATCATAAGACCTGAGACACATTTTAAAATTGCAAGAAAGGATTTCTTCTAGTTCACAAATGTCATGTCCCGCTGACATGATGCTTAACTGCACTGGAAAATAATCTAATAATGTGATAATGGAGTGTATCTCTATTTGTGGGCAACTATTACTTCAGTGTAAATGCAGCCACAGAGTCAAAGTTGGAGTAAATTTGGGTTGGATTTTCTATTTATTTGTCAAATATCCAGAGTTTCTACTTACTTTGGTGCACTAATAGGAATGTTATTATTGCTTTACTACAGTATTAGATGTTTTTAGAAATGGATAGCACTAAAAGGTGTTTTAGAAACCGTCAACATCAGCAGAACTTGGCTTTGATAGTAGCTGATCATCAGCTGTCAACAAGCTTCTCAAGTGGAACAACAAATAAAAATCCCACCGAAAACTGACAGATTTTTGTTTAGTTTTGCATGATCTTCACTTCTGAGATTTATTCATTTTAGAGTTTAATGTCCAATGGTCCCGATTTCTTTATTTATTGATTCATTTATTAGCTCTTTATCACTTTAAAATACATATTCCGTTCAGTTACCCATTTTCTAATGAAGTTAGATGTACTGAATTTTGACCTCTACTGTAACACATTGTAATAAAGCTTTGTTTTCTCATTTTGTTTCACATCTTAGTGCATGGACTTAAATGTATTTTGTGCTTGATCATTTAACAGGAAGTGTGTTGGAGCATAACCACAGAAGACACTATTTGTAGAATTAGAGAAAAGATGAAAGTATGGTAATCACAGAGGCCAAAAGTATAGTCAAGTCCCCTCTTACTTGTCAGTGAATGAGTCGTGTCTTTATTTCATATGTAGTGTTAAATGTATTTCATAAACTGATGTAACTACTTGTGTGTCATCTAAGAAAAAAGACATAATGTGAGTATCATACAAAGAAACAATTTACCCACAAGGTACGATAAAACAGTCACAAATTCAATAAAATAAAAAATGCCCTTAATTCTTTCCTTTAACTTGATTAAATGATGAAATGCAGGCTTTGATTTTTAAATTGCTTTACCTGCACTGTTCGACTTAACCGAAGATAAGAGACAAAATTGTGATTAAAGCTGGTGACTTCTTAGAATTGTGTAAAACTAATTAATGTTCACAGACTTGTACTTTTTTTTTTTCTTTAAATCAGATAGTTTGACATTTTTTCCATTACCTTTTTTTTTAAGATTTTCACTGTCGAGAATTTGGAGGATTTCCCATTTATCTGTTATTATTCGTATTTATGCAACTTTATTCTTCTAGTCAATCACGGATCATTAACAGATTAAAGCTGTGTCTAATTCGTTTTTTTTTTTTTAATCTTTTGATATTGAATCCTACAGGTTTCACTACGCTTTGCTTCTATTTAAAAATTTTTTTTTTTTTTTTTTTTTTTTTTTTTTTTTTTTTTTAGTGCGGGAAGAAACGCGGTGAATATCAGTGCCTGGCGAGCCCACATCTTCACACTGTGGTTAAAAATGGAGGAGTTATACTCGCACTGATACTACAGGAGCTGCTGTCCTCTCCAACAATTTAAAATGTGTATTCGATCTGCAGGAAAAAACAGCCAAATAATCACATTTAAGAAATTGTTGCTCCATGGTAGAAGTCGCACCTTCAACACATACCACGCATTGGCTCACACACTCATCAATATTGCGCCGCGCCATCTACAATTACACTCAACTCTTCATTCACTCTTAGTTTCCATTGACCCATATTATCTTCAAAACTGACACATGCAGAGTGGGTTCATCCCAGTGTTTTTTATTTTTCTTCATTTCTCATGAGACAACTTCCCAATTTTCTCAGTCACATCCCTCCACAATTTGCAGCTCGGTAATTTGCTTGCTCTCATGTTGTCTCGGTTTCATCACTGGCAGGGTATATGTGACCTTTTGTGGACTCCCGGGCCAGTTCTGGCACCGTCTCACGGCTCCACGGCTATCTCATCACTTCACACATCCCTAATTTCACTGGTTGGCCACTTGGTTGCAAGATGACGTGAAAAGAGATGAAAGTTCTTGGTGCTCGTGCCTTGATGTTTCCTGAGATGTCAGTGATCTCAGTTTGTGTACGCGACTGAGGCGAGCAGAGAGAAATTCATAGGCCTTGACCATTAAGGGTACCGTAATACCTTCATTCCCTCCCTTGACTCTCATTTCGTCTGTTTTTTCCCTCCATCCATCTTCTATTTCTTCTTATTCTTATACCGCATTCTGCTCCACTCTTCCCATCCCCCTCCGACTCTTTCTCTCTCTCTCTCTTTCTATCTCTCCCCTCATTTACTTGCTCATCCCTCCCCTCTCTTTTCCTTCACTATTCTCTCCTTCCACCCCCTCCTCTTCCTCCTCCTCCTCCTCCTCTCTCCATCATCTCTCTCTTTCTTCCATTTGCTCATCATCTTGTCAGTCACCTTCCATCTCTCTCTCTCTCTCTCTCTGTCTCTTTCTCTCTCTGCTTTCTTTCCCTCTGCACACTTCTTTTTCCATCTCCCATCACATACTTGTATCCGAGTCTGTGCACGAAACAATCTTCCAACACTTTCACCCCTTCTAATAAACCTGCTTGATAAATGAGAAGAGTGAAAGAGAGACAGATGCAAAGGTGTGAAGAAAGAGGAAGAGCGAGCGAGGGAGGGAGGGAGACAAAAGGAGAGAGACTGGTGAAGAAAAGACTAGATGGAGACACAGGCATAAACAGATAAAGGCTGAGAGAGAGACAGAGACAGGGAGAGGCAGAAACAAAGACAACGAGTGACAGACAGAGGTAGAAGAAAGCCGGGTTAGTTACAAGACAAGATCTATAATTTCAGCCTGATATGATGTTGATTTTATTTTTGCTTCTTGCGACTTTTAAGTTGACTTCTTTATTTATCACCAACATATCACAGAACCTTGTGTGTTAGTGATTTATGAGCTGTGGGTGTGTTTTTGTGTCTCATGTTGTGTTTCGTCTCTAAACCTGCCGGCCACATGCTCAGCTGTTGGAAGATTGTTTGTTTGTTTGTTTGTTTGTGTCTGTCTGTGTTTGTGCTGGTTGTGACTAGACTCACTACTAAAACCATGGGGGCTGAGAGAAGGGTTGGGAGGAAAGGGGGGAGGGAGGCGAGCGATGTTAGCCCCGCCTCCCATCATCCCTCACGTATAAATAGGAGCTGAACATAGTCTATTCTCACTCAACACTCAGCACTGAAGAATGAGATCCTTAAAGCACCTGAAACCTCACAGCAGGAGGAGTGTGGTGAGTTTATTGGCCGGGCAGCGATTGGCTCTCGCTTATAGCATGTTAATAGTAGTTTAGTGAGGTGGTGGGCAACGTGGGTCTGTCACATTCACAACTGAAAGACGGGTAGACAGCTAAGAACCTGTGATGCCTTTAGTCTTTTTATTTTCAGATTGTATTAGTTCTTAAAGTTGCTCTCATTTATTTTTTTATTTTTTTTAATCCTAGTAGATTAAAAAAAAAAAAAATGCCTTTGTCATCAACTCATTATCATTTCCCCAGCAGCGTTCACAAATGTGTCTTGTTTGGAGCTTTTTTTTCAACTCTTCCTTGTTTCTCGTTTTCTCACTCGTCTGTTTCACTTCACAATTTCAGCTTTCATTCTGTCTGGCTTTCATTTTGTCATTTTCTTTCTCCTTCTGTCTCTTGGTTGCACACTGCCTCTCTCTTTCTTTCTCTCTCTCTCTCTCTCCTTCCCCCTCCCTCCCTCTGTCTCTATATCTTTCTTTCTCTTTCTTCCTCTTGCTGCCTCACACTCACCCTCTCACTCTTTCACTCCGCTCCCTCCCTCCCTCTCCAGTGTCTCTCTCTCTCTCCTCTGTCTCAGCCTTCCTCCTTCCCCCCTGCCTCCCCTCCCCTCCCCCTTCTCCTTATCTCTCCTTCACTCTCGCTCTACCTTTCATTTTCTCTTTTTTCCTCTCCCCCTCCCCTCCACTATACTCTTGCCTGCTCTAAGCTCTCTCTCTCTCTCTCTCTCTCTCTCTCTCTCTCTCTCATTTGCTTTCCCCTCCCCTCTCTCTGTTTCTGTTTTTTCTTCTTTCCCCTCTCTGCCCTCCTCTGTTTTTGTCTCCTCTCCTGTTTTTCCATTCTTTTTCTATTTCTTAATCTTGCCTGTTTTTTCCCTTCTCTCCCCCTCTTTCTCTTTTGTACTTCTGTGTGTGTGTGTGTGTGTGTGTGTGTGTGTGTGTGTGTGTGTGTGTGTGTGTGTTCGTGTGTAGATCAGTAGGCCATCTAATCCCCCACAACACTCTCACACACACCAGCCATACATGGTTAGCATGCTGGATTAGAATAATGTCTTTCATAGTTTCTGTGTCTCAGTCACTAAATATCAAAGTTGGCTCTGGACAGTGTGCAGAGTTATCCACTACTTGTGCCACAAACATCAATCTACAAATAGAATTTTGGTTTATTTTTGTCTTTTCATCGATGCTCTTGTGATAGTCAAAATGTGTCTGTTTTCTTCCTTGCCTGTCTTTCTCAGTCTAAACAACTGCCTCAAAGCTGCTCTGATTGGATGAGGACATGCAATACCTTTTTGTCCTTATTAGATCACTATTGATGAAGGACATGTTCTCATTGGTTAACTATGTGCTGCCATACATGTACCTTCTGCCCTCAAAACAACTTAAAGAAAGTTTAACGGTCACTTATTGCCCTGAATTAGTCGATTTGGGCTGTTTCTGGTGCGGTGGTGGGTTTTTTTTTTCTTCCTCAGCCAGATTTATTCAGTAGATAGACCTGGAATAAATATAGATTTTTACTTGAAGATGATAACAGAAAGTGAACGATATGGGGATCGTCTGAACTTTAACACAAACTTTTGTTGAAATGCCGTGAAGTCTGCTGCTCTCATATGTCTTGGTTAATTGCTTCTTTGCAGTGCTGCTGTTTTGACCTAATGTGCATGTGTCTGTCTGTTTCAGGAGGAGGCGAGCCGGCGCCTGGGTAGATGTGAGCCCAAGGTAATGGCCAGGCTGGTGGACATAGGCACACAGACAGATCCAGTAGTTGTGCTGTCCTTGGCCCAGGCCGCCGTGCTAGGTCTCATCTCCCAGAATGAAGTGTTTGGAGCTACCATTGCACCCAACGGCTTCTACACCGGTGAACCCAAAGAGTCCCCTGCACCCCCAGTAGACGGAGTTGACTACGAATACGCGGACCAGCTTATCGGAGCCAACGGAGATTACCTAGGTGATAACTTGGGAGAAGACGGTCAAATGCAACCAAGCTGCAGTCAGAGGAGGTGGCAACAGGGGCCCCCTCAACATCCAGATGCAAAAATGGTTGGCCCTGATCGACACAGCCTTCAAGGTGCTGACGGGACCTCGTCTCACGTGAAAGGGGAAGGGGTGAATTCTGGAATGTCCTCGTGTGTCCACATGCTTAATAACATGGCTCCCAGAGGTGGTTTAGTCCAAGTAGATCCAGCTACTCTGAGAGGCACTAACAAAAACTGTGCAGAGTGTGAGAGGGAAGTATCCAACCAGCAGCAAGCCAATGCACATGGTCACCCTCCTCCTGCCCAGGTGGGTCACAGAGGAGCAGATCAGGGCCACAGAGGACTGCAGGGCCAGCGACCCATGGGGGCCCATGGCCGAGGTGGAAGAGAGGATGAAGAGGATGTAGAACACCAGGGGAACAACATGATGAAGCCCACACAGCAGGAGGAGGCAATCAGCAGCTACTTCCAGACCAGTGAAGTGGGCAGCTATGATTCAGGGGAAATGGGAATGGGGGGTGAGTACGAGGATGGCAGCCAGGGCATGATGTGGACAGACGGGGGCGGAGGACAGCATCAGCCACCGCAGCAACCCCAGCCTCCTCGTCGGCACGGCGGCCGCAGAGTAGACCGGCTAGATATCAACATTCAGATTGATGAATCTTATTGTGTGGATGTCGGAGATGGTCTGAAACGTTGGAAATGTCGCATGTGTGATAAATCCTACACCTCCAAGTACAACCTGGTTACACACATCCTAGGCCACAATGGCATCAAACCACACGCCTGTCCGCACTGTGGAAAGCTCTTCAAGCAGCCCAGCCACCTTCAGACCCATCTGCTAACCCACCAAGGTACACGGCCCCACAAATGCACCGTCTGCAAGAAGGGCTTCACTCAGACCAGCCACCTGAAGCGGCACATGCTCCAACACACTGACGTCAAGCCCTACAGCTGCCGCTTCTGCCGCCGTGGCTTTGCCTATCCCAGTGAGCTGCGAGCACATGAGGTTAAGCACGAGCGTGGACGCTGCCACGTGTGCTCACAATGCGGCATGGAGTTCCCCACCTACGCCCACCTCAAACGCCACCAGACCAGCCACCAGGGCCCACACACCTTCCAGTGCACAGAATGCAACAAGTCGTTTGCCTACCGTAGCCAGCTCCAGAACCACCTCCTGAAGCACCAGAGCCCAAGGCCTTACACCTGCTCCCAGTGCGGCTTGGAATTTGTGCAGCTCCACCATCTACGTCAGCATTCTCTCACTCATAAGGTACAAATACAGCTGCCAGACACTTATGCACCTACACACACTTATTCGCTGCTCTAGTTACTGACACACTACAAATATTACATTTATATTCATAGAAGGATTTTCTTTTGGCAGCAGTCGACGCATACAAAAATGACATAACCACTCCTGTATTGTCCATTCAGTTCATGGGTTCATGCACTGTTCACTCTGATATAAACAGAGTAAGATGAGTCTAATTATACAGTAATGTGAACTTAGGTGCAAAATTTTGTGACATCAACAGGTAACAGATTCAGTATTCCATAATTACCTCATAGCATATTGTGATTTAATTGGACTGTAAGGAAACGGTACCTCCTGTACCTCCCCCTGGCTCTGTTTACAAGCTTTTTTTTTGGTGGGGGGGTGTAATCACATTCTTTTCAGAACGGATGACGCAGCTGTAAGGTTCAGCTGATGTCAAGACTCCATCAAACTCGCAGCACAGACTGTGGTGGTTAGCACAGAGGCAACATAGCAGCCCCCCCCTCATGTAATAGTTAACCTTTACCTTTTTCAAGTGGCATGAAATAGCATTGTGTTTTTAATAGACTGTTTTTACAAAAGACACGACAGAACTGCAGGAGGAAGATATTGTATTTTCACTTCTGGTGTTTTTTCTCCTGATTGCTGCCAAAGGTTGCTTTAAGTAAATAAGCAGAGATCATAATCCCCGCCCCCGTTTCAGTGTTTCAGTTCCAGGTATTCTTAAATGATAAGCAATATTATCAACAAAATACAAAGAATGGACTGCGCTGTATATTTTGTCACCCATATACTGTATACGTGAAGTGTTTTTTAAATCAGCCTGATCTTGCCATTTGTGGCCAATCACTGCAGGCACAGTTAAAAAAGACTGCACATTAGTCATTATGATCAGCAAAAGAATGACATTTTAAGCTCTAGATGACATTTGCCCGTATTAAAAACAAGACTGATACGTTCACGATCCTCTAAATGGTGTTCATTTTCCTGTAACACTGGATTAAATCCTAATTCAGATCTAATTGTGAAACATGCCAGTCGATCATCACTGCTGTAATGACCTTGTGATTACATGATTCTAAACTCTTTATTTGCTGCGTTCCTTTCATCTGTATTAGAGATGTGGAGCAGCATCACAAAGACTACTGCTCTCTAGCTGTATTTGGAGTGCATTTTTCCCCTCTCTTGTTTGTCTTCAAATGTATTCGATGAAGCAAAGGAAATGAAACGTAGACTAGGTTTGTCTTTTCAGTGTTTCTGTTTCACGTGGATCTGATGCAGTGCCTACACAGTATCAAGGCGTCATGTGCTCTTCATTCACTCGCTCATCTGAGTGAAATGTCGGTAATTGCTCGTTGCCCCCCCCCCGCCTGTTCCGCACACATGAACACAATTGCTCACACACAGGTGAGGAAGGGAAGATGAAGATGCTCAGTGAACATAATTCTCCATTTAATGAGTGCGGTAGTATTCTATCTTCTGTTCTAGATTGGTTTAAGGTGGTCATGATTCTGACCCTTTGACATTTCTTAGTCTGTGTTCTTCAGTCCACCTTTGACTGGACTGGAATTATCCGTAGTAACAACATGAAAATGCAGTATTTGCAAGCAGAGGTTTAACTTTCAGAAGAAGAGAGATCCTCAGCTGCACTTATCATAAAATTGGGGGCATTGAACAGAGTAGTCATTTATCACTGAGTGGAAATGTTCTCTTTTGTGGTTTTGAACTGTATCTGCTGCCATCAAACCTGCCAACTGTTCACTGCTCCCCCTGGTGGACAATGCACCAGCAAACACAAGCCATTTGTTGTGCAGACAAGTGGGTGGACTGACAGTCTGCCACATTTATCTGGTTAAACAAACACTGTCTCTCGACCTACTACTGACCTGTTATACATATTTGTTCTTCTCAATAACCCAGACTGCACTTATTCAGTCCCACATTATGTCTGCTGTGCTTGGCTGCAGAGTGGAGAGTGTGTTGCAGCGCATTCATTTAGACAAGCCTTAGGGCTGTGGAAGTAGTGAACTGTCTGCTCTGTGACCTGCTTCTGAATGTATATGAGTTTCTTGTGTGGTGTGGATGTGAATATAACAGGCAGATAATAAGGACTGCTTCCCATTTAGTACACTCAAAATGGCTGCCGTGTAACTGCTTATGTTAAATGACAACCTCTAATGGGCAGGATATGAGAGTATTTAAGTTACATGCTCAAAAAATAAGGACTACTCAAATGGGAGATTTATAAGCCTAGAAAAGGAAATGGTTATCCTGTCGTTGGATTTGACTGTCTGACCGCTTCTCTCTGTTCGGAATCTGCAGGGGATGAAAGGCCACAAGTGTGACGTCTGTTCCAGAGAGTTCACGCTGTCTGCCAACCTCAAGAGGCATATGCTCATCCACAACAGCGTCCGGCCCTTCCAATGTCACGTCTGCTTCAAGAGCTTCATCCAGAAACAGACCCTGAAGACCCACATGATCGTGCACCTGCCTGTGAAGCCTTTTAAATGCAAGGCGAGTACTCGGACTTGATTAATTTTCACGAAAGGATTATCACCTGAATGATAATAAGCAATTTTTTTTTTCTTTCCAATTCATTCGGGTATAATGTGATGTGATGACACATTTCACAGAAAAAAAAAAGAATTTGGAAGGAGAATCATATATTTTATTTGACCTGTCGTAGTGTTGTTTAGTATAACATGTTAGTGGACGTAAATGTCAACTTTTTGGTTGCATTTTTTTCCAGGTGTGTGGTAAGTCTTTCAATAGAATGTACAACCTGCTGGGGCACATGCACCTCCATGCTGGCAGTAAGCCCTTCAAGTGTCCTTACTGCACCAGTAAGTTCAACCTGAAGGGAAACCTCAGCAGGCACATGAAGGTCAAGCATGGAATGGACGTCTCACCAGAAGGACAAGGTGAGACCTTCTGCACACATACATTTTACCTGAACTTTGGAAAGATTGAAAGTTCCTCTGTCTTTTCACATCCTCAAAACTTCTCAAAGCTGTAAATGTAGATTAATACTCACTGACAATAGCACTTTTATGATCATTGCGGTGTGAATGATAAAACTTTGCAAAGGACTGCTTGAAATTCAGTGAAAAAAGCAATTCAGTCGCACATTCAGGTGAAACTTCAGCTTAGGCATCAGTTACCTTCAGATTAACTTGATGCCTGTTTAGTGACTGAGTTTAGCTAGTCTCGACATCACAATATGGACTTCCTGTAAATGCTATACTATGAATATTATTATTAATAAATTCTTAATATTATCCAGATGTTATTTTTTTAATAGTGGATTTCTTTTAAAAATATACACTGTTGCACTTAAAGCTGGAATAAAAATACTTTTACATCTTCTCATGAAATGATGGTGACAATGTGATTTATTCTTATAGATAAAGTGTAACTGGGACTCTATAATCAAGGTCAAATGTGATTGCTGATGTGTATAAATAGGATTAAAAGGAGGAATGTGTCCAAAACAAAATTATTCCAACTTAATGGGTAATAGTGTATTTTGATAGCCAGTGTCTTAATGATATCCTAATCATCTATTTCTTGCAACCTGCTGAAGTTCATGTAGACATTAATAAACGGTGTAGTCCATTCTTGAATTACAAATAAATACTTGATTAATCAATTACTTGTGAGATCAGTAAAATGATGAAAGGTGTTGATCACTGTTACCAAAGCCCCAGATGACATCCATAAGTCTTATCTGGTCCACAACCCAATATGTTCATTTGGATTTATAGAGAAACCAGGAAGTACTCCAAATTTTGATCTCTTTTCTTAAAAATGTACTCGATGTTCTTCAAATAGCTGGTAATTAATTTAATAGTTGACAACTTGTAAATAATTTGAGTACCTGTTGCAGCTCCATTGAATAAAATTACAGTGTTTTATATTAAAATCTTATGTAGTGGAATACCTTGAATATTACAAATTTAAGGTTAAGTGGTAGCACAACCTCCAACAGTGTTTGACTTTTTTTTTTTTTATTATTTGGTTTTCCAGAAGTTCTACCAGAAATGGATAGCCAGAGTGAATATGAAGGACAGAACTTCAGCTTTACATCCACAGACAGTATGGACAATGGAGGCTCCCAAAACCTCACAAAGCTCACTACAGCAAATATGGAGGACATGGAGGAGTATTACAATTTTGGGAAGGATACAAGCAGCTACACCACACCTTGAGTGGTCAAACAGCAGAGAATATGTTTTTGTTGGGATTTCTTTTAGTTTTGGTCTCCTTCCAGAAGAGCCAGAACTGATGGACTCTGATGGGAGGCCCGGATGGAGACACACTACGAAGGAGACGCTTCAGCTCTGTTGACACCGAAACTGTTGACGTGGTCTGGAGCTCCTTTTTTTGGGATTACTACGCTTCCAACTCAAAAGACTCTCTGGCAGACAGTCAAATCTGTATGTTGTGTGTATGTATCAGTTAAATGAAAAAAAGAAAAAAAGTTGCAGAGCCATCAGTTACATTCGATGTGGTAGAAATTTGTTTACCATTTTGCCATGTTGTCATTCACAAATCACCAATGTATGCCCTTATATTTTTGACTGAAAGTGCCAGCTAGATACTTTTGCAACTAAGCTTCCACCGTGTCAGCTATTTACTCACTATATATCGAACTTTTGATACATAGTCACAACATATTCATAGGTTTGAATGCTCTTACTAAACAGTTCCTAAATGTAGTTACTCATTCCTGCTCCATTTCGGTTAAAACAGGCCAGTGTTTCAATGCGTGCGTGCTTTTTGCACAGGACATTGTAGCCTTTTTCTTACTAGGGCACTTACTACCAAAGTTGCTACTGTCCCATGTCGGCTGATAACCACAAAACAATGTTTCCGACATGTAAAGCCCTGTCACTGTACAAATGATTCTGCAACATGCAGTGTGTTTACTCACCTCTTTTGTTTTACATGGTTTAGCTTTACATGAATAATCTATCCCGTGTAGTGAATATACCACTCTAGTTTTTGATTACTGAGTGAACATACAAAGCACTTTTTTTCATTGATACCTGTCATTTCTGTGAAGGATGTCTTTAGTAAGAGTGAACTCATTTGCCTCAAGGGGAAGAGCTGGTGGGAAATAAGATCATAAGATCTTGAAGACCCCCAGACCGGCAATATCAAACGCAGACAGATATGCTTACTCGGTAGGTTTTTGTAAACTGCAGTTTCCTTGATGTGGATATTTCACAGTTGTCAGTTCAAATGCAAATTGAAGAATGAGCAGTTTGTACGGGAAAATCAGCCGTTTGTTTTTTTTTTGTTGTTGTTGTTTGTAGTTTCAATACTTTCAAAACCAAGGCTGTTTTCACTTCACTTTCAGTTCAGTTAATTCAGAAAAAAAAAACAAAAACATATTGAAAGTGAATAAAACCCAGTATGTAAATTAGAAAGCTGGACACTGTGCCACTACTACTTTATTTGGAAGTTTGGAAATGATTGAATTGAAAGTGGACTGATGCTAGTCCTGATATTCATTATTCTGTTTTGGGGAAGAGTGAGTTCCCCCTGTCCTGCCATGCAGGTCAGCTTTGATATGCACACTAAACCAGAGGAATGATCTGCTAGTTCTTTTTTGAGATGAGGAATATTAAACATGAGACCTCATGGAAATTGACCATGAATTATTTAATAAAGGTTCTCTAGTTTAAAAGATGGAGCCTCTCTTTTCATCTGTCTCTGAAGGAACATACAAAATATCTGTGTGTTTAGTCACATTTACTCATCAGTGGAGTCAAAAGACAAAAGGGGGTGTTTAACATTTCATAGTGTAGGTAGGAAAGGCAATGTAATTTATTGTTTATTTTGGCCATTTGTGTGATCAACAAAACTCCTAATATATACAAATATGTTATTACCCACTGTGAGTCTAAAGAGTGACATGATGCAAGTTTCCACTGAATACCTAAGCCTCTGCACATCATTATGCAGACTGTCCTGCATTTCACTCATGGATTGATTCAGCATTTCTTCATTGGTTCCTTCCATTGTGAAGGGATTATAATTTCGTAGGAAATTATTTCCCAGGACTTGATTGATCAATTTGCCCAGAGATATGACTCTTTTACAGCTGCAGATCATATTAAGAGGGAGGTTCTTTAGCACTTAGAAGTTCCAGAGGAGCCCTTCTCCAGGGAAAAAAAGAAAAAGGGTAATCTAAATGCTAATTTCTGGTAATTCTTTGATAGAGCACCATGTTCATTTTCTTTAACTTGTGATTGGTAGAAAGAAAGAAAGACCTGCACATTCTCTGGTTAGTGCTAAAGCTATATATATATATATATATATATATATATATATGCTCTTTTGTAAAGATTGAGTCATGAATACTTTTGATTAAGAACAGTGACAAGTGATGCCAGGTACAACAAACCCCTCCCCTCACACGTTGTAGCTTACTTTGGCATTGATCCAGCTGGTGTCATCATGTCTATGCGTGTGGTGATGTCAGTGTAGAAAAATTTCACCCGTTATAAGTAAATGGGGAAAATAAAAGATTTTAAAAATTAATAAAAAAAAACTGGAACTTTGACCTACTTTTCCTAAAATGTAACGACATCTGTTCTGTGTCACTGGCAATCTATAAACCCAATATGGTATGAATTCAACCAAAAGTTTTGCTGCTAAAGTGATTAAAAAAAGAAATAAATAAAAATCACAGCATCAGTCCCACTGTGATAAGAGTCGGTGAGTCTATGAAGCCACTTTTCCTTAAATTTAAGTGTCACATCACCAGTGTGGTTTGGGACAAATTCCATTCATATTTTACATGTTTTATTAGCACTAGATAAGAAACTGAATGTTTGGCAAGTGAAGGTTTTGCTCAATTAGCCTGATATGATTTGAGGATTATAACCAGAGAAACCTCAGAGAAACGGCAGCTTTACACATGTTCAGTTTCACCATGGTCAGGTTTCAGAGAATGACAAAAATAAAGTTTAGTGTACAAAAAACACTTTGATTTAAACTATACTGTGGTTAGAGCATCACCCACCTCACATCTGGTGGGTGATGCTCCAGCTCAGCTCAGGACTGGCCCCCTGCTGGTGTAAACTGAAGTGTGTGTGTGTGTATGTGAGCATAGAACACTACATGTAAGCACTGTTCTACAGGTGCATGAAATTAAAAGGTGAAATACATCAGCATTAAGAATATGGACATGTGGCTCCCTCTGTAATGGCCCACATGGGGTGCGATTCAACAGCCATCAAAAACAGATGCTATGTTTCTGTAGTTTTTACTGTCAGCCCTCATCACAGGATATTGACATCAGTTCTGTGTCCGTCCGTCCGTGCAAAAACTTTGGCATGCACTAGTAGTTCTTAACTGGGGAAAGGAAAACCTGGCGTGGACTGAAGGCTGAGGGTTTTCAAGTGCGAGCACATTATGTTTCACTCTCCTAAACCAATATCTCATTGAATCAGTCTTGAGACTTTTACAGATGATTACATGACAACCACAGCAACACTTCAACCTCCTCAGTGTTATCCTGACATCCTTGTAAAATGTACTGTCCACTAGCCAACAAAAATGTTTTTGTCCCTTTATTCTGAATCAAAAACTCAGTACAGGGGCTTCAAAAATAGATCTATGTAATATTGTTTTGATTCTGTACACCACTAGATTAAATTATATGCAACAGAAACACAACAAAAACAGTCCTGCTGCTAAAATAAATAGCAAACAGAGCAGAAACAGACAATTATGAACACCGTTTTCAGTGAAATCAAATGCTTTTAAAAAAAATGTTCAGTCTGACATTGCAAAACGTATACATTTCTGGAGGATATTCTAATTAACATAGAACATTTCTTGAGTTATTTTAAGGTAACATTATAAATTAGTAGTAATATTAATGTATACATAAAAATCTGTCAGTTACACAAAAAAAAATTTAAAAAAATCACTGGCCATGATCGTAAGGCAACGTACAGTACTGGATGAGTGACGTGTACAAATGTGGAAATGGCACAGAGAATAGAAAACTGGTTTCTTTCAAAATGGAATGAAAAGGTTCATACAGACAGCGTAAAAACAGTGTAAAATATAGAATAAAAAATATAGGAATTTGTTTACATTGGGAGCTTTATCAGGTCTGGTTCAGATTGTCTTCATTTTCCTAGAGCTTTGTCCAGGTTGGTCTTGATCGCGTCCAGGAAGTCTGATGTGTTCACATAATGTTCATTCAGTTTGCAGCTGGAAGTTATTAAAGGAGGGGTTTAGGAAAAATAGTACTGAAAATTAAACTGCTTTATGTAAAGAATATACAGTATATAAACAAGCCGCTGCATGCAGACAGTCACTAGAGGCCTGCTGATCTAAATATGTTTACTCACTTCGACAGTCCGTGGATGCAGCCTGCAAGGTCCTTGGTCATCACACCACTTTCCACAGTTTCCACACAGATCTTTTCTAACGTCTGGGAGAACCTGTGGGTGGATAAAACAGTATAATGTCATTTTTATACTACGTACTATATGCCGATAGAGTAAATGGTGCTGATAAACCACATGACAAACTTGATCAAATCAGGATTTCCGTCCAGTTTGCCTCTGTGCTCCAGTCCTCTGGTCCAAGCAAAGATACTTGCAATGGGGTTGGTACTTGTTGGTCTTCCCTACAAGGAGACATCAGTTATTATAACAAGTGAAAGTTCAGGCGGTGTTTACTATGCAACAAGGTCTACTGACACTGATATGAACAAATCTGTCTTACTACAATATATTCATTTTATTTATATATTAAAGACTATAACAGTTGACACAAACAAGCCACCTTCAGTCTGTTTACTATTTTGTTATTGAACCAAATATGGCACATTTTGTATATTAATAGGTAGATTATTTAAACAGTACTTCTCATAAACTGTATTCATAGTGTACTGGAAAAATACTAGTTTAGTAGGATACTAGGTTTCAATAGGACTAGTTACTAAAAATCCACACTACACATTTTATCCATTGAAGAGAATCTGAAAGCGTTCACTTCTATAACTTTTTTTTAACATATCGTTTGCAGTTACACATTGACTTATTCCATTATGATGCTACTAAGGCAGTTGGATGGGTTGTTTTCAGTGGTTACAAATCAAACATTTTTAATTAAATGTCTCATTGTCTGCAACAAAAAAGGTTCATGGGTGACAGTCATGTAATAGAATTAGCATCATCCATCATTTACAAAATCATGGTCTTGACACAAGCGTTCTTAGGATTAAATCTACTTTAAAAATGAGTTCTTACAAATACAAAACCGAAAGAATATACTGTTTTCTTATTACCCTCTGGTGTTCTCGGTAGTGCCTCGTGACAGTGCCGTGGGCAGCCTCGGCCTCGATAGTCTTACCATCGGGACACACTAGCACTGATGTCATTAGGCCCAGAGAGCCAAAACCTGCACACAAAGCACACCCAAATATGCCAATTAAACAGAGATAACAAATCACCACAACAAAGAAGCCCACACACACACACCTACACCGTGAGGAAGAAACATCCAGAACAGAACCCTCTACAGTCCACTGTGAATCCATGTACCTCAAATAAGAAGCACTAACCCTGAGCCAGAATATCTGATTGCACATCTCCATCATAATTTTTGCAGGCCCAAACAAATCCACCAGAGGACTTCAGGACCTGGGCTACCATGTCGTCAATGAGACGGTGTTCGTACCAAATCTTCAGCTTGTCAAACTGTGCCTTGTAATTTCTGAAAAAGACAGAATAATGATGCATTCATGGTGCCTTAACAAAGACAGTAAATCAAAGGGGTTTATAAACCATTATAAAAGCATCTTACATATTACAAATGAAGGCAGCACAAAATGTGAAGCAGGGGTGTCAAACTCATGTTAGTTCAGGGGCCACATACAGCCCAATACGACCTGAAGTGGGCCAGATCAGTAAAATAATAACAATCATATATAAATATCAATTCCACAACTATATATGTAATTTCTATGTTTTAGTGTGGAAAAAGTTAAACTGTATTATTAAAATGTTAACATCTACAAACTATCCTTTAAAAACATGAGAAAAACATGAACAAGCATGAACAAAATGAAAGTTATTAAGAAAAAAAGTGCAATTTTTTACAATTTATGCCATTATTTGGCCTCAGTTTCTCATTTTCACATGTTTACTATAATTCACAGATCACAGTGGCTCTACAAATAGACAAAACGTTTAATAACGCTCAGAGTATTGGTCAAATTATACTTGAGACATTTCAGGTTGTTCATATTTGTTCAGGTTTTTCACATTTATTTGTAAAAGACTCGTCTGTAAATGTTAACATTTTTGTTTAATTAAATTTTTTTTTTACACAAAACAAAGAGGAAAAAAATGTGGTTTTCATTATTTATAGTTTATTATGATAGTTTTTTATTGGTCTGACTCACTTTTGATTGAACTGACCTAAAATTATTTTAAGATCTTTGATTGTTCATTTCTTCAGTGTCATTTTTGTATTTTACTAATTCATCTCGCGGGCCAGATTGGACCCTCTGGTGGGCCACCGGGCCGCATGTTTGACACCCCTGATGTAAAGGGTTTTTCCTTTCTCATTTGTCAGTTACTTACTTCTCAAAGATCTCTTGGAAGATGTCCTTAAAGCGCCCATCGTAGGCTTTTAGGATGGTGTTCTTGGTGCTCATGTAAAGAGGCCAACCTTTCTGGATGGAGTACTGGAAACAGCTGTGAGCAAATCCACTGATGGACTGTGGAAAAAAAAAATATGATGGGCTGAATTTTGAGCACAAACAATCACTTGTCTACCTGTAGAGTTATGCTATTCTGGTTTCAGTTTCTCAAATGTGGCCATCTGCTTCTATTCCAAATAACATGACAGTAAAAAAAGAACAGGTGTAAGTTCCCATACTACAAAACAAATTCATCATATGAAGGAAAACTGTCTGTTATCAGGCTTAACAGAGCATAACGATAAGATTTATTGGTGTCACGATGGGATTCTTTTGACTCTGACTGCATTCACATACATTGTTCCCCATAAAGTTAGAACTGAACATTTTTACCTCTTCTTATAAAAAATGATTGCGACAATGTGATTTATTGTCACAAACAGATGTAACCTCATCATTAAGGAAGCAAAAGTAATGTGTTATGTTGTATAAATGAGAGGTGGGGGTGGAATTTAATAACCTTTCTTCTTCTCATTCCTTTTTGAGCAGTACATATTGAATTTATCTTGTTATTTCAAGTGTGCATGGCAATAGCTATATTGTTTTGATCACCTCTATTTATTAATGTATTTGCTCTGCTATTAGTTCAGTTTTTTCTTCTGCTCAAAACAAATAAATAAATGAAATGAATTCTTGATAGAAGAGTAACCAGGACTCAGTATGTAATCATTACACCTGCTCAAAGGTGATTACTGATATGCAGAATTAGGAATAAAAAGAGGAACGTGTCTGAAAACGACATTCTTCCAATTTTATGAGCAACACTGTAGAAGGGTAGTGATCAAACTCAAACACCGACAGAGCTGTATGTCACAAATTGAAACCCTTAACCGTTATCGGAAAAGCAATGTAAAGACAAGATTGTAGATTATGTGGAAGCACAAGTTAATACACTTATCAAAATTACAGCCTCATCATTAGTTGAATGGAATTACAGATGTTTCTTCCAATAAATAGATGAGTTGTTGTGATGGATACTTAGGCTTCAGTAAACAGCAAATGTACAAACATGAATCAAACTGTTCTGTAGGTTTACAGTCTAATCTAAGGTTGAGAAGCTTTGGTGCATGAATTGATCTTTGCTTTACATCACTGTACAAAGGCAGAGGGTTTAGACGGTTTTACTCTTACTTCACTAGGAGATCCTCTGACTATTATTTTATCTCTTAGACTTTATACTTATAACTGTTTTATCGCCAGCATGACTAATATTGCAGCAGGATATGGGTACAGCATGAGTTACTTGTAGCTTTTTTATGAAGAAGAAAACCATCTTTGTGACACAGAAAACCTGAAGTAATGCAACTTCTTGATACAAATTAGTATGTTAGTCTGACAAAATGTGCATAAAGACTTTGCTATAGATTTTTAAATATAATATTTTATATTTAACTTTATACAAAATATATTCATTTTCTCTATTTCCTGACTATATAATTAGGTAATTGAGAAAATAACAGTCAGATAAATGAATAAAAAATAATTCTATACAAATAAACCTCAAAACAATGTTAGTCTTACCTCATCTGTGTTGTACATTCCCATCCCACATCCCCCAGCAACAAAGTCATACACCTCCCACTCTTTGTTCTTGCTTCCATCAGCTGGAGAAAACACAATCTTGAACTTGCCAGGCTGGTCAACAACAAAGTCTGTTGCTCTGTACTGGGAGATAAAGGATTAAACCTAGTATGTGAGAATGTAGCTTGGCTGCAACTTTGAAAAGAATAAAAACACTTCAGGAATTTTTACCTGATCCCCAAAAGCATGTCTGCCGATGGTTATGGGCAGCGTCCAACCAGGGACGAGACGAGGAATGTTTTTACAGAGGATTGGCTCACGAAAAACTGTTCCACCTAAGATGTTCCTAATCGTTCCATTGGGACTTTTCCACATCTTCTTCAGCTTAAACTCTTCAAAAAAAATTTACAGTATGTGTTCATCTTTTCCCATGTGGAACAGTTAAGAATCATTCAAAACTGTCGTGGATGGCATCACTGCTTATTACTCACACACCTACAACTGATCCTATCATCACTTTGTTTTTCTTAAAGATCTACTGTTAAACATTTTGTAGCTGGATTGTTTTCCATTTTATGTCAGTATCAACTCAGGACACAATAGAAAGACTAGTTGCACATCATAAAAAGTGAAGTAAAAATTAAAACATTAATACATTATCTTTTTGCTCAGTTACTGTGTTACAAAACAGTCCACAAATGTTGTGGTACTATTGTATTTCTGTTCATATCCTGGGTTTATCATGTTTCCCTATGAGAGCGTAATGACAGCATTGGCAGGAGGCCATGCTTGCATATTTCCAGAAATGTTCAAATTTACAAAATAAATAATTAAATAAAAGTTTGTAAGCCTGACATAAGCCTCGTGATTTTTATATACAAACAATGTAGAATCTTACCCTCCACCCTGGCCTCATCAGGGGTGATGGTGGCACACTTGACAGCCACATTGTATTTCTTGGTGGCCAAAGCAGAGTCGATGGTGACCTGGTCATCCGTCTGGTCTCGGTAGGGCAGACCCAGGTCAAAGTACTTCAGCTCAACATCCACATTGGGTAGGATCAGCTGTGAATGTAGAAAATAGTGATGCTTTATTTTGACTAAGAAAAATACAGGAAGGGTAACATAAAAACATGCGCACAGGCATTTATGCATATTGTTGCATATTGAATTCTGATGTGCAAGTAGAATCATACTTTGCTATGTATAATTCTTTGACTCCTAAATCCTTGAAAAACATAGTGTTAGAAAACAGGCAAAATGACTTTGATAGGTGGAGCTGATGAACATAACCGATTTAAAATTTCAACATAAAACAGCAAAATATCCATCAAGGAAGAAAAATAAGAAGAATCTTTGTTATTGTTGACATATATTGTATATATTGGACATGGGGTTTTGATCCTCCTGTCACAAACGACTTCTCCAACTATCAAGGCCACAGCCCCCAGATTTATCATGTTCCTGAGTTTATCATATTTATCATGAAGAACAGCCTCTGGTGAATATTACCTTCTCTTTGATGAACTCCCATATTATGTGAGTCATCTCATCTCCATCCATCTCCACCACTGGCTGGTCCACCTTGATGCGCTTCGTAGCATCTGATAATGTAAAGTTACAGTAAGTTGCATGTTTTATAGCTGCATACCACAGACAGTTCTGTAGATTGGGGTCATTCTGGAACACAATGTCAACTGAAATGAAAGCAAAACAAGAATGTACCTACTTCGAAAATGTATGTTTGGTGAAGTTGGATTGTTTTTCTTTCTTTTATTTCTTCTTTGAGTGAGTGAGCGAGTGAGATATGATGTGATGTAAATATGCTTTTACCGTTGTGGAAAAAATTATTAGACCACCCTTGTTTTCTTCAATTTCTTATTTATTTTAGTGCCTGGTACAATTAAAGGTACAATTGTTTGGACAAATATAATGATAACAACACAAATAGCTCCTAATAGTTTAATTTCAGAGCTGATATCTATCCATTCCCCATTTTTTCTTGATAATAACCAAAATCCCTTCAGTTTGAACATCAATAGTTATGTCATTGTACTGCCAAAACAGTGCTTTTACGCATTCCATGTGTTCTTTTCTGTCTGTTTTAGTCACATGATACACACAGGAGTTAGTACTTGATTGCATAACCATTGCATTTGATGACTTTTGATGGACTAATCTTTTTTTCTGTGACTGTATATTGTTTGTTTATTCTTACCTAACCAGGGATGGGAATTGCCAACTACTTCAATGCTATAAAGTCATTACATAGAACATCACATGTTCTATATGTCCACAATGTTTCACTGCATTGTCCCTGATAGATAGATAAATGAATAAATTATTAATTATATAATTTGCATACTGTTTTCCTGGGTTTGGACTGACTTCCTTCCTTCTAATAAACTTACAAGGATACAAGGATCACATATCAACACGTGATAACTTACAAATCACCCAGATTTTCACACTCACATCCCTGGAGGACAGATTTTTAATAAATGAAGGGCTGGCCACCTGTCTCTGATTTCATACAATACGATACACCTGCATTACTTTTTACAGTTCCCTGTCAGTGTGAATTTTCTCTCAGACAGTAAAGTATTTTTGACCTTGGGGTTTTATGACAGGTCTGATAGTGTATGTTTCCTGACATGTGGAGTGCCAGAGGACGTGGACCTACAGGCCAAGACTGGCATGACTTCTTACAGACAATAACTTTGTCTGTACAATAAACACGTCATTCATATCTTACAAAATCACACACACTGTACACTGAACCTCCCCTCTATTTTGCACATAATATCAAACCAGAACTACTTCAGTTTGATATTGTGCAGCTACATAACACTTGTAGCTGTTACGTGACTACTTTTTTAGATACTTTATTCCATGTGTGATTCATTAATGACCTCCTATCTGTATCCAGACACTTTTACTCATTTGTTTATTGGTCTGAGCCACTCCACCCTGTCCTGCTTGACATTACTTGACTATTTATCGTGCATTTTTTGTATTTATTGTGGTTTATGGATGACTTACAGTCTCTGTGTTGCGGTCGGTGATGGCAGACGGCGGCTGAAGAAAACACTGCCGGGTTCTGCTTCAAGGCGGCGGCTGCTCTCCTCGTCACCCCGCTGAAAGCCTTCAGGTAACCGGACATCTTCACCACGGTTTAACTCACTACCCACCGAACTATAAGGACTTTTCCTATGAATGAACCAAAGTCCGACAGAACCCGGTAAACCTGACGTGACGATGGACGTGGGCGGTGATGAATTGTACACGTCATCAGTGCTTGAGCACGCTTGGATATGATTGGTCGGAGTAGACACTCTAAACCAATCAGAATGGAGTATGTTTTCCTCTGGGGAGGTCAGTGTGAGTTGAAGTTCAGGTTGGTTTCAACTCTGCTTCCGGTTACAATGAACTTGACTGGTGTCGTGTTTTGAATGAGTTGTCCTTATAATTTTTTTTTTCATTCTCTAAGAATTTAGATGAAATTCTTGAAGACGTCTTTTTTTACCCTAAAAAAATCAAGATTGACAAATTCTTATTTTTATTAATTTGTCCTTTTATTTATTTTCTGTCTCATTTGCTCTTAATTATTCCATAATATAATGATAGCAGTGGTTTGGTCTGTGGTTTAGAGCAGCAGTGTCTAATGTACGGCTTGTGGGACACTAAAGGGTAAAACTCAGCCCACAGGTTGAATTTGCAGTTGTGAAGACATTAACAGATAGTGTCACCACGTCTTGACAAGCTGTTTTAATCATAAAGTTAAATGCTATATTTTTCAGTTCCAGATGACTGTTACTGAATGTTTTGTGCATTTGTAGATCCACCGTGATCTGCAAGTTGTGATGCACATGTGTAAATGAGGAAGAGGAATGATCCTGTTTAAAAAAAAAAAAAAAAAAATTCTTTTAAATTTTGTTTGTTGAGGTTATTGAAAAAATTTAAAGGATGGTTTGTCCAGGTAAACATTTTCATCATGGAATTTTTTTCCACTCTAGAACATAGAGAAAAGTTTTGAATTGACAATATTTTTAAGTTTTGTTATTTTACTGGTCTCACTTGAGATCATGTTGGGCTGTATGTGACCCCTGAACTAAAATAAGTGTCTAGAGCATTTAACAGTTTGAGAGGATGCATAAATGGATATCACAGTACCATACCCAACCTTTCAAATATTTTTTTATTGAAATCTGTTTACATATTTTTTAGATACTGCATATAACATAAAAAAAAAAATCAGGACTGTATTAGAACCAATGTTTCCCAGTGGAAAAAAAAAGCACAATTCATTTTAATTCAATTCAATAAACACATTTTCTCCAAGAGTATATTTCGCACATTCAAATTTAATGAC